>JADDOH010001802.1:0-357096 GCA_016648135.1 Agrypnia vestita
GAAAAATGCACTGCATATTTTGACATTTCATAGGCAATATATGAGGTTAGTTTAGGTTATTAGGTTTGGTTAGGTTAGGTTATTAGGTTTGGTTTGTTTAATTTAGATTACGATTATTTTAGTTAGATTAAATTAACAGGACGTTAAATTATATAGTGAAATACTTATTTTCATTGTATGAACAACTGGACCATCATCTTGGATTATTCCGAAGCACTACTTGAAATGTGTACTACTATAACATTTTCAAATCTCTGGAAGGGCGCGGGTGGGGAGGGTTGTTTCGGTTTCCAAACATTTCTTCGTTCGATCACCACAAATATTTCGACAGTTTTACCACATCAAAATCTCCGTCAATTATTTATTTTTATCTACATCAACTTCGCAAAAAAAAAATCGACCAAAAATTTCACATATTAAAAAAGTCACGCTTCAATCTAAAATTTGAAGTGTGTAGTTTGTATTGTGTGCTGTTTGAAGTGTGCAGTTCACTTACAAACGTTTAAAGTGTAAACTTAAGTATAATGTAGTACATAATACTACATCGTAGTACTTAGTACAGAGCGGATCCATCTCTAGTGAGTAGGCGGTATAAAGTTGTAACATTTCGACCCATCTATGTACACTTCAGCAGACATTTCCAGAATACCTTTTTCAAATTGTCCGTCTTTCGTACACTTGTGTGTGAAGCCACTTAAAAATAATCTATCCCAACCTTACTTAACTGAGAGTTGTGCGAGCTAAACTCACTTGGAGATTAGTTTAACTGTTCAAATGGAGTCGGGTGAAATGTTTTGTACGTGGGCCTTTAGTTAATCCTCTTCGTTAACTTAAATTAAATCACATAAATATTTCGAATCACCACTTGGCGATTTGGCGAGCGTGACTTGAAAATGAATATCTATTCACCTTGGAAACGGTATTTTTTTGTTTCACATCCGCACGATTAAAATTATATTTGTAAGTTTTCACATCCTTTATAATCAATGTACTAGCCGCAACCCGTCAAAAATGACGAAACATTGCTTTGCTAAGCCCTAGTATCTATTTATAGCACCTTTTTGGCGACATAGCAACATGGTTTGGTGGCCCAGGGTTCAAGCCATGAATTCTAATGAAATCACAGATATTACACGAATTTAAGGGGACAGACAAACGAACGGACGGACAGACATCAAAATTATTATGTTTGATTTTGTCGGGTGTCGTGTTCTTTTTAACTATTCTGTTTTTTTTTTATTAGAATTTTTTTTTAAATACAAATCTAACATATTTACATATTTGATACATAAAAAATTTAGGTACATAAATTTTTTATCATTGTACCTCACGAAAAAGAGACTGACTCTTGTGGAGAGGGAGTTACACTTTTATACGTAATATGTGATAATAATTAATGCATAAAGTAAAGTAAAGTAAATAGTACATAAATATATATAAGAAGAAAAAAAGTTACAAAACATGAGATAATTAATGCATAAAGTAAATTAAGGTAAATAGTACATAAATATATATAAGCCGAAAAAAAGAATTTATCCTGACTATTTTCACGATCGAACAAATGAAAGCCCTTGCAGCTTACCACAACCAGCACTGGACCTGGTCTCTGATCTCCATGATTTACCCATTTCTTCGACCACTTAGGTCTAAAAGATTGCGCTAAAATATAAAAAAATTGAACTAGATATGTTGGCTACCAATTAAATTTAAGTCATTTATTTTTCTACAGAGTATAATACTACATAAATTAAGCCCTTTAAAATTAGTTAATATTATCATAATTATTAGGAGCCTCGGTACTTGGCTAGCTCCACACAGGAATTTTCTAGGAGGTCACGATGTGGAAAAGTGATTCCCAAACTTTGATCACGTACAGTAAAATTCAATTCAAACACTACTGAACGTCGCGAGATTTTATTTTCCTTTTACAGTAATGGCGTAGATTTAATAAACATGTGTAAAAAGGAAAGAAACTTTATATTTTTTTGAAAACTAAGTGATTAATAGTAACAAAAATGTAGTCAATTTTCAAATTCCATCTATTACGTCCTCTCATGACCACACCCACATACCCACCGGACTCTAATATCCGACACACGCCGTCCTTTAGTCTTAAGTTAAGTATTACTAACATTACTGAAGATGATGCTTTAGCATCGAAAATGTTTTAATCGTTATAAACAAATAGTGAAAGTTAACATTTTTCGATATATTTTTTAAAATGGCCTTTCACAGTTACACAAGAAAATTTCGAAAAAAAAATTTTCGTTTAAAATAAATAGCTTTTGGTATACACATTAAAATACCGTCACGGTTGTTTTATGAATTGTTTTACGGACCTAAATGTACGGGTCTTGTATATAATTCTTTCTTTATTCGAGGAAAGTAAACAGATTCATTGCATTTAGTTGTGACTAACTCCGCTTCGAATCAGTTCCTGGAAGGAAGGATTCGAGTCCTTTGTGATTCGACACCTCATTATTACGCCGGTTTTGTGTAACGCACATGGAAGAAGGTGACTATTGATATTGTATTTTAAAAAAAATCAACCCCAACCGTCGTGTTATCTTTACTTAATCGACTTTTTTACAACCGGCTACCATCGAGTCATCCCTAGTGATGGTATTTTGTTCCGAGAATTGTTTTTTTTTTTACTCTAACCTATTTGTTTACAAATAATACACAGCGTGGACGTCTAGCAACCCAACACGTCACACAACACTATTTTTTTCTTCAGCAAACGTATAATGAGTATTGAGTGTGTATTGTATATTGTAGTGTGTCTCGGGTAGTTTTTTTTTTTTATGAAATCGGTCAATAAAATATTTGGCGGTTTTGTAATTCACTTTTTGGTATTTTTATCTCGTAACAGATCCACTTTCCAATATCTGGTTACTGTTTGCTACGTGTTGAATATGTGCCATTACTTGATTTAAAAGGAAACGGGTTATCACACTACTACGTACCTACCTGCTTAAGCGTGTATACATATCGAATTTGTTTTGAATTCAACACATTTATGTATTATGTTATTAAATGTTACAAATGTATTATTTGATTAGAAATATTGTATTTTGTATGCGACTGGCTGCAAAATATCAAATTAAAGATAGTTTAAGGGATGGGAGAAGGTTTTCGAGGAGTCCCCGGATGTTTCCTGGAAAATATAATTCATTACATGTTGTTAAAATCATTTTCAGACAACGAAGTATGTATCAAACAAAAATATAATCTTTGTGTTTCGGATTTTGCGAATGATAGATATTTGTGCGTACCTATGTATGTGTTTATATTTGGTTGCGGATAAATATATGTGTATTATATCTTATCTTGAAGGAGCGTGATATGCAATGTTTACGAAAAATATTTACAAAAATACTATGCATAATATGAATCAATAGCATCCTATTTTGCACAGGTTAATAATTGGTATTTTTCATTTAGTTTAATTATTCAAATATTTTTGTGCTTTCTCTATTTTATTTCCAGGTTAGTTATTGTTTGTCAGCCTATGCGGTGGTATAGATGCATGACCTAAATCATTGATGATCTGTATTTTTATTAGTCTAATAAAATGTCTCTAAAATTGGTATTGTATCAAAGCTGATCGGTACTGTATTGGTACGGGGGATGGTATGGATATGTTTTAATTTTCAGCAAATGTCAGTTGACCAGAGAAGAGAGACGCGGCCTGAATATCATCAGGACGCGCTCTCTTTGTTTACAAACTGGAATCGACGCCTTCCCAATTAAGAGGAGCGCCCCCGCGACAACTCTCAGTTTTAGCGGCCGCGGGCCGGAGTCGCGTCCCGACCTGAGCCGCTCGGCCCACGCCCATCCCCGTAGTGATGGGTCCGCTCTGTACTCACTACTACAATGTAGTACTACACTACATTGAAGTGCACACTTCGCACACTTTGATGTGCACACTACAAACACCAAAGTTATTGAAAGTATAAACTTCAAATAGTACACTTCATTTCAAAGCGAACACTACAAAGTACATACACTTCAAAGTTACCGAAAGTATGAGAAATATACTTTAAATAGTGCATTTTTTACGTGAAATTTTTGGAAAGTTGATGTAGGTAAGGTAGGACCTTTTTTTTTTTTTGTAGGTCGCCAAATGTTACTTTGGAGAAAATATCGTCATTTATCGTAAATATTTTTGTCGTTGACCTTTTTTTTTTTAGCTCGCCAAATTTTTATTTGGGCAAAAAATACTTCACTTCATTTAAAAATTTACTTCACTATTACTTCATTTTATTACTTCACTTCATTAATATTACAATTACTTCACTTCATTTAAAAATTTACTTCATTTCATTACTTCACTTCATTATTATTACAATTACTTCACTTCATTTACTTCACTTCATTTCGTAGTACTACAATTACTTCACTTCAAGTAGATTTTACTACAATTGTAGTGTACACTTTGTAGTCTTCAAAATGGTGAACGTGTGTGTGTTGTAGTCTTCATTTTGAAATGTAGTTTTCCCTTCGCTACACCCCCGGGCCCGGAGAACAGAAACTACCGAAATCCGAGCCCGCTTAGCCACATCGTCCTTAGCGTGACGTCACGCCCGCCGCGGGTCATTACACCCCGCGGCCGCGAGCCGCAGCGGGTCGCAAGTCCCCGCGCGGCCGCGGCCGATTCTCACCTCCGCGGCCGCGCCCTTCGGCGGCGCGAAGGAACGGTTTCCCGCGGAGAGTGCCCCGGCGATTAGCGCCCGCGCGAAGAAAGGCCACAACCGATCGCGCGTCCCGGTCGCACTCGAAGGTCGCGAGGCCGCAGGGAAAGGAGCGAGAATCCTGTTTTGTTATTCCGAGTTGTGCCCGATCAAGGCGCAACGCACTCGGAACAGAATAGCTTTTTTTTTTCGTATGTTTTCGCTCCGTCTCTTTTCCCCTCGCGTTCGCCTTCGGGAGCGGGTCTTCATTCAAGACGGTCTTCCTTTTTGGTCGTTACCGCGCGCGGGCCTACGCGAAAGGGACGGGTATAGTGGAGGCGACGCGTACGCCGGATAGTACGCACCTGATTTTTTTCATCTCCTTTTCTACGTCGGAGCCGGTTCTGCGTAACGTGAAACGTTACGGGCGGCCCGCTCCCCGTACGTCGTAAGATTAATATTCAAATATTTGTATAACAGCTCGGTGCTGGTTTAATGAACTCCGTGTCACGTGGAACGATTCAACAAACGGTAAACTTCCCCGTTCCGTGTGCAACGAGTAAACAATTTCGTCTCCTTTGTTTCACCGCATCATTCGCTTAATTTCGATTACAGGGAAATGAATGATGCGAATGTTTCATCCGATGCAGAGAAATGAAAATCCAGCCTGCAATCGGTAATAATAACATTGTTGCTGGAGTAAGGGTTGTTGACGAAGCAGGGTTGTTGACGATCAGGTAGTCTGACGATGCGACTGATTTTGTAATGTTTTTCCCAGTCTTCTGGCGTGTGATGAAGCTACTCGCCGAGCGCTTGACACGGCATATCAGCCCACAATTATATTTGAAGTGGAAAACACTTTACCCGCCACTTTAGTTGCTCTTTTTTAAAGTTGAAGTAATATTGAAATATACCTATACAAAAAAAAACGCACGACGTTTCATCTTTTCTTTAAAGTGATAATTTTATTTGAATGGGGTTACATCATCCCAAACGGATTCTTAATGGATTCCTCGGTGTACAGAGATCCCTTTCAACTCACAACCTTCTGAAATAAATATATCTGTCTTATTATATATATTGTTGAACGCGTTAAGGGGGAATACCTACCTACGAAGCGCGAAAAAGGACAATTTTGTGATTTTTTTAAAAAAGACCTATATAGATGGTGGTATTTGTATCATTTCTACATGGAAGTACATACTTTTAAGAATATGTAACAAAAATATTCAACATTGGCGGAAAATTCTTGGGTTGTATCGCCTGCCGAAAAAAAAGGTCCTACGCGGTGACCACTCCCATTTCATCTGTAATCAACAGAATAAAATAAAAACAATGATTATCAAAATTGATATTATAATTTAGCCTTTGAATGTCGGGCGTTTGAATTTAAAATAACGTTTTTTAGGGAAAAATTTCAGTTTCTAGCAAAATTGAGCAATACATAGAAAGAACAAAGAGATGCCACTATTATCAGCTATAACTTTGTTATTTTTTTGAATTTTACACCAGACATCAAGCTTTAAGAAAATGCAAGCAAAAATTTTAAAATCTATTTTTTTCAAAATGTCTAGGTAGGTATTCCCCCTTAAGTTTGACACTACCATGCCCACAGCTTAAATAAATGCTTAAATAATGATCGAGATATTTTTATATAATTTTTATTTTTATTCTGAAATATTTACAAAATCTATTCAAAATAATCCATGGTGGAATGGACTGTTCCGATGTCGTAACGGTCACCCACCGGGACCCCATCCGCCGAACTGCTAGGTACTGCCTTCCACATTCCTCTTACCAACTCCAACGATGGGAGGAGTGGACTTGCTAGTCGGATGATGTCGAGTTACAAAGAAAAAATTTCACGTGTCGACGTACCTACTTACGCATCGCTCAAATCCACCCGGAGTGTTTCAGTGACCGTTTAAAATATTTCTAGTTGCTTTAAAGCGGTCACTCAACATGCACCTACCTACTTTTCATTTTTTTTTTATTACAAAATTAATTTCTATCGTAATTTAGCGAATCTTCTATCTGGCTCTGCGTAAAAATATATTCGGCCGCATTTTGAACTAAGCATTGCTTTATGTATCTTTAGTATTGTGTTGCCACCAATTTCGATGTTTTATGTTTGACATGTTTGAAATTGATGAATTCAATCAATCAGAAAGCTTTAAATGGTATTCACAGTTACGAATAATGACCTTTCTTAATTGATTGAATTCTTTAATTTCGAACTTGTCAAACATAAGACGTCGAATAAACGGCATCACAATTTTATACAATAACTAACTGTCAAGATACAGAAATAGCAGGGGCGTGCAGTGGGAACAAGAAGCATGACTTTTTCCTAAGCATATATTTTGAAAAGAAACCGAAGTAAGAGATATATCTCGTAATATTCTAGTCACAATAATTAATATTTTATTCAGATTTTAATATTTCATAATATTCTGCCAGATAAATATTGTATTTCGATATTTTTTCCCAAATATACGGTTAAATAAACGTAATGCATATTGTTCCCTCTGCACGCGCCTGAGAAATAGCAATATTGCTTAGTTCAGAATACAGATGGTTGTATTTTAGATATTAACTGCCGCAAGAATTCAAACAAAAAAAAAAATTATCTGATTTAAACACAAATCCCTTTTTAAACAACTCTCCGCGGGATAAGGTTACCTGTCACCCGCATTATTAATCCGCCGAGATATGTCAGGAATTGTACGTATAAAAAAATACAAACCTTTCGTGTGTTGTTCCTTTATCCCCTGAGCTGCCCTATCCGCGCCGAATGTACACAGCGAGAAACGCATTCACAGAACGGCCGTCTAGGAAATGCATACAAAAAAGCCTAATGCGCTCCGTGCCTAAGCGATTTATGTGTTCCGATTGGCTCATGTTCCAGAGAAGAGTCGTTATTTTTATAAAAAAGGTTGTACTACTTGACCTTTTTCCCGGGATACCCAATTCGAGTCCCGTGGTCCAGATCATCTGACTGAAGTCTCGATGCTTCTTTAAATGGCGTTACACAGTCAGGCTTCGTATCAGTTAAACTTATTTACGTCTTTGTGGTTATTTATCATATTAATCTCTCAACCCATAAATCTTCTTAAATTCATTTGAATATATATATTTTTTAAATTGGATAGGAATTTCATAAGCACCTCAAAAACGATGTAAGTATTTTAAATTTATTACGATGTCTCGCTAGGGAAAAAACGTATATCACACTTGCCTTTCACTTTTGCCGGTACACAGCATTTGCGCATTCAAAACGTATAAATATTATTATATTTTATGTTCTTAGCTATCGCGTCTCGTATTTACACTGAATCAACTTGATTGGCTGAATTATTTCTTTACAAGTGATTACAAAAAATCACTTACTCCCAAATCATTGACGTATTATAATATAGATACGTTACTCCATATTAGCCGACTTTCATATGCAGCAAATATTGCATTGAAAGAGAACAAATCGCGGCACACCTATTTCACAAACGCTCTGCGTGTTGACAGACAAATCAGGTAATTTGAAGTTACGGTGACTATTCTTACAATCAGCGTCGCGCCCTATCACAAAGAAGGTCCTTTCGATAACGAATGCAAGCAAGGCAATTAATTACCTTACTTTTGAGTTGCCAAGATTTCACGCTTGTAACGTATCTACAGTTTATTATATCATTGTCCCAAATGACATTTTTCCACAAAATTGAAGCTTTAGTTTAAAATAGTTGTTTATTTATTATTTTAGATTATTCGAGAAGAGAAACATTGTTAAACCCTTTCGTAGAAAAATTCCGTCTGCCATAATGACCCGGGGATAATGTTCCGGCCCGCCTCCTCCGGTGGTCCACGGAATCCCCCGCCAGCCCCCGCACCCTCCACCATCTCTCTTCCCCAGCCTCCGGTCTTACGCGGCACCCACCCTCGGGAATCGCCGATCATCGTAATAAAAAATCTTTAATACGTATTCATGTAGGACGATTTGATACGGGTATTCCGCTCGTACCGTAAAACTCGCTCCTCTCGGCCGGCCCACAATGGTTTGATCTCTGAAGGTGATACCGCGTAGTTTTCTTTTTTTTACGTTTAATTCTAACAAATGTCTACCTGCTTTCCACGCGTGCCTCTTTCCCAGAGTTTACAATCAACGTTATCCTTTCGTATTCAAACCCGTAACCGATTGATGCACGTTTATTTATACGTACATGGTTGCTTACGAGTATGTCGGAGGGGAAGACAATCTTTCGAGCCGGATAGCAGTTTCCTACCTGTAATTAATGGTCTGTTTATTGGCGATCCGCACAAGTGGATAATTGCGTAAAAAATACATCATTTTTTATGCTCTTGTAATATACAGGGTTATTTGGAAAACATTAATAACATCGCGGGACTATATTCCTGCCTTGATTACGAGTCGAAAATGTCCAGGCAGCCATGACCATAGTTATGGAGTTACGCCATATTAACATTTTGCAATTTTTTTAAAACTTTCTGACTTATTTTTTTACAAAACGTTGAACTATCCTTACAGTAACTTATATCGATTACGAAATATTCATTCGTTTCAATACAAGTTAAATAGAATGATAAAAATCATGCAGAAATTCCAATTGGAATTGGAAGCTTTTTATTATGTTATTTGACTTGTATTAAAGGAATGAATTTTTCATATTCGATGCAAGTTACTCTAATGATAGTCCATCGTTTTACAAAAAAAAAAAAAAATGTCAGAAAGATTGAAAAAAATGGAAACTTTGATGTCGCATTTCTCCATGGCATTGGTATTAGGGCATGGTTGCTGGAACATTTTCGACTCAAAATAATCAAGGCGGAAATATAGTCCTGCGAGGTTATTAATGTTTTCCAAATAACCGAGTAGATTCGATTGATTTCGTTTCTTTCGAAGCCCATCTTACAGCACCGAATTTCGATTTCATCATAACGTGAATCCGTTGCAAGAGATGAATGCAAGCAGGGTGAAGGCGTAACATTGCGCTCGGTGCTCGGCGGTGCTAATGAGGCGGTGGCTGGATACCAAGTGCGGACAGACACGCGAATGCCGTATAATTTTAAATAGACACCCATCATGTATTGTTTTTTCGACCGGAATCCAAATTATTATGTCTGTCGTGATGGATTTATAATTGGGGCTGCAACGTTCCTTCGCTTACTTGTGGTCGCAGTCTTGTCTTACTCAATTTTCTAGTGCAGCGCGGGTGATTTCTCTCCCTTTTAGTTTATTCCTGCATTAACCATTCTGATCCATTAAACTAAGACCGATTTCGGTACTACTATGTTAATGCGTTAGGACGGAGGCACACTAACTCCAACTAATAAATAAAATAAAAAAATGTATTCCTAAATATCTTAATTTATTAATAAAATTATTAACTCTTTTTTTACCGCGATTAATTTTTAATGTAAAAATACAACACGTTTCGGGCGGAATGATCATTTTTCATTAAATGGAACATTTTTTATTCCTTGAACATTCCTCGAAAAAGGGAGCGTCGCTAAAAAATAATGTGCCATAAAGTGAAAATTTTGAATAAGTCTTCATTTATTCCCTGGATGGACGTAATGTCTTCTTATATCTTCCTACAAATATTAGTGTATGCCCTTTGACGGTCTCGCGACTATAAGGAGTGAGGGCGGATGAAGGGGATGGATGTCCAGTATTTATTTATTTAATACGCGGTACAACGTACCATTAAAAAACAATGCATATAAAAATGTATAGATTGATAGGTAATAATGAGAAAAGGATATTAACTATAATTCTATCAAAAACAACTCATAATAAAGTGATATATAAAGAAAAAATCATAGTTATCGAATCAAATATGAAACTCAACAATCAATAAAACAACAACAAATTAAAATAATAGTAAACAAATTACGTCTGAAATTCAAGAAGCAACAAAATTACAAAAAAATGAAATAATTGTAAACAAATCAAATCTGAAACTCAAGAAGTAATAAAAATGACAACAAAACAAAATTAAATGTAAAATTCAAAAAACGAAAACAAAAGAGTTTTCTTGTAGGCGTTACTTTCTTGTATTGTTTTTTGTACGCATGAAATTTTCATGTCGAATGCTATACGTTACGTGAAGATTGATTACCATTTGATTAACTTAATTAATAGTAGTGATTCAGCGCAGTGATTGCCATCGAGCCTGGATCATGCTCTTTGTTCTGTTCTGCAGCCTTTCAACGCCATCTCTCCAGAGTTGACCAGATCGCTCACAGATGAGTCAATTTTGACTCGTTTCCCCGCGATTAGCCAGGCAGGCCGCCCGGGGTTGTAGAGAAACTATCCCCCCACTGTCTTTGCTCCTTGGACCGAGACCTCCCTGACCTCTAGAGGCGATAATTAATTAAAACGCCGGTCTTCTGTGGGAACCTGCCCTTGTAGGGTAGGGCGGGGTAGAAACGGCGTGACGGTATAAAGTTCACACGTCTTGTTGTCTTGCTTGGTCTCCCTCCACACATCTTACACGCTGCAATAACCGTTCTCTTTTTCCCGTGTCGTGGAAATTGTGCTTGTTTTATCTATAAGTATGACATGACTCGATTGGTAAACGAATGTACGACTTGTCATATTTAAAATGTTATCAGTATACATATATCAATTTAAATTTTATTTATCTTTTTTTTTTCGTGTTACACTTTTGCGCAATATTGCAATCTTATTGCGTATCTATTTTGATGCCTGATTAATGGCATCGAAAGGCAAGTTACAACGTCCAAAGTTGCATCATCATCACTGTTCTTCCCAAACTTTAAGGAGCGAAACTTGGCCTTGCAAGTACTAACGAAAGGTAGTGGATTTACTCTCTGGCGTCATTTACGGCGTATCCTTAAATAATGCCTTCTGATACAGAATGCCAGCGCGAACCTCGATAAACTACTGACGGGGTGAGGTTAAACAAGGGTAGAGTTCTTGTGCACCAGTATCTGGCAGTATCGACCGCAAAAATTATCATCTAACCTCACGTCTAATAGACAATAATTTATTAATACAGTTTGGTACGCCAAAATATTTTAATCAATAGTAATAAACAAATTACAAATACAGTATAGACAACGACAGTAAATGCGTGAGGAAATGACAACTTTAAAAATAATGCAATTAACTTAAACAGGCTTTTAGTATTCGAAGTTTATCGGTTTCTTGATGTTTGGAGGCCGACGCTGCTTCGATTTCCTCATTATTCATGCGTAGCCCGATATGACTTCGATAAAAATACTCCGCAATGCGAATACAAATTTGTATAGCTGTTAACGATTACACAATTTCTGTTCCAATTAGTTAATTGATTGTTTTTATATACATATGTGGGTATGTACGTACTGAGCCGTGAGCATCTACTTAAACTACTTCCGTTATCGGTTTTGTCTTTAAAACCGTTTCATGTCACCAGTTAGTGTATTTAATTAGCATTTAATTAACCTATTTGAATTGGTGCAAAAGATATCCAAATTTGTTCTTTTGCAACCCTTTAAAAAGAAACTGTGAATATTTTTTATAGATGGGGTAAGTGAAAATTTTATCGTTCTCCATCTTCAGTGTGAGAAGGCGAGTAATTGTGTCAATTTAAGTTCAAGACACCGAAGTAAAATTCTTACTTTTAAAATGCATATTGTAATTGAAAGTATTAACCTTTCGACACTGCCCATTTGTTTGTGTTTGGTAACGATGGACCCATGGTCAGCACGGTGCACGGTCAGTATTGACCCAACGAAAATAAAAAAATTATATTATGATGGATTTGGCAAAAGTCAACATTGTAGCGATTTTTCATGACGATCATTGAATGGATGCAAAACGTGAACTATGCTGTCTCTACTTGAGTTTAATTATATTTTTTAATATTTTACTACTTGAGTTTCAAGAGTATCAGAATCTCTCTTGGACATACTTCACCTGTCGATGAGAGATTTTAGTACTCCTCTAAAATAATTATAACATAACATATAGAATATATTTATGCTTTCCGTCCATTTAATGATCATAAGTAGTTTATTATTATTTCAGTTTTCCACGCACCCTAGTGTGGGGTAATTTGCGATGGCTGAAATCGTCATTTTCATTTTCGTCCATTATCTAGGAGGTTATCCTTGCCTAGCACAGCTTCAGACCCGATCTGCATTGTAATCCTTCATATTATTACGTCGATTTCCTGACTAGTCATGCATTGACTATATACACGTGTATGAAAAAGATTTTATTTTTCTAAATTACATGTAATTATTCAATCATCCGCCCCAGTGCGGTTAAACAATGGAATTATCCATTTCAGAAATGCATGCGCCACTCCTCGTACCAGCATCATCCTCTGGACTCCACCTGCCATTGCGGAGTTATTTGGTTGGCGTGTTTTTATAGAACAAGAGGAACGTTGTACTTGTCGCCGATGTTACTAGGAGAACACGCGTTTGAAGGAGGAGGTTGCGGCCGTTGACCCGAGCGAAAGGGAAGCACCCATCCGCCGCGGCTTCGGCCAGAACGGGACGGGTAAGCCCCGGGCGTCACTCGATCTACTAGCGAGCGGTGCGTACGGATGCGTAGATCTAACCCTCCTCTTCGACATTATCCTCGCCTGGTACATGGGATCGAATTAAAAATCGCTCGAGGCCGTTGGAGGTTAATAACTCAACAATTTTTTGTGTGGGATTGAGAATTCTTCTTCTTTAGTGTTCTTTATTACTTGTGTACAATTAATCACTTTCTAAATACTGCTCCCCATAGTAACCATCACATTCGTAAAAACACATATACCGGGATTTTATATGATTTATAGCGTTGTGTAGGTATTTCTTGCTTGTCCCTACTGTGGGTCGCGATAGATTCCACGTTCGTCCACTAATGTCAAGCATCGCTTGAGACCTTAAAAAAGTCGAATATTAATTAAAATAATCACTGGGTACAATTTTAACTATTGCACTATATGCGCTTTGGGTACTTGCGAACTTAAACTTTATTTTATATTAACTCCCGAAGAAATAATTATGACGGCTGTAATAATTAGTACTTTATAACTTATGAATTATTATCCCCGCCTAAACTCTAGCTGTCAACGTAGTTTTATTTCGAGTTACACGAATACATAATATCGTGGGGTTACTGCCAAAATTTAGGTCCCTAAAATATAATATGTAGCAATCGCAATTCTAAAGTTGCGCTTAAAATAAAATAAAATGAATATTCTGTTCACCTATCATGCTTTGGCTGTTGAGATACACACCGATTTTGAATTGTTCATTGCGTTGGTTAATTTTGTAAGTGTTTTAATAAACTTATGCCTGCCTTATTTTAGAAAATACTGGGCTTTACCTTTCTGATTGCAATATTGTCTTGAAGAAACGAGAAGCTGAAAAATGACGTTACCGATATTAGAGGGCGTAGAAACTTTTTCTGGACGTAAATACTCGTGTAGAGATACATAAATCGTCGATAATTCCATTACCTAAAATGTTAACTTTGTTGACCTAACAACATTTGGCAGTGACTCCACGATATATTCGAACTAATATGTAGGTAATACACGACATGTCCATTTATGCTACTCGATGTTTTAAAATGATTTAAAAAATACTATTTATCCGACTATCCATCGGTCATATTCCCCGTGTGCACGAATGATCAAAGGTAGATCTTTCGTCTTTCTTCTTTCTCACCCGAGTGAATTGGATTGACAAAATAAATAATACGACGTGTTTATTGTCAGGCTTGGTTTTCACGTCCCATGTCCCTAGATTGATTAGACTTTATCCTCTGCTCCGAGTCCTCGTTGATTGTTCGCGGCACGTTCCGCCCAAAGCGTTGATCTAGGAAATGATTTCGGACTGGGGATGAGATTGGTCACGCCGCCGAATTTTCACCCTCCAGTGCGCGATCCATAGCATCCACATTCTATTCACACTTCGTCACGGAGTCGACACAACTCGACTGCGACTGGCGCGAGAGTATTCAACCTGATTGTGACCACTCTTCGTCATTTTTTGTCAAGTTCAGTCGTTTTATCTTACCCGGAAAGTCATTAACATCATTAATTGCTGCATTACTTACTTACTTACTTACTATCACGCCGTTTCCCCGTGGAGGTAGGAAGAGAGGATAGAGCGTCACATTCATACGTCTTCGCATGTAAACTCGCCGGTTGTTGAAGCACGTCTTCCGCGGTCGCCGTCTCTTTCTGGCGCCATCAACACTCGCATTATATATATATATATATATATATATATATATATATATATATATATAATATATATATATATATATATCTTCCTTACCATTCTTTCCTCATTCATTCGCTCAATATGCCCAAACCATCCGAGCGACTCTTTTAATTCTATTAATTATGCTAAGATCAGCTTTACATTCGTTCCTAATATCTGCATTCTTTACTCCATCATAAATTGATTTGCCACTACGTCTGAAGTATCTCGTCTCCACTGCATTCATTCTACTTTCGTTCTTCTTCTGCCAGCTCCAGGCTTCGCTTCCATACATCATGCTGCATTAATGCAGTTTGTTTATTTTGATAATTTTTCTACCATCTGTGTCATCCACGAGTATCAGCTTAACCCATGCAAATTATTGAAATTTTCTTCGTAAGGATTGATTAATAATTAAGTTTTGCTTAATAATGTTGCTGCGTTGCGATAAATAAATTCAAAAATATTCAGTGATACTGTTAACTGTTACTTCCATCATATCTAACATCTAATTTGTATAAAATTGTATGTTGCCTCAAGCCTGTCTTAGGTTGTCTCATATTTTATGTTGCCTTATGCCTCAGGTTATCTCGTGTCGTATGGTGCCTCAATTTGTAGGTTACGTCATCGACACGGAGAGTATTTTGAAAAGTTTGCTGTGCGTGCATTATCTGCAGATGAACCGACTTGTTTTTAAATTCTTTCACAGACCGGTCGCAAGTCGTTTGGGATATTTGCGGTGATTTATTTACGCTAACAAATTTTGCGAACGGTCACTGAAATCTCAAAAATATCGTCGGGACATTTCGCGACAGTATTTGCAATAACGGAGCCGTGTGCAGAGTGGTTCGATAAGACATGAATGGATTAAATCTCCATAATCACTGGACATTAACGATCGCGCTCACTTTCACTGCGCAGATTGCATCGCGGGCGGCGCGCGCCGCGTTCAGCATTCATGAATGGCGATCCGTCGCTACGGTGTTCCCGACGGTTACGTTATATTTTTTTATTGTATTCATCCGGAAAGAAACTGAACGCGTGCAGTATTAGGATTAATAAAAAATTAACCAATGTAAAACAGAATTTTTCAAAACGTCGTGAAGTTGCAATGGTCATGTAACATTACTTATCTTATCGGTGGATTTGGCGTGAACATTACAGAGATTAATGTTGTTGTCTACTAGTAATAACTTTTATGAATTAGTGAAACACATCACGGATAATAATTATTATTTTCATTAATGTGCCATTAAACTTCTCCAGCCCGTGGCTCGTGAAGGTAATAAAATTAATATTTTTTTAATGTTTAGAAACGAAAAGGAATGTTACTTTCACTAACTCTTCTCTTCAATATTGCTCGTACAATCACCTTAAGGGCCGGTTGTTTCAAGTTGGATTAAAGTAAGCGTTCTTTTAAAGCATAGATTTTTACGTTCTCCACCAATCAGACGATCCGTTTTCGTAAAAATCTATGCTTTAATCGACCGCTTACTTTGATCGAACTTGAAACAACCGGGCCTAAGACCAGTAAGTAACTCCAGCTCATTTTGGCAGTACCTGATAAAATAATTTGTATTCCTTTTAATAATTTGTTTTTCCACCTAATCAATCTATATTTATCGGTTTTATACGTCACCTGTCGATCAGAGATTCTGTTTCTCTCGAAACTTAACTACTAAAATATAAAATTATTATTAATCTCACGTAGGGGTAACATAGTTTATGTTTTTCACCCAATTAAGTAATCATCTCTTATCTTATTTCACAACCCTTTAGTTATCAACATGTTTTCCATTGTACAGAGGTAGGGTATTTTGTAAATAATGCAACTGAAAGACTTATCCAAAAATGTGAACCGCGAAACCTAAAATGAATCAATCCGTATTGTAACGTCTTGATATGTCCATAAGTATCTACGGATCATCAAGCACTCTTGAGATAATTAATTTAATTCATCATTATTTTATTATTGCCATCTCTCACCCTCCAAGTCCCCTCACACTCAACTCGATCCCTTCTGGTCTTCCACGTTCCCGAGTGGAACACCAACCACGGATCGCACTTCTACGCAATTAACCGCTTATTAAATACATATAAAAATAATTGTATATCTCGATATTTTTTAATCGATAATTAAAAAAAGACGGCTCTGCTATCTTTGGTCGAAGTGCAGCGCACCCACTTACACATATATATATTATTAATATTTTAATTATATTATTGTTTTTGCAGAATGTTAATTTACACGAGTTTTCTTTTTTCGACGAATTTCATGTCTTACAAGAATTTTTTTTGCAGTAGGCCAACAGGTTGTTTTGTAAACCGCGAACGTACTTCTAAATGTAGCAGTAGTTTACAAAATATGTTGCGATCTTTCGATTGGCATGTAAACTATTATTTTATTTATGTCCTTTGAACGTTGTGTTAGCCCTTTATTAACATTATCAATAGCCAAATAATTCTGATTAATAATCGCTTTCCAGTAAACAAATGTCAGATCGCCGACCGAGCGAGTCCCTTGCGACCCTGTCGTCCACTACCGTATCCTTCTAGCTCACAGAGGTCCATTCACCATCAGCAGTTGTGATTTTTTACCGCGCACGCCCGCGCGGCGTCACCGTTTGCTGCGTCTTCTTTTATGCTTCGGCGGTGGATCATTTTTTCTTATCTGCTTGGCCGAGAACTGTCGGCCCGTCCTGAACGGGCACTGCTTAATCCCTCCAGCCCCACTTTTCTTCCCGTGAAATCGTGTTAACCCAGAGAATTTATGACCAGCGTCTCGGAACGGATTGACTTGGATTCTTTTTCACCGTCATCCAGGAATGTTTCTCCGTGATGTGGTTGCGTGTTCCGCTTTTCTGAATTGGGTCTTTGAATTTCGGGCTTTTTTGTATTTTTTCTATGATAATAATCGTGTTGTAATTCCTACGCTTTCTATGGTCCGGGATCACTTTTGAGTCCGCTGATTCTGTTTCTGGCTTCGCAGGTATTGCGGTGAGGTATTCGGGGATATATGCAAATATGAGTGCAGTGGGTTTATTTTTTTATTTTTTTTTTTTTATTTGGAAACATACAGTACAATTTTAATTTTTTTTTATATAATATCAAAAAATATTTGTGAGTATGACCAGTAAAGTTTCCTCGAAGCTGATAAAAAAAACTAAATAAAAAACAATGATAAAGAATATGTGATAAATAATAAATATTTCAAAGATTTAAATTATGATAATGCATAAAATGAAAGGGTTGGGGAGAGGGAGGGAATGGGATTCAATTAAAGAAGTATCAAATCAATAGTCATAAATGAGATTACGGAGTTTCTTTTTAAAGTTCATTTTAAATAAAAGCAAATTGTTAGTAAAAATATCTAGATTATTTGTAGAATTTAACGTATTGTATTTTGAGGTGCAACGAGTTACAAAGCAGTTTTTTTAAGTAGTTAGTCCTACCAAAGTTTGCGTAAAATAAATTATTTGAGCTCGTTGAGTATATAGGACAACTTAAATCTATTTGCTCTAATAAATAGGGCGAGTCAACCAAGTTATTCAAGATTTTATAAAGATAACACAGATCTTGTATGCATCTTCGATATGATAGAGGAGGGATTTTATGGTAACACTCGCTTTCTGTGTATGAGTTGAATTCTAAACGGGAACGGAAATTTAAAATATTGAAAAATTTGTGTTGGATATTTTCAAGTCGCTCACTGTATGTAGAATAATGAGTGTTCCAGACTACTGATCCAAACTCCAGTTGACTGCGTACAAATGGGTTTACTCCTAAAGACGATTTTCCGTTTGTATATCGCCACGTTCGCACGGAAAGCGACATGATTATATATGATTTTCTTAAAATTTTGTTCCAGCCATTTTCTCGGGATCCTCTCGTTCCATTTCATTCCCTAATGTCTCGTCAAGCCATGAGCGAGTTAGCACGCATATCTGCCTTCATTATGGCAGTCTTTAGGCGTGATTGCACGTATTGTCGACCTTGACAAATTCATTATTGAATATTTGACATTATTCTCCAGTTTGTTCCCAGTTTTTAATAGATATTTTAAGTCAACACTCCTAATGTCTACCCTGTCTCTGCTCAAATATGAATGTCATTTAAAAAGGTAATGCCATTATACCATCGGATTTACTGACTTTAATAATGCATAGATGTAAGGAGATGGCGATGATGTATATAAGAAAAATGTTTGAAATAACGCAGTATTAATTAATTTTTTATTTATTTGTTTCAGGTATGTTTCGATTTCTATACGAAATTCAACCACGCTCTCGCCTCGGGGTGATCGCCAAGGTAACCATTTTTATGTTATGCACCGATCATTTTTGTTTATTTATCGTTCGCGCTAATTTATTCCGTTTAAAAGGTACGATCGCACTTTGTTTTAAATGTTTATCTTGGCCTCTGAAGTCGGTCCGGGCCACTTAAATAATTCAGCGACCCCGGAGCTGCGCGAGGCCTTCATCCTTGGTCTCTGACGAAACTGGCGGGGTGAGGGCAACACGACCTAATCTGATTCTTGCAAGATTCCTAAAAGCTGTGAAATTGTGAAAAAAGAAATTGTGTTTTAATTTAAAAAATGACATACCCCCTCCTACTTGTCTCGTTTCCGTAATGTGTGGATGGCGTCAGAAAATGAGGACTGTCACAAAAGGCGAAATAAACCAGGTTTTGAAAACTTGATAACCGATGATTCGTACGAATGTAAATGAAGCGAGATTTTCGAGTATTAAGAAAACAATTTTATTCGGTAAGATGACGCCGGATGAGTTCAAGTGTGTGCATAATTCGTAATGATTACTACACAAGTTTCTTTTAAATGTCTTTTTTCATTCTCACTTTTTAAAATCAGATTCCAATTTTAATTTGCGTTTATCTTTGATATGGGTCGACCACAATCAAAAGACCATTCCCTAGCTTTGTCCGGTAAGAAGGAAGCGGGGGAATGTTGCCTGGCAAGCCCGAATTACAAGCCTCAATATAGTATTCCAAATAAATATATATTTTTTAGTTTAAAAAAGGTTACTTATTAGAAAAATTTATTTTGTGTTCATTTTTTAAAAATGTCCTTAGGTTTTCACGGCCGTTCAGAATCTTCTCTGTATAGTTTTCTGGGATATTCTGCCGTATATATGTGACCTCTCTGGCTAACGTTTCGGATCCCATTGCAGGGCCCACCATACATCACTCCTGATGATGGACCCTGCAATGGGATCGAAACATTGGCCAGAGAGGTCACATATACACGGCGTAATATCCCAGAAAACTATACACAGAAGATGATCATTTTTTGCTTCGTAACATTTTTTTGCGCTCATTCTTTCGAATGAGGTCTAGCTATAGTTTTTCCTGGCTTACGGTGTTAGAATTTTATCTATTATTATTAAATTATGAATATAATACGTACATTACACAATAATTAAAAAATAAAACAACTAAAAGATATTAGTGGGGCGCTCAAACCCCTTTCTTGACTATTTTCACTAATAAACGCCACAATTTAAGCCTAGAATAGCCCCGGCCGACAATTGTAGGAATTTGAATGACAAAGCTGGCAGGTCGGGGTCTATTTCATAGGGGAGCATCTCATCTCATTATACTATTATTGCGCGACTGAATGTTTGTTATTCTTTCTTACCGAACCTACCCTTAATAATTAAAATCTCATTCTTATTTTAAACTTTGTTTACGCGTAGTGCGGCCCGCGTGTGAAGTGTGAATGCCTTAATTGTAGTGAGGAGCATGAAAAGATTTATTAGCGTATAAATTATTGGAATATGTTTAAATGTATATTTAACTTAGTTATTCATCGTCTCTCAAAGGATCGGTGGTTATTTTAAATTTCACTAAACCAAAGTTTAGTGAAATTTAAAATAACCTCTCTTGATCGAGATTATTTTAGCGAAAGTTAAAATATAATCTTGTCGCACCTTAAAGTAATTGAAATGTCAATCAAAATGATATGGACTGGTGCTAATCTATTTGTTATTGCATTAAACGTAGAGGTTAAACAATATCAAATAGATAGGTAGAGGTGATACAATATCAATTACAATCTGGTATGATAATTTACCTCGCTTAAATGAAATTTATGTCGTGGTGTAATTTTTACGTTTTATTTCAATCTTAGGGCTGGCTGTATCAACTTGGTTTATAGCAATCTTTCGTTTCAAACGTAGATTTTTTGCGTTCTTTTTCTGTTTTCGTAAAAATTGTGCTTAAGGAAACTATTACTATAAACCGAATTGACACAACCGGCCCATACAAATTTTGTGAATACAATATTCACCTCATCTAGCTGTTGTTCTGCACATATACATAGGTATTGCAAATTCCAACATATATTTTTAAAATCTCTTTAAATTTAAAATTCCTATTTTATCCGGCCTCCGATTGTCTTTACATGCTAAAAACGTTCGTTAAGAATATATAGATAGTGAAAAAAAGTTTATTGTAGTTGACTTTAATCTGTCATTAAATTCGTTCGCATTGCATTAAAATCCGTTATAAATGTCGCAAGCATTAATTAATGCCGCGGGCCGTCCCTTCAAATTCTACAAAATGGGCGTGATTCTAGAACAATGTTCGTATTATAATTAATTATCATTATTTGATTGCTCCACGTGAAGCCCTTTCATTGGAAATCGCTCAACGCGGGGTGATAAGTAATTCGTTCCCGGTGTTAAATGATATGCTTTAATCGCTAGTCGTTATGGCCGACTTGAAACAACAACAACAACTTTCTTGGAAATGTACTGTTATCATGGATTAACTGAAAAACACAGAACTGCTGCAAAGTGTAATCTAATCGTAAAAAATGATGATAAAGTGATTGATTGCTATCGAACGTTATCGAACTCTTTAAAAAAAATTTATTGCAATGTTAAATTAATTTTTTGATATTTTCGTCAATATATATTTAAATATTTTATCAATATATATTTTTAACACTAAATATGAAGAATATCGTCATATGGTGAAGCAGATACTAGAAACTTTACGTCTATGTTAAAGCTAAGTTTGGAACAATCGTTTAAATGATGTTTTATCTGTCATTGTCAAATTGACTTATCTATGATTATGTCCTATTTGTGTTATCCTTTAATTGAGGGAGACATTTAACTATTTTTTTCGTATTTCATCTTATCAAGCAATTGTGTCTCCCTGTTGGTTGACCGAATTAAATAAAATAAATATGTTCTTATTACACATTTTTCTCCGGATATTTCTATTATATTATAGTAAAAAAATTAACATTTATATTATTTTAATGCAGTGAGAGGTAAATAGCGAAGAGATAGCTGACGCTGAAATGTATACAATTGAAAAATGCGAGTCGTATAATGATTGCTTCTTTGTGTAACGGTCTCTCGCGATTCTCCTTTGTACCAAGTCAGCGATCCGAGAGCTCGCTCCGGGTGCTGGAGTACCTGTTTCGCTACGATTCCACAAATAACAATAATAATCTCCAACAATGTGTCGATTGTTGTCCCGAGCAAACCCCTTCACCGCGCTTGACCCCGTTTAAACGCTTCCAAATGTGAATCGAGAGCGTTTACACGACTGAGCGCCGCGATTGTTGCAGCAGCCGCGCTGGACCGGCCACCGACCGGTTAACGTGTGAACCCCGGAGATCTCCTCTTCTAATCGCGGCACTCCGAGCCTTACCCCCGCGCCGTAAGGCCCGTTCTGTCGGGCCAATTATGCAGTTTGCGCGCTAGACTTGCTCTAGCGTTCGGCGGATGTTTTAATTTCGTGATTGCCATGTTTTCTCGGACATGGATATTGTCGGGCCACCCCAAGCCGCTGTTGTAGCGTAATAATTACATTGTACTCGCCATCTCGCTGCGACCTTATTAAGGAACATTTGTGTGCAGAATAATTTCCAACCGGATTTTTCACGCGTTTCTTGGTCAAAGGGGTCGCCTCTTGGGAACTTTCTTCGGTGGGGTCGGATAACTGATATTCGTCCAAGTGAGTGTGTACATTTTACTGTGTCGATACGAGTACGATCGAATGTCACAAATTAATCAAATGTGTAATCGGTAATTTTTCCAAATAGCCAGCTGACTATTAAATGTGATTTTCCACTGATTGAATATGTAATCGTTGACCAACTTACTACCATGTTTGATACGTGACAAAATATTAATTTTTCATAACAATTTAGTAGTTGGTTTCAACGTACTCTGTAAGATCTTGCGGATTAATATTTTATTATTTACCAATAGGTCTTTCAAAACAAATACAAAAATTATGTATGGTGTGTTAGCTAACCAATGCACAATAGTTGTCGACGCATTTCTCAAATTTAGTTTACATCTATATACCTATGATTTTTTACAAAAAAATGATACAGAACGAATGAAATAAGTTCCCAATATCATCAGAGGATACGTACTTATTATTTATATTTATTTAGTGTATCGGGTCGTTGACTGTTAATGTTTACATTCACGATGCGTTCGCATATTATTATGCATCAGCTCGCAAAGTGCACTTGCATATTGAATACTATTAATTATCCTATAAGTCATCAAAAATGTCCCGCAGTCCATCAATATCAGTCCCAAAGTAATGTAGGCAATGTCATTAACCTTTGAATATAATTACTCTTGTTCTTTCAATTTCCATCCACTACTTTAAGTTGTAAAGCATTCTTTTTGTAAGTAAAATTGTATGACAGAATACATCAAGTATACAGAGATATTTAAAAAAAAAAATTGTGTTAAATTTAATTAAATCGGATCATTTAGAAAAGCTTTTTTATTGGAAAAGTGAATAAGTCCGATGAAGAGTTTAGCGAAGGGAATGCCTGAAGAAGTTGATAAATATCTTAGTTTTGTGAAAACCTTACCTCAAGATTATTTTGTATACTAAAATATTCGAAGAAATGAGGCTTTTGATCTCCCCTGAACTCTAGCTCGTCCTCTATAATTTTGAGGTTAAAGTGCACACATACACAAGCGACTCAAAAATCAGTAAAATTTGCTACACGTATGTATTTTATTTGTTTATACATTCATACACAGCTAGTGGGAAAAGTAAACAAAGCCAGTAGTATTTCCAGGGCATGGTAGCGTAGCCACCGGCAATAAGAACCGCACCTTCTAATAGGTACCTACCATAAAAACACAATCAACAATGTATAACTATTCACACCACTGCGTGCCCGCTTCTTTTCTCGCTTCGCCCTCCTTTCGAAGCCATCCTTCTCCTTTTGATTTCACCTTGTCATCGACGCATATTGTAATTTCGCTTGCCCCCGGCGGGGTTCAGTGACCCCGGCCTTGCCCCTCTCTGTGGGGCTCGCCCCGCGCCGAACCCTGACTGAGGTCCATCACTCAAACATCTCGGCAGCCATTGTCCGAATTGGGGTGCACCTACCCCGCGAGACAAAGTGCAAGTATGACGGATGATTATTTTTGTAATACCGTTTGCCTTATTAGATTCCCCTGTGCGACATCGTAGATTGGTCTTGAAATGTGATCGATCGATTTCGTTTTAGTGTCAGAAATCAGCGCAATTGTTATAATGCATGTTGTAAACGCTGTTGTATTTTTGCGAACTATACATTAATCCATCGTACTAATCGTAGAAGATAACAACTGTTTATCACGCCGTTGGACGCAGTACTTACATCAAGTCTTCGTGTTCACAAAATTATTTATTAATTCGTCACTCCTACTTTAAAATACCAAATATTGCAACACAATAAACACAAATGATAATACACATTAGTAACCGATAAATAATAAATTATTTGTTGTAAATAAATTATCACAGATGCCGACAATAAAAAAATTAAATGTGTGTTTACAGGAGTGTATCGTAATTTGTAAATTATTGACGTATATTGGCGTACTGGTCGGTATATATATTTTAAAGAATATAATAGATGATAGAAAACCTTCAGGTATTTATTATTGTTGATATTTTACGACAGCATAAAATTTCTAACTTTATTTTTTATTAACGTTTTCTCATGGATTCCTGTTATTTCAAAAAAGAATCATATTTCAAATAAGTCATAAAATTGCACCACACTATTCGAAGTGACCCAAAAAACCCGATTAATCCAACTTTTATTGTTTTCCAGTACATAAAATATAACACAACCCATAAAATTGGTAAAAAAAAAACCCTTTGATTTCGGGGCCTTCGGTCTCCGACCCTCTGGTCTTTATGTATATTTTTTAATGTTTTCTTTTGTCGCGCCGTCGCAACACTCGGAGCATGAAAATAATTACATTAAATTCACACAGAAACATCCCCGCCCGTATATTATTATTTTTTGTGAGCAAATACACACACGACCCTCTTCCGTTAGTTTTTTTTCGCTTTCACGGCACTGTGACCCAAATCTTTTCATCGGATTTAACTGGAGCGGGTTTTTTTTATTTTATTATTTGACTCGGTTTTATTAGTTTTGACGATCGCGCGATAAACAGGTCCCATTTGTAAGAATGCATCGAACTATCACTAAATTCTGATTTAGATTTTTCTATTGCTTGCGTGCCTACGCGGTTTTTTGGGCCAGTTGGGTGGAATTAATTTTATTCTGCATGGAAACAATGCGTTTTCGTAATCAGCCGTTGTTCGTTTGCGAATGCATCTAAACATTTTTCGTTCATTCATAGGTTTTCATTCATTCATTCGTTTGTTTGCTTTGTAAAAATGATTAATGGAGCGAGACATTTGTGTGTATACTATTGTATATAGAAATATGTTTAATACATAAATGGCTAGACTTAAATAATATTATGTAATCATTTCTATTGGCTCTACACTTCTGGTGTTTCCTCTTTGACCTCTTATAAACACATCTTTGAAGACACTGTCATTGTATTTTAGCTTTGGCCTTCCCTAATTTTTCTCATGGCTTAATCATCTTCCCTTGAGACGATAATATACGCTATAATTCATCTTCCATTCCTGGGTCGAAAATACACCCCTCATAATGAGTGTATGTTAAAACCTCGTCCAAAAGAGTATCAAAACCGGAAATAATCATCACACAGTTCATATAATAGCAGTTTGCTCCTGACTTTCGCATACTCGGAATGCAATGACATCCGAAGCTCTAAATAGCTCTTCCCAGGTGCATATTCATCTGCTGACATTAGTGTTAATGACGTTTCTTAACTCGTCACACGATTTCCCATTTCTTTTTCCACATATGTCAACATCATATTGCACACGCTCTCTCCTTCGAAATTTCTTTTCTCGTACCAGATCATAAATGTAACGAGATTATGGATCGTAGCACGCCATTCTGTTCGCGCTTACAATGTGTATAACACACTTGTGTGTGGTCAGTAAATTGCGGACCCGAATAGTAATGTCAAACCGCACAACACACAGAACAGTTAGTTGATCGTGACGGTAATAAGGTCGCTAGTATATGAGTGGAAATTTGTTACAACTCATTTATTTTCCAAGCGATTGCAGACTTCGTCATATTTAATTATTGTGTATTAAATCACAGAATGCACGATAAACTGGATGAGATGAGAGTTGTCTTAGGTTAGAAGTTTCGCTCTACAAACTCTGCCTAGCTCCATAGGGAAACGGCGTATGGTAGGTAGTTAAGTCAGGTGTTCAGATCCAGGTTATGTAAATATTGCATTACAAGTATTTTTAAACGGGGAATATTCAATTTCAATTTATTTATTCATTAATCAATTAAAAATAACATATACAATCTGGTCAAAGGTGTAGGAGAATCCTGCTTCGGAAAACCCCTTCAGACACGTGGAATATATCAACACCCAAAGCGATTTTGTTCAGCATAGCGGTAGCCCTTCCGACAGGCATAAACATCGGCAGGTTGTTCCTGCATATTGGAATGTGAAACAATCTATTCTGACGATGTCTAAGGTAATCAGGAACATACAAACCAATGCTCTGCATAAATTCAGTATTATCGGTCGTACCGCGTTACAATCGATCAAAATGTGTAATCAAATACACATTCCTTCACATCCTTTAACAATATCTAAAAATGTAGAGAATACGCTTCTTATGAGTCCATTTCCTTTCTTTCTCTTACTGTCTCCATAGCACACGACAGCGAACTTTCTGTTAGTCTTGTAAGACGCCCTCAGATTCAGTACTGACTCATTTCCTGAGCGGGCCTCCTCATGCGCATGCTTGCTTACACATAACGGTCATCACCGGATCGTGCTTCATCTGCATATTTATATCCCTCTGCGGGTTGTCAATCACCGGCCGGTTTCGGGCCGTGATTAAGATCACCTCCCAGGGGTGCATCCCGATCCTGCACGCGGTGCAGCGTCCTGCAGCCGCCTGCAGCGACATTGTCGCTTGCATCCGATTGCAGCCTCGCTCGGTGACGTTTAGGAAAATTGCACATTACCTGCTTCAACTGAAACGGTCGTTCGACATAACAAGGGTAGATTATCTATTTTAAAAAAGCATTTTTTTCTTTTTAAAGTGATTTTAGGATTTATTGTTTTTTTTCCTTCGTTGTCCACAATTAATGCGCATGTTCAACATGCACCGAATTTTCTAATAGACCCGGGGCTATTATATCTGGTATAGTGTCAGGTCCTCACTGTATGTCCCGTTATACTCGTCATATATATATTATTATTATGTGCTCAGTACGCACTGATCTTTTATCACGTTAGTATACGTAGTTTATTTTAGTGATCAAACATAATAATTTCTCTGTCCGTCCGTCTGTCTCTGTCCCCGTAAGTCAAGTACATATAGAACTTAGCAAAGAAACGAATTATTTCATGTTCCGCCCAATCGCCAGGGTTTAGAGTAATACATTTAACTGCCGGGAGGGAAAATATAAAAAAAAAATGTTCAAATATTTTGTTAAAAGTCGTTATTATTATTTCATGGGTGTCGACTATAAGCAAATACTTATTCTTTAGGAACCGGCATGTAAAAGTACCGTCATTTTTGACGGGTTACAGCTAGTGTTTACTTAATTCTCAGCCTGATATTCGTCTTAGCATCGCCGTCTTTCTTAAAATAGACAATCCGAGAATACAAACTCGTATGCATTTCTTTATAATTAGCCTTATTTATGTTTGGAATATTTCTTTGTACGAAATATATATCTGGACTGCCGTCACTTCTTATTAAAAAAAATTAACGATTCTGTAGTTCTTTGTCCTTACTGTATTTTAATTTCTCATAAGCGTTAATAAGAACATTTCCATAGAGAGCGAAGTAAATCGAGGAGTTGGAACAAATTATTTTATGTATTTGTGTTTGCCTGTGGATGTTTCCATGGTTAGTGACCAAATTTAAAGTCGGTCAGTATGTCTATTTAATATTTGTGATACCGTAATAATGCCAGCCTAAATAGGCAATTATGCCGCAATGTTATAATATTTTTATTTTCCTGTATAGTCATTGTTGATTTTTCTATAAAAAATGTCTGGATGAGGACGCGACAGAAAACTGCATACGTTTGAACGATAAGTGAGTAAGATGATTTTGCGTACCTACCTTTGGTTGTTTGCTCAACATCACGGGACATTTTCTACACTAACAATTACATTATTAGTTTCTATTTATTACATTATTATATCTAATCATTTTTGTTTATTTTCAGAAATAAAAACCGTTAGATACTCTCCGTTTCAATGAATCTTAGTTCACATCGTGATAATTAAATGTGCAATAAATGCATTAATATAAATTTGAACTGATTTTTTTTCGTATAATTATATACGATTCTGCACCGACCGTTCCGTTTCCTTTTTAACGAGATACAGTCTGCAACTTTGTTATTAATCATTTGCAAAATACATTAAATCTTTTTTTATAATGTAATTGGTCTAAGTAGTTCAGTGACTTGAGTCTAGATTCCAAAATTATTTTCACGGCTGACAGATAGCTTTCTCTTTTCCATCACGTTTGTTAATTTACTTTTTTAGCTCGTGAAATTTAAAAAAAAATTAATATTATACATTGCATTCGATATGACCAAATACTAAAAATCATCCATATTCTGAACTAAGCAATATTGCTATTTCTTTTTGTATCTTGACAGTTAATTTATGGGTTTGAAATTATTGAATTCAATTAAGTAATTAGAAAGCTCATTATTCGTAATTGTGAATAATTTAACGTTTGTTTACGTTTTAAAGCTTTTTTATTGATTGATTTAATTACTTTCAAACATGTCAAACTCAAAACATCGAAATTGGCGGCAATACAATGTTATACATACCTGTCAAGATTGGGATAAAGATCTGACAATACTGCTATTTTCAGAATAGCGCACAATTCTTATTAAATAAGTCGCGTTATTTTACAAAAATACGTTTTTACCTGAAAAGACTCGAAACAAAATTAAAAACAAAACAAAATCAATTGTAAAAAATAAGTTTTATTTAGGTACTAAAGGGTTTAATTATGCAAGAATAAATACTTCAACTGTAGCATACATGTGTTTTTAATATATGGGAGGGGGGACTTTCCTCTGCAGTGACCCGATCTCCTCGCCTAAAGAAGGAGTTTAGTTAATCTCCGCGAGTCCGTTGCAGCGATTCTCATTCCGTTCGCTCAGAAGTATCAAACCAATCGCCGGTCGCCCGCGAGTCCCCTTTATGTTCAAAAAATGGAACACGGAAGTAATAATAAACATTATAGCTCGATGAAATATTCCAGAGAGCGCGCTATCGGCCTCAAAACGTCGTAACGCGACATTTTTTTTAAATATTTGTATCGTTTCCAAGTTCAATGTCTGCACGATACCCCGGGCGAGCTTATCGCCGCGGCAGTAACACCACCACAACAATTATTATTGTTATTGATATCAAACTCGGGTACGTTCTCGCTTCGCCGTTTCAAGTTCAAGTATATTCAACCCGACAGTTGAGTACATTATTGGTTTCCGTTTGCGTTTCGCATTGTGCGACAAAACGTCACCATTGTTCGCGGCCGGAGGCGTGGCGCGCCTCGGTGCGGTTTCAGAGACCTGGACGCGAAGTGGTGCGACGGTCGTCTCGTCGGGATGGTTCCCGCGACGACCGAAACGCGGTGTGATATAAACGAGCGTTTCATAACAACGTTTGTTATGGTAATTAAAATGTAACCCATAAAAACCAAGTTTTTACAATACTCCCTTTCTCATTTTCGGGTTTCGTGTCTACCACATGCGTCGGAATCTCCATACAATTAGTGTGAAAAAACAATATTTGAAAAATTCAAAATTATACTATAATAATTAATTTTTTTAACGAAAATTTGATAGATCTTCTTGATCGTCGCCACGAGTCTACTTGCAAATTTTCAGCTCGATTGGATCACGGTAAAGGGGTTAAAAAACGATCCAAAGTTTTTTCGTCAAGCAAGCAAGCAGACGCCACGAGTTATAAAGGGAGTAAAAATACAAGGACATTTTGTTTCATCCACAAGTGTCATCGTAAAAGCTACTAGAAGCAGCAGCGCGTCTTGCATTATTCATTAAAAATCATTTAAAAGTTTACGGTATCCGACATAGAAATATAATTTTAACGTAGAATATATTTAACGAAATGTTACTAATGTTAGTATAATATATGACCGTTAAATTTTTTTTGTCTACCGGTTTCGAGACGCAACCCGTCTCTTCGTCGGGACAAGCACGAACGAAGATACGTGTTGCGTCACGAAACCGGTAGACAAAAAAGTAATTTTTAGTGGTCATATACTAAATAAATAACATTTAGTTAAAATTTCTAATCACAAACTTAATGTTTTAAGTATTAATAATATAAAATATATTTAATTGAGGGCCATAAAATATGCAAAAAATGTTTTGAATGCAGTCACCGAGGATTACTAATTTAGAATGTACTCATTTTATCTGTTAAATATTTATTTACTCTTGTAGATATATAAACCGAGGTGGCAGTTAGTTTTAAAAATTTATTTCCAATAAGATGCAGGTTTCATAGATTCCAAAGAAATTTCTTTGAGTAGTTTTTAGTAGATAGACAGGTTTTTCGTATTTATCTCAGAAATACCTCCGTGGGATTTTGCTGCCTTTGCTTTTATGTCCCTCGGTTGATGAAATCTGTTTAACAACTGGGTCGCATGATATCTTCCAAAGCTGAAATCGAAACCTGAATATAATCTGCACAGAATCTAGCTTTTTGGTACATGGAGAACAAACCCTAAAAAAATAAGAAAAAAATAAAAATAATTAAATCTATTACGCGCATGCAAGTTAAATGTAGGTACACCGTTTTGATTTTTTGCAAAAGAGCTATGAAAGGTCTTTTACGCATGTATATATTATAATATTATACACGTATTCGGTACATGTTTAAATTGAACTCTGAACTGCTTTAGGTGGAGTTAATCACATTTTAAATTACACTACAGAATTAGTTTTGCAAAACTTTTTTCGCATTTTTCTTTCTAGCTTTATCAAATGACATACGGATCATTTCGTTTGATCTGTAAACACAATTATTATTATAGCGCACGTTAGAAACGCGATAGGGCAGGGGTGGTACGTGTGCGGTAACATTTTACACGACGCTACAACATTGAGAATAAATATCAACTTTTTATCCAGAGATTTATGCAACATTAAATTATAAACCAAACGTCAAAATATTTCCGGTTGCTAAATCATCATCATTCAGTCAACTTGCCAACGTTATTGTGAAAATCCGATTTGATTGAGAAAATCGGCGTCATACGTTCAAGAGCTAAGGTTGTTATTACGCTCGTTAGACATATTTAACTGTAATTTCGGATATTTTATACGCACCGTATGTATTACCGAGAAGCGAACCTCGACGTTTCGTTGGATACTTATCCAACGTCATCAGGAGGACGACCTTTACCCGCGGAGATGGAGGTCGGACTGATTAAAGGTGCTGATTTCTAGGGCGTAAATTGTATGCACTTTTTTGTGGAGTGTTCTCTTCTTCTACAATAGAGGTCGCCAGTGTGCAGTATGTACTAGTTACGTCGGCGGATTTTATTGTGACTTCTCTCAAGGGTTGAATCAGTGTCGTTAGAACAGGGCGCCAAATACTTGATAGTTTGTAACTGTCATCTCTATTGAAATTGGTCAGTCATGCGTTCATTATATTTATTTTTTGTATAGAGTTCATATTTTCATTGTTTAATTGGGATGTGAAAATGCTCTGTTAATTTACAGATCGTATTTTTCAACGTTTTACCATCCCTGCAATAGGGGTTCAGTTAAGTAATACGGACGGTTACAAATTAAGATTGATAGATTGGGAGTATTCGGTAATCAAATGCAACAATGCTTACGTCAACTGATTTCCTTGAATCAACACGTGTTGTATGATACACGGAGAAGACGTACAAAACGAAGAACGAAGCATAAAAAAACTCATTCTATCAAAGCAACAACTGTTTTCATTTCAGTTTGTATTATGTGAAAAGGATGTGACATAACACAACATCGGCGCACTGGTGGTAAAGACATTCACAAAAAAGTGTCGTAAAACTGTCGCGGACGTGAAAAAACTATTCGTAAATGACTCACAATTGTACGCCGAGACGTCATATTAAAAATACAGATTCGTAGTGTGAGTGTGTACGATTTGAATGAAAGAAATCCTTGAGAAAATAAATAGTGATCTAAATAATGACTGTAATTCCGTCACATTGTACCAGAATTAATGGGTTTAGTCGTTTCTACAACAGTTTTGGTACAACTATTTTATGACGGGTGTACCGTAATGTTACGGTATTAACGTGGTGTGGTTAGCCATGGTGTTGCGCCTTTGTATTACATAATACGGCGTGGATACTAATACTTACATGCCCGTGACTCTTGAAATTAAAACGTAAAGTTAATTAAATTATAAAATACGCACGAATAGAGCAATCTTGAGTGATGATGAATTCAAACGGTGTTTTTTTTTTAACGTGTATCTTTCGTGCTATTTTATGGGAGTTTCCGTTTAGTTTGGTTTTTACTGTCGCGGACTGGGCTGGTAACCTAATTAGCAATATTTTTACGGAAACTGGTTGTTTGATTGGTGGAGAACGCAGAAATCTATGCTTTAAACGAACTTTTACTTTAATCCAACTTGATACATCCGGGCCTTACACGTACTAACTACATGGTAGTATGTGTAATTCACAAATTGTATTTACGAGAGCATGCTCCGGTGCACCTTCGCGCTAATGTTAAATTTTAGAATCCCGTTGTACAACGGGTATACGACAATTAGGCATATGTTATGGTTTAGAAATAAATAAATGATCTAGGTATAGAAATCTAATCTAAATATAAATAAGTAGATACAGTAAAACATCTTGGATAATATGTGACAATGATCCAGGGTACGTATGGTAATTTACGTCCATCGTGGGAATTCAAACATCATTTTCGATTGACAATCATAAATGTGCCCTAAGGCTAGTTGCTATAGTAGGTAATTGAAGGTGTAAACCGATGTAAACTTGAATTTTTTTTTAATAATTAAAATATCGGACGGCGTATTTAATAAAATGAATATTGGCTGATGGGGTGGTGTGATTTTATTTTATGTTTAGGGCGTTAACTTTGTCGTTGGACGTAATTATTAATTTAAAAAAATTAAACTTTGTGTAAGCCGTATTGATTGTATTTTACGACAATCGATTTTGTCACCACTGTATCTTCGTCAGGATAGACGCACTAACGAACTGAACAGAAAAGTACGGTTTATACAAAGTTTTTTTTTAAATAATTGTTATTAAATTTATGAAACATTATTTATTTTTTTAATTATCACTTGCTAATATTACGAGTCAGTCATAGATAGAAACTTATGAATAAATCTAATCTAATTATATTAAAGTGCACAACGCTATGTATCTAATTGTAAAAGTACCCGAGGTAATTTATTTAGAAGCAGCGTGTTGGTCCATTGCGACAGTGCCCAATCTTTGTTCCATTTCTATTTTTGCTCGCCATTATTTCCCACGGGCGAGAGTGCTGCCCTACACACACGCATACACCTACCTGCACTCGGGCCAACAGAAAGGCGGGGCCGAATGCAAATTCAAGTCGCTGAATGGTAATATCGACACGCAGCGCTCGCCACCTGTCGGGGGCGGGAGTCTCCAGCTCCTGACGCAAATCACATGTTTAAAAATTTGTTAACCCGTCATCTAGGCGAAACAGAACTGCGGTTTCGCGAGCCAGAACTGAAAATTGTGGAACATAGAATGCGACCACTATAAATCGGCGTGCGAGGGAGGGCGTCCCTGTCGCGTAACAGAAGTTGCCGGGGTGTAAATTTATTACACAATACGTAATGTACAGAAAGTCCGGTGACCGGTGTCGGAGCCTTTAACAGAAATTTGGTCGGGCAGCACTAAAGAAACCAAGCCGTAATGGCGGCCGTTCTATCTTTCAAACTGTCAGACGGTAATATCGAGCCATTATTTGCTTTTTCAGCTTCGCAAAACTTTAATACTTCATTGGCAATTGTTCTTGCACCATCCCGGACTGTTTAGGATGTTTCGGACATAATAATTCGGTGTATATTGGTAATCAAGATGTCACAGCTCCCGAGCAAACAGAGCGAGAGGTTACCGCAGGGTGCGGGCGGGGCGGGTTTTAGTTCCAAAGTCGCCGCACGCCAAGTTATTGTGGTCAAGCAATTATTCGCATGTTCCATGTGCACCTTGTTTTCATTCTTTATCGTGTCACCGTCGGCACCTGACGATGGCTTTGGCAAATGTTTCTGTTAATTATCGCTTGACCATCACTCCCATTGTAGGCCAAGAGGATGATGGAGCCGCACTCTTCTCTCTATCCACATTGGTTCTCAAGTTCGCGAGTTCGTCGACTGTTAAAGGTTCTAACAGGGGTATCTCCCAGTATCCGCTTTACCTCGTCGTGTTGAGTCTTCTATTTCTGGTGCCAATACCTCGCGCGTTTTACTGTTCTCTCCACAAGCTCATGGTCGAACATGACCAAATCATCTAAGTGATTCTCTTTAATCTTATTCATTATACTGAAATCAAATTTAAATTACTTCTTAATTTTTTCACTCGTTATTCATCATAAATATGTTTGCTGCATTAGCACCCGAGTTGCTGTCTTTCTTCCCTTCTCTGCCAGCTCCGAGTTTCACTTCCATCCATAAGTGTCGGTAAGTTTTGCCTCCACTTTGCTCATTTGGTGACTCCTGAATAGTATTGCGTTGACCAGGTAGTTTCCCTAGCGGGATCGATCCTGCAGCTCATAATTATGCCTTGGATAATAGGCTATGGAAATGTCGCGGGCTTCACAATTGTACAGCCTTGGTGTCTTAAAAAAAATGTAATCATTATTACATGGACCGCTCAGTTCTAGAAAATTCTGTACACAGATGATATCATTGATAACGACCATAATAAAACACCTATTATAAATGTACAAGGTCGATCTATCCAAATTGGCCGTTTTTTAAAATCTGCGCAAATAATTAGCTGCGCTGCATGGGATGTGACGTAGCACTATTTAGTCGATTCTTCGAGGTCTATAATTATGTATGGCTGCGTGATTGTTATATCAAAGAACCCCTCTAATGAATTTGTACCAAATCACCCGTGAGCGCACTGTGCGCTTCATTTTACTGGGTTATTGGGTTGTGCACGTTTAAATTACGGCTCTATTCGCAATCAGTAAACCTTGATCAATATTTTCCGTGTTTTTCGTCAATTTTCTTTTACGGCATATTATCTCGAGCGATTTCCTTCCAGTTTAATTTTTATTCACGTACTCATTATCTACCGTTGTTTTGTGAAACAATCGGTGGTTAGCCGATAATCGCAGGTTTGAGAAAGTGTGCGAACTGCACAGTTACTTGTTCGTATTGTTTAACTCTAAAGTGCGCGGGATTTCACGTTGATTGCATTGTTCTCTTTGAAATTCATCTCGATTGTTTCCGCTCCATTGTGTTATTTTCTTTATATTTTAACATTTTGAGATTTGAATAGCGATCACGAAGTTTGTGCCTCCACCGCACCGTCTGTCAGACAGAACTTCAAAACCGCGAAAGTCGTTTTTTTGTATTTCTCAAAATGCGGCGTATCCCGAATTATACCTATAATATACGTTATTTTCTTCTCATTTTTGACAGTTGAATCGCGTTGTCTTATTCAATTGCACAATGCATTTTCATATTCAAATTTGTTTTGAAATATAATACGCTTGTAGTTGTCATATTCCTACTCGCTATCTCCATTCAGGATTGAATCATACAGGTTGCATCATTTATTCAACTGGGCTCACATTTCAAGGAATAATGCGTCGTGACGAATGCCCCGCGTCCTAGATAGTATTAATACGACGATAATGAATAGAAATAATGGTCTGGCACCATTTCACATCGTCCCTAGGCGGCCTTTGTCTCCATTGTTGGATGCTGAGCACATGGGACCAGAAACAGGTATCTGGACAAGAGCCGCCGGACCCTCCCCTCGCTGTAATGATGTGTGAAAAGATTTTCCCTCGGTCCTCCACATCCCTAGTGATCTCGCGCACTTTTTTGGTCGATCTGTTACAGATGACTTTTCGTATTATCGGATTGTGCATTTCTCTCATTCGTAATGACTCGATTTTTGGTTGCTATTTCCTATTTCTTGTCAATATTTCACACAAAAACAAACGTCTATCTACTGGTAGTATGCTCCAACTAGTAAATAAAGAGTTGAATGGATAGGACACAAAAGAAGAATAAGATTATTACCTTGTGCTTACACGTAATTATTTGTTTCAAAATCTAACAAACTTTGTTTATAAACACAAATCAATGTGATTTGTACAAAATTATTAAAATGTTTACGATAGAAGGTAATTTGTAAATATCCTAATAATGTGGATAAGACGGTTAATGCGACTTTTGAGAAGACGTGTGTGGTAGGTAAAAGTGTATAAATATGAAGCGAAGAATTTCTTTTTCGAAGGGATTTGTTTTTTATCCTATACTTTTTAATTTAATTAGACACGCCTTTATTGTAAAATCATCGTAATTATCGGGATACACAAAAACCCGATTATTTTGTACATTTTTTACCCCGCCGGCGTTATTTATGCAAGTGCACAAATGCGATCCACCTTGAATGGAGCAGGTCACGAATTGTGCATTATTCGTGCATTCATGCCGCTCCATTGACAAGCCGAAACATTTACCCGACAATAGAGCGGGGCACGGGGCTGCGCTCCCCTGGGAGATTAAACCCGCGCCCGGTCCAGCAGGGGGATGCGGCTCCTCTCGGAGAGCGATCTCCTCCGGACCGCGACAGGTTATTCCCGATTAACCGAAACTCATCAGCCGGCTCACAATGGCCGGCGGGTCGCAGGTCGGCTACCGAACCTCGGACAATGCCCCGCCTTGTAAACACGATGTGTGTACGTTGTATCGATCCAATTCGTATCGGCTATCTGGCAGATCGGCGGTTGGCGCTGCACAAATAATAACCCTTCCAGCTCTGTTCTCCGGCGACCCCGCCATTGTTCTAAGGTCAGCTACTGGACTTTGTTCGAATGTGTGCGGACGCGCATTCGGCTCTGTGCCTTTTGTCGGGGTACGGCATTGATGCCGGGATTAAGTGGACATGTTTGGGATGCTGTCGAAAGCTCCGGCGGTTCCCATCGGCGATAAAGACGTTGCAATTCGAGTTTGTTTTTTTTTTTCACATCTCCCATTTCCATCCGTGTACAGATTAATATTTAACCAGCGCGACGGCGTAACCGGGCGGATGTGGTGTGTGCATGCGTCAAACTTGCGGAGAAATTGATGAGCGTTTTTATTTGATAAAGCATTGCGGCTTTATTTATCAGATAAGATACTCGTAAACGGTGCCAATCGTTTACTTTTATTGCTCAGATGCATTATCGCCATTTTAAGTAGGTAATTGAATTGTTTTATCCCTAAAAATACCTCAGTACTTAAACTAATATAATTTGTAAGTAATGTATTCCCCTTCTCCGACAGAGTCCATCCCCCCTGACCTACGATTGATTTCTTTGTTTAGCCACTCGCTTGCCACGGTCTAAAATAATGGAAAACTGATCACGATAAAAATAAACAAACAATTGTTCACGTTTTCTGTTTATTTATCTATGACAAACAATTATTATCTCTGTATACTTACATACAAAATAATGTAAGTACGGTAAATTCTATGCGTTCACGCGTCGCTCTGCTGGCTGTTTGTTCCGGGGAAATCCTGGCAATGTTTGTTAAAATGTGGGGCAAGTGGATATATTATTTTCGGTTAACGAATATATTTTAATTTTAGTTAATAGTTAAAATTAGACCATAGAGTTTTAATCATCCAGAATAATTTTCTGAGTGGCTGTGCATTTTCGTGTGCGCTACTGAGCGAGAGCCTGCAACTAGCGCGTCCGAGAGAAAACGCGTTCGCCTCGTCTAGTGGAACAAAGGAAGCTTTATCGTGTTAGTTATATAATTTGCTCGCCAGATCCGGAGAATACCAGGGGCAGACACGCATGCCGACTGATTCCATAGAGCGCGGCAGCCGACCCGGTGCACGGTGCCTGGGAGACGTTGGCAGGCCGCTAATTTTCCGCATTTGGTCCAAATCGCCCACCCTTCGGCGATAGCTGCATCCTGCCTATAATAACGGATATTCAAATTTCGAGACGATATTTTTTTCTGCTTCTCGAAGAATATTATTTTGTTTATTTGGCTCGCCTCGGCGGCGGCTGCGGACCGCAGCTGCGACCGCTTTTTTGGTTCCACCCTCCGTCGTCTTCCGGAAGTGTCGGATTTCAAACTTGACTCTCTGTTTCTCGAGGAAGCGTTAATTGATTATTTATTCTTCACGTTGAGGTGAACTGCATCTTAAACAATTTTTATTAATCGATTAGAAAAGACATATATACATTAATTTCTGGCGTCCTCTAGCGGTAGATACGCGAAAGTATTCGTGACTATTGCATTGTAAAAAGTGGATTGCTTTAATTTTTTTACTTTAATCAATCAAAAAGAGACTACATATAAGGTTGAAAAATTTTCGTTAACTTACCAGAGCGCCATGGCGAAATTGGATAACTCGCTATGCGAAATGGATAGAATGTGAGGTCCGTGGTTCGAGTCCCGGTGGCATTTAAATATTTTTTCGTTAATTTGATTTTTTCTGTATGTCTTTTCTAATTGATTAATAAAAATTGTTTAGTAATTCACAGAACTTTGTTCTGAAATTGCAACTTCACAATAAGAATGTGTTTCCTTTAATATAATGAACTGCATCTTGTTTTTACTATTAAATTCTACTTATTATTACTCCCTTTCTTTTCACTCGTAGCGTTCTACTTGCTTGCTTGTCTGACGGAAAAACTTTGGATCGATTTAAAATTCGATCCAAAGTTTTTCCCTAAAGCCCTTTTCCCATGATCCAATCGACGCGTAAACACATTGGCAAGAATTTACCGTACTTAAATTATTTTGTATATAAGTTTATGAAGATAATAATTGTTTGTCATAGATAAATAAAACACAATTTTTACTCCCTTTCTTTTAGCTCGTAGCGTCTGCGGTATGTTGTCTGCCGGAAAAACTTTGGATCGATTTTCAACCCTTTTCCCGCGATCCAATCGAGCTGAAAGCAGACTCGTGGCGACGATAAAAATGATCAAACAAATTTTCGTTTAATAAAAATTAATAAATATAGTATAATTTTGGATTTTTCGAAATTTTAATGTTTTTTTCAAATTGGAATCAATACAAATGAGTAATTAGCCCGACGCGTGTATAGGCACGAAACCTGATTCAATGAGAAAGGGAGTATAATAAAAACTTGGTTTTTATGGGTTAGTTTTTTAAAAGGTCTTTCTAGAAATCAACTCGATAACGGTGTATTGAGATACCTACATCGATAAATTTGGTTATTATATATCATACTTGCTTTGTTTTAATTTGAATTTCGAAATTGGAATGAGAATGTTAAATCAATGAAACAGTATTAATTCCGCCTTATTCTCAGTAAAACGAGGTTGTTACATTGGTAAAACTAAAAATAGAAGGTAACGTTTGTATGCGGATGTCATGTGTTACGTTGTGTTGCGCTATCTTGAGAATTGGCGGAAATTATTGAACGGAAGAGATAAAGTCAATTTTTTTTAATTCTCATCCATACAAGAAAATTAATTCCCAAGGATGCTTATTTTTCTTATTTCTGCAGATCGAATTTGAATGGAGCTTTTGATTGCTTTTAAAAACGTCATCAACTTTATTTAGACTCGAGAGTCTATTTGTGCAGGAGTTTCCTCTTGTGATGCTGAATTCCAGCCATTTCTCCATTGCTTCGCTGGTTTCCCTTGTGGACACGGTCCATCTGGTACGCCATGAATAGCTATGTATGGTAATCTTATTGTACTCATATAAAAACGTATTTCCGATAAAATATCCCTCCCAGAGATATTTCCTCGTGTAGTGTTTTTTTTTTGTATTTATTTCAGAAACACCTCAGAGGAATATTGCTGTCTTTGCTTTTATACCCCTCAATTATAAATGAACCAGGCGCCTCTGTGCGGTGTGTCATCGTTGCGCCATCCGCCTGCGGTACCATCAACAGCCTTGGCAATTTTTTACTTTTGTTTTACAAGCCCCGCCTAAATACAAAACCATACTCGCTTCCAAACTCTACGCCCCTGTTGTTGTATACAGGGTTATTTGGAAAACATTAATAACCTCGCAGGACTGTATTCCTGCCTTGATTATGAGTCGAAAATGTTCAAGTAACCGTGACCTAATATCTATAATTACAGAGATATGCGAAATCAAAGTTTGCATTTTTTTCAGTATTTCTGACTTATTTTTTGTAAAACGTTGGACTTATCATTACGGTAACTTATATCGATTACGAAAAATTCATTCGTTTCAAAACAAGTTAAATAAAATGATAAAAACCCTGCAGAAATTCCAAATGGAATGTTTTCCAATTGGAATTCGAAGGTTTTTATTATTTTATTTGACTTGTATTAAAGGGAATGAATTTTTCATATTCGATATAAGTTGCTGTAACGGTAGTCCAACGTTTTACAAAAAATAAGTCAGAAATATTGAGAAAAAAATGCAAACTTTGACGCCGCATATCTCCATAACTAATGATTCTAATGGTCATGGTTGCTTGAAAATTTTCGACTCATATAATCAAAGCAGGAATATAATAAAAACATTAATAACCTCGCAGGACCATATTCCTGCCTTGATTATGAGTCGAAAATGTTCAAGCTATTATGACCTAATATCAGTAGTTAAGGAGACATGCGACATCAAAGTTTGCATTTTTTTTTTCAATATTTCTGACTTATTTTTTGTAAAATGTTGGACAATCATTACAGTAACTCATATCGATTACGAAAAATTCATTCGTTTCAATACAAGTTTTTTTATTTTCAATTATTTTCACACACGTCAAATAACCTGCAGTCCTCCGTACATTTAGATCAGGAATATATCAAAAGCCTAGCGATCGTGTGTAACGCGTACGAAGTTAGCAGTAAACCTGTCAACAAATAATAAATGCAGATTTTTTACGAGTCGTTTTTATTTTATGTAAAGATTTATGCGAACGTGTCTGTGAATGTACCAATACACTCACCAACGCACGCTCGCGTATCTCGAACGTTTTCGACATTGCCCTCCTTCCAAATTTGATATATTAGGTCGTGCCAGATTCTACGTTACAAAAAGTAACCCACACAAGCTTCGTTTATGCAATACGTTATATGAAATTGATTTGCAAATAATAAAAGAGTAATTTTTATGCTGTTTATGTAGGGTTTTAGCGTGCGTTATCAAAAGTATCAAAAAATATACAATTAAAAGTAGTAATTTAATATTACGAGGCATCTACGATTTTTACGATTGTTAATCTAATGGATAAGGAAACACGTTGATATGATTGATAGCAGCGAAAAAATAGTAATGAATATGCATACTTGCAAGAACCTGATAAATTTCCGTCATATGCGCTTATTATTAATCAATGCAATTACTCAAAAAGGTTACAGTAAGTGTGATCACCATTAATTTTATGCCTGGGTGCGGTATTATAACATAAATCATTCCAAAGCTTCCCCAAGGTATTTTTCACGCATCATATTACATGTAATATGCAAGTATTTCAATAGAAATCTGAAGAAATTCAATAGAAATATGTAACTTCTTCAAAAAGAGCAAAATAATTTTGTGGTGACATTATGAACATAATTAATAAAAATGAACATTGTTTTTACCACTTTTGTATTAAAAAATATCAACAAAAAATACAATTTTCATATTTTGATTGTCTATATTTCGATTTTTGATTTGTTAGTATACAATTTTATCCTGACGGGCTCTGAAACATGTTGATATTTTTCAATACAAAAGTGGTGAAAACGAAGTTCATTTTTATTTATTATAGAAATATGTAAAATTAACTAAAATTCCACTCGCACTCTTTCATTGACGATAAACATTTCCCATAGAAATTTCGTTTATAACGCGCGTGGCAGCCAACTCCCCCATTGTTTGTTCACTTTTTAACGTACAAAGAAACGATGTCTTTTTTTTTAAATAAATAAATATGTGTGTGTGTGTGTAAATGTATCCACGCCCACGCGCGAATTGGAGTAGGGTTTGTAAATCGCGTCCGAGATGATGTATGCAGGTATAATCCACCAGCGCCGTAATGCGCTCTTGCCCCCGGTGTTACGGGCGGATCCGCGAGGAGCTGCGGTGACCACGGCCTCCTGAGTTCTGGGCACGACCTGGACCACGACACGACATACCCGTGAAATCTTTTTTTTTTTAATTTCCACGTGTACTTTGGTAAGAAATTTTCCAGTATTTTTGTCTTCGCGTCGTGTGCAAAGATGTGGTATCAAAATAATAAATATGTACAAATCTATGAATTAAAGAATGACAGGCAATACTCGTTTATAAAGCCCTTTTACACTTTGGAATTATACTTTTGAATTTCTTCCAATTCATTCGCACAATCAATAAAAATTTCAATAACCTTATTTGGAAAAAAAATCGGAAAACAACATACATATATTTTTTAATATTTCTATCACAATTGTTATCACGGCATTCATATTTTGATATATCATAAAAATCTTTAGCATATAAACATTTCATTTCTATTTTTTTTTCCAAAATATACGTTTACAAAAAAGTCATGCTTCATTGTTCCCACTGCACGCGCCTGGTACAAAATATCTAGTTTTTGATTTTATTTTTTATTTACACTTATTTTCACTGTAATAATTCTAAGTTATATTAGAATTAGAGAATGCGTACAGTAGCCGGCAAACGTTTTGAAATTTTACCGCGTAGTGGGGAGAAGCATGCGCATTTACCATCCCACCAAAGAAACCCAAATTTTGTCTTCTGCGCATTCCCCCACTACCCCAAAAAATTTCAAGAAGTTTGCCGGCAACTGTACGTGTTGTACAGTTGCCGGAAAACTTGAAAAATTTTGGCGTTGTGGGGGAATGCGCAGAAGACAAAATTTGGATCTCGTTGGTGGAATGGTACATGCGCAAACTTTCCCCCACTACCCCGAAAAATTTCAAGATGTTTGCCGGCTACTGTACACATGTTTGTATTGTGTGTTTTAATGTAAAATTACATGGTAGGGATTGATTGATTACCAAATGTTTTATTGTCGAGCGCATTGTTATCGAAATACGCAAAGCCTCTTCTTCGTCAGCGTCCCATTTTTTCACATCAAATCAATAATATGTTATTGGAAAAGCAAAGGATAGATGATTTATCAGCGTGTAGTGCTCCCGGTGTGTGTCCTGTGGACCGGGAGGCTGCGCAGCGTGGTCACACGGGTCCGCGCAAGGGCACGCAGAGTGGCGGCGTGTAAAGAGCGGCAGGCTCCATACATCATGGAGATAGGACGTGATCGGCCCAGAGCCGGCTCCCGGGCTACACGCATCGCGGAGATAATGCGGAAGATTACCGCAGCGTCATTTTATCTTTCGCTCATAACTCGCGCCTCGCAACTGGGGGCGCACCGATGCACAATTTTTGTTCATGCCGCAATTTGCATGTCGTTCGAAAAAATCAATTGCGAAATTTATTTTATAAATTAGTTGGTGTACGTCCGTCTTAACGATACGTCGACGTGAAGGTATTCAGTGTGATTGATGCAGTCTTATTATCTGTTTAAATTAATATTTAAACAGATAATAACACTGATCACGCACCGTGAGAGATGTTTTATGCTATATGAAAATATACTTGGTTCGGACAAGGTTATATAGACTTTTAAGAATGATAAGAATCCGAACATATTTGACAATTTAAATATATTTTTTATTAACATTTGAATCTATTCAATCGAAATAAAATACAAAACAATTTGCAAGTGCATAGTAGTATAATTATTCCACTTACATCGTTCGGCCGTCATCTCTCCACTGTCGGATAAAGGCCTCTTCCATTGTCATTATTATAACTGACTTATTTATTAGGAGTGTCGTAAACATTTCTGAGTACTAACTAATAAATTGTTTTTTTTTTTAAACAGACCGTTTTACAAAGGCATTCTTGGTTGACCTATCGACACATTTATCTTTCAATGCATTATCGGCGTCAATGATGTGAATATTATTATTTCAAACGTTATTACGCTATTCACATCCGTCCATTTTAATAATTATCGCGACAGTAGAAGACATATTAAAATTAATGACTTAATTGGAATGTGTCGCGAAGGCAATGGACTGAGACGAGTAATGAGTATCTACCGCAGAGTCGGCGGCTCGCGGGGTGAGTGATTAGGGCCGCTGCCCTTACGAGAGCAAAACGAAAAACAATTGCGAAGTATTATGAATTTAAATGCCCATCTTAAAAATCCCGATTGGCTTAGCCACCCGGGTAAGATTTTAAGGCTGGAGCTTCCATTCCAAATTACTGAATGATTTTCGTACAGCTAATTAAATTCGAAGTGGCAGGTGCTCCAAAGACTTTACCGACATTATCTTTTAGAGCTACAAATTATCAAACATGCTTAATATGATCGTTTTCGGTTATGTCATATAGTGAAAATAGTCGGTACAGTACGTGCATGCATACACAAATATCATTTCATAATGTGAATTTGTAAAATCCGGTGACAAATTCTATTTTTGATTTTTCTGAAAGTAAAAATGAAAACTGAATAATCGTGGTTTTTCTGAATTTTCAAATCATTTATTAGAAAATGATCACGGTTTTGATAAAGATTTAGGACCTTCTATTTTACACAAATAATTTTGGTCTGAAATTGAATAATTTAGAATCATTAGAAATTAGTAAAGCATGTAAAAGTTAACAAAATATTATTAACAATCAATTCAATTTAACTACTAGTCCAATTCTAAAAAAAATTCCAATAATTTTGTGTAATCAGAACTTCAGCAATAATAAATAAATAAATATTTTTTTAAATAATTTAGAAAACCAAAACAAAAGACATAATTGATTTTGATATTTTGACATATATAAAACACCCTGACGATGGAAAGGTTTTTTCGAAACATGTAGGTGTAATTAATAAATATATAAGCAGATTAAAACAAATAATAAAATTAATTTTTAAAATGTTAATCTACAAAGTTGTTCAACCAATTAAAAAAAAATGAAGTTTTTCTCTATTTGAAAAATTCATATACCTATGACTTTCTTATAAAAGTCGTATACCTATTGTATTTCAAAGGAAATTGACATTTAGCTCAGCATTAATGAATCAATTTCTTTGATAATTCGTCTTCAAAAGAAGGCCCCTAAACACAATGCTGTGTACGTATATTATATGATTATTTCGATATGGGATCATAAATCTGCGTTAATACCTAACGTTTTTTCTTTATTAACACGTTTCTCAGACATTTACATAATGCATCTACTATCTACCCATAATAATTAGTCTTTGTTGATGCGTGTAAGCCTGGGTAGCCGTACAGCTGTACAGATGTTTTATTTTTTACGGAGCTAATTTAGGCCCAGCTACTAACTCCACCGTTAAATGGCCAAATCAGTTCTTCGACCGAAAGCTGCGTAAGACTTACACGGTCGATTTACCACCGGCTTGGCGTCGCGGCCCGGCTCCGGTAAAAGGTGCGATGATGAGGCAAAATTTGAGAGATTACAAATGCCCTGAACCTAACTACATTTTTAAACTATTACCACAGCTGCGTGTAAATTTACGATAATTGTTTTCACGCCCTCTAACGCGCTCACCATTTTTAAATTAGGCAGTAGGGCGTACTTGAAAATCTGCAGGCTGGATTAGAATTTTGGATTTTTTGACTAATGCCGGCGCGCTGGCAATCCAGACAGTGATCACTCCTTCGCTCCGCCTACCCGACCCACCCGAATTCGCCTTTCTATTGGATGAATTATGGTTTGGACTTTTATTTTATTGTGACAGTCTTATCAGTAGAAAATAAAATTTCTAATAGGTCGATATTTACAACCACGAATAAAATTATCGTTCGAATGATTTATCTATTCAACATAAGGTGATTGGTGTTATTTTAACGTAAAAAATTAAACAACATTTTGAACACTTGAAAAGTACTTTTCCGAGTTTTCCAAACATGCAACAAAATAAAAAGTAACATTTAAGTTATGAATCGATGAAATTATCACAAATAAATTATTTTAAATCAAAATCACTTCATAAAAAAGTCATAAACACCTAATTTAAAATTGTTTCTAAAAAGCATATTATAATATCCACCTTTCAGCACCAAATCTGAGATCCCTTGAAAAAGTCGGCCGTTATCAGATGCAGAATTAAAAGTATTCTAACTCTTTTGAATAATTCCATGAAATATACATAGACAATATTAGAAATTATAGGACTTTTTTTCGCTCTGAAAAGGGAGCTTTTTTTCTGAAACCGATATTCATCTAAAAAGTAAAACCTGTATGATTGCTCGCAATTTGATTTAAATTATATTTTGAACGAGGTCTGATCTTATTTGACAAGACACTGAGGTTAGGGGTACAGATAAGGATGCTTACCTAAACCGAGCAGTCGACGCTTAGTGTAAGAGTTTGGGTCAGATTTGTTAAATATTAAATTCAATTGTACAAAACGCGGGCGTTTCAAATCCGCTTGCGTGACACGCATTCTCAAAAAATCGAAGCAAGATGGTGGAAGTTATCTCGGCTGGCGAGAATCACAGCAGCGGACGGCCGGGCCCTCCTGATTAATGGCGCCCGTCGTGTTGCGAGGGCCCTCTTGACCCCGCAGCGAGAGGCCTGACCCCGCGCAGCTGCCGCCAGGGTCGGACTCTTCATTACAAATTGCGATTGCGAATTCGCCGTTCGCGCTATTAAAATCATAACTGCGTTGCGAATCTTGTCGTCTGAAAATTGTCGCAAACGATAAATATGATATTTTTTTTTATTAAGGGGCAGTAGGTATAGACGTCTTTATGGGTGTACACAGGACTTACGACCTATCGTACGGTTGGCTTAAGTGATCACTTTACTCATATTTAACGATGTAACGACAAGATAAAGTATATAGCTTTGGAGTTTTTTTTAGCTATATACTTTATCTTGTCTAATTTTTAGCTATATACTTTATCTTGTCGTTACATATGTGTAAAGTGATCACTTAAGCCAACCGTACGATAGGTCGTGAGTCCTATGTACACCCATAAAGACTTCTATACCTACTGTCCCTTAATAAAAAAAATATATACAGTTTTGTCTCTGTGAGACATCTATAATATACATTGATTGAATCGTGTAACTCTTGATTTTAAATTGTTGTGTTAAGTACTGTATTTTTCCTTATTAATAATAGGCTGTTTCTTTCACGTATACTCAGATTTAATTAAACTATTTTTTTTAAATAAAGAAAAATACATCGAGGACTCTATATTTATTACGTACAGATGCCTCGTAATTAGTACCAAAAATTCATTCAATTTTGAATATAAAATATTCTGTGGGTGAAATTTAACGGGTAAGGAGGTAAGCGACATCAGAGTTTGCATTTTTTTTTCTCAATATTTCTGAGCATTGAAAAACATTGGAGTATCACGAATGTAACTTATATTGAAAATAATAATTCGAAATTTTCATGATTAACTTTGTGGAAGTATCATTGTAATTAACTATGAATAAAATACAAAGTTGTTTACTTCACACAATGACTAATTAAAAAAATTAAAATGTTTTCAATGCTCACTACATCATCTTCAGTAAATGTTATTAACATTTCATCGAAAATGTAAATAATATTTTCTATTCAAAATTGAACCAACTACGTGTTAAAGGTTGCTTTTGTCACTTTGTCACAAACATTATTTGTTCAAATTTTAAGATAACTTTATTATTAAGAAGAACTTTTAATAAATGTCGACGCATTTCTTATTATTCAAAATATATTAATTTAATAAAAATTGTTTGATGACGCGTTACACCCCTGGATTCGTATTACCCATACCGACCCATCCCAACAAAAGAGTGAACACTCGAAGGCAAATAGGTTATCTTCCAGAACTGTTGGACGAGTGATGCATTTTTTGTCTTCGGTTTGTGCGTTTCCACGAAGCGTGTAATACGTAGCCGCAGCTGAAGAAAGATTCAGCTTATTTATTCCGACGACTGCGACATTCATGGTTGTTACAATTTGTAAGAATTATTTTAGCCCGAATATAGGCCTGCGTAATCGCGTATACTCGAAAACCATGCTTTTCCGACTTTAGTTTCTTCGTTATCCTCGGTCTTCTTAAACCTATTATTGTGTCATTACAAATATCCCATTATCACAATTGTTATCATTTATTTTTGTTCATGTTATTTATGACGAACTATTTTTTTTTCAGAATTTTCACATTCTAATACACTCACGGTTTTATTTATTTAACCGATCACAAGGAGTTATATTATGTAAAGTTGTTATTAAGCACATTTTTTATCTTTAATATATCTTTCGAATTGCTTTCAATCAGTAGTGTTACTACAGAGCAGCGGATTGGTCCATATTTGAAAAGGGCAACTATATTTGGTGATGAATATTTTGAGAAATATTTCTTCCGAAAAAAAATTGTCATAGTTAAAACCAGTTTATACAATTCAGGAATTGTAACATACATTTGCACGTATCGGAAATTTTGTTAATTTAAAATTGTAATATTTAACTATTATAAATTTGGTTATCAAGTTTCTAGTAGGTAATTAAAATGGGTAGAGTATATAGTATATTTTTATGACTGTTAATTAAAACAATACATTGTTTAGCGACTGTGAAATATTGGTAAAGTTTGCGTCTTTCGCCTCTATCTCTTATTCCTCATTTGTAATGAATTTTTGAGTTTGAGATCTGGAACATTAACTATGAAATCTACCTGAGCGCCAAATATCAAGTCACGCCGCTGCATTCAATCTGTAGGTATATTAATAAATATACGCGTACCTGTAGCTACATGTACTAATCTCATTTATCAAAAACGCGCGTGTCTATGACCCCTCGAAACTGGTTTGAGCCATCATCGATTGTGTACTTTTTTCTCAGGCAGATAATATACAGCGAATGGCTATTTTATTGCTTTTATTGTGGTCCGTAAGAAACACACCTGGTCGACTCATCTTATTCATTTGCTCGCTTTTTCCGGACCTAAATTGGGTACGTATGTGGTGGTCAATACTTGAGGAGTATTAATTCGGTGGGTTATTAATTTATATCCTTCTTATTATGTTAGAATTGCTACGTACTATAAATACTATACAAGTACCGAGTGAAATACGGTGTTCTGTTCACAACTGAAACATAACTAAACTCTGTGTTAAATGTGTGTGTTAAATATGTAATTTCTCTTAATAACGCGTTTCTTCTTATAGAATATGTAAGCCCTACAAACTTGAGTAGAAATTAAATCATAGAACTGTGTAGGTGTGATGGAAAGAAAATATATTATAATTTTATTCATATTTTTGATATTTAAAGCATTAACTTTGCGGTCAGACATTTTAACAAAATGTTGTTTATGTTAGTATAGTATGTAACCACTAAAAATTACTTTGTCTACCGGTTTCGAGACGTAACGCTTCTCTTCGTCAGGACAACCACTATACTAGCGTGTATATATCACTACACACGAAACCATAGTAATATTCACACACTAACACCTTCATTAAATACTCTTCACATGCATAATCGTCCTGACTAAGAGACGGGTTACGTCTTGAAACCGGTAGACAAAAAAGTAATTTTTTTAGGTATTATATACTTAACATAAATAACATTCTGTTATTATATTATAATTGTTCATATCTGATATTCTATAATTGCACGAAGAAATGGTCTTGCTTGTAATGCCCGTATACATAGTTATTTTAGGAGCTTTTGGCCACCTATCTTTTGAAAAGCTTCTAATCCTGGAGCGCGACCCAATCAAGGAAAAAATCTATTCATTTTTCTTTTCTAGTGCTTATCCTGTTGCGGTCATTTTGGCTATCATCGTTTGATTTGAAGCGACTATGGACACTTTGAACATTCAATTATCTTAGATTTTACAGCCAAATTGTATTTCGTCTTCCAGGGCCTCTTCTGCTGCCACGTCTCAAATGACGAGATGGAATGGAAAATATTGCATTTCCATACTTATCCAACATATTTCAGAAGTCGTTTATAGATAGAAGGATCTGCATTTCAAACTCGAGCTTCGGTCGCTTTACCATTGTTCTTCTTGCCTTATTAGAACCGAGCCGCATTTGTATTTTCACCCAAAGAGCCCTAGCAACAACCCCACTACCAGTCCACAATCATCAAACAATTTCGCTGAATTGATTCATCGAGTGCCAGGACCATATTGATTCTCTTGTCAGCGAATTACCATTTCAGAATCGGGATTTGCCTGCTGCATCGGCGCTTGTCATTCAACGTCAGGCGGCTCGCGTTCGATAAATTTGGGTCGCTTACCATAAATCACACTTGCAAACCATTGTTCTAAGCTCTGCGGACCTTGAATTTTCCTTACGGCCGCGCATAATGCGCCATACATTATTCAGCGACTGGGAAAATGTTTAGCATCCCCGCCGCCAATTGGATCACGCCGCGGAATTATTTCGTATGTGCGATTCTGTTATCCTGACGCGATCGCAGGATGTTGCTTTAAGCGGCGTCTATTTTTTTTTTTGACAAATTTAAATCATGCGCCTTTTTGAGTCCGCTGTATAATGTCGTCGTTTCTGTGTACAGGGTGTCCCGCTGAGCGAAGGTGCAGAAAGTGATTTAATACTAGTAATAAGAATTTTTTGCGGTATTTTAAAAGTACGTATTATAAAAGCTGTGCCAATTTGTAGTTTGAATTTAAATGAGATAAAATAATTATTGATTCTGAAAGCGAATATTATGGATAGATAATATTATGAAATTATTTTTTTATATAAGCTATATTAAACTGTTGTTAAAGCACAGTTAAACTGTTGAACACTTATTTTTGGAAAATGAAACTGAGAAAGAAAAAATTCAAAATATACAAATATAAAACAATTTTAACCGGTCGGAATTTCGCGCACGATTGCTGTTTTTAGACACTTTTTTTATGGTGGTTATATTCATGTAAAAATCGACAATAATCGCTAAGAACTTGCAGTTTCTGGTTTCTTAATATACAGACTTCAATAATTACTTATTCATTAATTATGAAAATAAGTAATGAAACTGTCAGAAATGTACGCACTTGTTTATCGAATAAAACCATGGAAGCAATAACACTAAATCTATTGTATTTAGATATTTTCGTTCTAAATATATAAAAGAATATAAAAATACTTAATTTTAACACAATTAATGCGCGGTTCGTAGACGATATTTAGAATGACTTTTTATCCGGTTTGCGCGGCAAATGAGGTTACTTGACAAATAGAACTCGTTCATTCATTCAAAAACTTGAGATATAACCAATGATAAGCTTTAAAACCCATAAACGCAGGTAAAATAGGCCGAATTCGCATACACGTGCCCAGGGAACGCAGATCTGCGCTCCGGCACCCGACCGGTTAAGATGTAATAGATATACAAGAATTAGCGATATGGTAAAGCAGTTTATGTTAATGACAGTTGAGCAACAAATTATACAAAATATCTTGATGTACGAATCAAAAACGAGTGACTTAACTGTTCGAAGAATATTTTTTCTTCTGTATGAAGGCTTGAACTTTGTGGTGACATTATTATTAAAATAAGACACAAAGTACTTTGTTTTCACCACTTTATTAGATTAAAAAATCTACATGTTTCGAGAACAATGTTCTCTTCTTCAGGATTATTGTGTACTCTAATAATCCTGAGGAAGAGAACATTGTTCTCGAAACATGTAGATTTTTAAATCTAATAAAGTGGTGAAAACAAAGTAATTTGTGTCTTATTTTAACAAGTGACTTGTTTCGTGTAACAATGAGGGATTGGAAATGGACGATCACCAGCCTCGCGTATCCGGAGCGTGTCAGCTCCTGAATCCGCGCGGCCTTGCGGCCCCATCTTTTGGTAGCGGTCTCCAGGAGCCACAGTCGGCCAGGGCGAGGGGATGGCCGGGTGAACGGACACGTCCAAGGCGATCCGCCCGGTCCTCGTCGGCCGACGAGAGCGAAGAGCAACGAAACACCCGAAGAATTTTTCCTCGTCGAGGAACCGTCGAGCGTCAACAGTAGGCAAATTTATGCGCCGGCAGAAAAAAGACCTTTTCAAATTTGGCAATGTCTTTTTTCTGAATATTAAAATTCTCAGTAAAGTAACGACTTATATTTTTTCGTTAACTCGTACGAATTGAAAATTAATGTGTCAACTGAAAAAATCGACAAAAATAAATACTGCCTAATGATGCGAATAAAATACCTTTCGGTTTATTCACTCATTTCTCACATTATAATGTGGTAGATAGAATTAAGAAAGGAGTGCTGAGATGGTTTAGTCATGTGGAACGTATGAACGAGGAAAGGATGGTTAAGAAAATATACGAGGCGAGTGTTGAAAGCGAAAGTAATAGAGGGAGCCCGCGAAAAACCTGGCAGATCAGGTACTATAAGTATTTGAGGATGGCCCTGTTAAAAGTCTCAACATCCGTAAAACTTGTATGAGAAGATGTGATGTATGAACGTAGCCGAAGCAAAAGTGTAAGCGAAGATAGAAGAATATGGCGTTCTATCCTCTCTGCCTACCCCTGCGGGCGTGATGGTTAGTTAGTTACATTATATCAGCAGCTCCCGAGTAAAATATACCTCAAAAGTAATTTTTTTATCATTTTATTTGAGGTTAGCGAGTAAACCGTTATGTATAGAAACGTTTTTACGGGTTTAATCAGCGCGTTTTCTGTACCTAGTGTGATATTTTATTCTGGACTTTCATTTATTCCAGAATTTAGTATCTTAATTTTAATATTTCAGAACATTTTCGTGATAAATATTTATATTTTTGTCGATAGGCGACATCTCGCAACGTTTCGACAAGTTGGATATTTTTACCTTTGTGCTTTCGAATATTCTGCGATCGTAATAATTGAGATGCAGGGGCGTGGTTCTGATGGCAAGGGCGCGCTCTATCCCGGCGATTAGACGGGACACGCGGGGTTAGCGTTGCACCTGCTGCGGAGGTCACATCGTGCGCGTCGGCAGATCGGCGCTCGGCACGCGTCTCCGCGGTAATGTGTCAGCCGCCGCCGTTAATGCTTTGTTGTTTATTTTTTGCCGGAGTTAATGACCACCGCGCGCCGCGGCTACCGTTAATGTGTAATAATTATCGTTATTTGTTAAGCTCCTTCAGAAATTATATTGCCATAGCTTTTCTTGTTATTGCCGCTTGTATATGGACAGGATAAGCCGGAAAAGCCAAAGGGCCGTGTAGTCGGAGATGTGGAAATAGACTCTTTACTCTTCACGGACGATATAGCGAGGCTGGCGCCCACAAAGGAGGACCTACAAGAGTGGGTAAATTCCTTCAATGAAGAGTGCACTCAAGTAGGGATGAAGATTAGTACTGCCGAAATAGAGGTTATGGTCGTAGGAAGAGACCAAGAGCAGTGCTAGATCAGCATACGAGGGACCCAGCTGAAGCAAGTCGAAAAATTCAAATAACTTGGGGTGAAATTTTCTAGCGACGGGAGGCAGGAAAGTGAAATAGATAGAAGAATCGGATCTGCAGCCGGCGTTCTACGCTCTTTATATAGTGCGGTGATAAGAAAATCCGAGCTTAGTGTCAAGGCATAACTGACTGTTTTCAAATCTGTGTACAGGCCCACCCTAATATATGGCCATCAAATTTAGATCAAGAGTCCAGGCTGCCGAGATGAGTTTCCTAAGGGGGGTAGCGGGAGTCACACTGATGGACAGAGTGAGATGTGCCGACATAAGGCACACACTCGGCATGGAGCCCCTACTCTTGCACACAGAAAAATCACTACTGAGGTGGCTTGGACATGTGCTCAGAATCCCAGGGGAACATAATAAAAAAAATAACTTGTAGGTATGATGATAAATATTATTTTACCGTGACAGAAAGCATGAATGTGGTGGTTTACGAAGAATGGTGTTTTGTAGGATCATATTTTTTTTGTAGATGATTGTGTCAATATTCTCCACAAATATATGTTTCATCCTTGATCTGGTTTAAGATGCCACAATAAAAGAGTTGATTCTCCTTGTTCACAATAACCCTCTATCCGGGTCTGAAGAGAAGTATTCCCTTTGTCACACTACTCACAAATGAGTCACAAATAAGGTAAGAAATTAACGGATGTTTTTCCTTTCAAAGCTTTGTTGATTCTGATACACCAAACAATGTTCAAAGGAAGTTCGATGGCGCTCTTCATAAATTATTCGAGCGCTGTGCTCTGGACTCTAGATACTGCTCTAACATTATAAACAATTTTTTATATACAATATATACTGATCGATTGCAAATGTCGTAATAGATAAGTAGTTAGGCTCTTTTTAAATAACTAGTTTTACTACCCGGGATAATAAATTAATTTCGTACTCCATATTATTTCACCGAAAATATTGTTGCTAGCAAGGGAAAAATCTGACCCAAATCAAGTCAAAAAAACGAGTCTCGGCTCTCAACACGTTAAAATAAATTTTCCACATATTTTTTTTCTACGCAAACAATTGATATATTTTGTCTCCCAGTAGATTTCAGCACTATTTTTCCGAATTCTTTTTCTTACTGAACAATTTAAAAATATAGAATAACAAATTACTCGCTTTTTTTTTATCAATTGAATAGATAATGTAAAGTTGCCTAGCTCTTGATTGAAATGACATTGCGAGCTGTAAATAATTGCGTTGACCTAGAAATTCCAGACAGCTGAGCAAATTTCATATCGTTAGACCTGACCACCGTTCGCGATTTTTTCCGATTCAGACAAGCGTATTTTCCGCTCCGTGTTGTGTAGTCTTTTCAAGGAACTCTGTGGTTACTCAAAAATAATCTTTACCATCCGATATTTTTCGAGGTTAAATGTTAATATTAACACTGCAAGAATGAAATAAAATCAAAGCGAGCAAAAGAGAACAAGAAACGATAATGCGATATTAAGTATAGATAAGTAGGCGCGGTGGCCGAGAGCTACATTCGCCATTACCATTAGCACTAGTGGCTAGTAATGGCGGGCTGCAGACGTGTGCACGTATTCCTTCGTGCGGCCACTAACGATCTTTGATTTCAGAATAGCCATAATCTCCCCCACTTTTGAAATGGCCATCGTGCGCGGGATGGAATTGCCCTCAAATTGCTTTTCCATACGGAGCTGGCTTTTGTGAGCGGCGCGAGCTGATTCATTCCCCGCGTTGCATTTAGGCCGGCCGCACTTTGGATACGAATTATTACGTACGTATTCGTACGACTATTTTCGTACGTACATTGATTGCGTCTTGCGTTGTCACGATCGGTTAATTTCTCCAATGACGTTTGTGCCAAATGAATAATCTGTATCTTGTGGAAAACTCTATTATGGCAGACTTAAATAATGGCAAATTTCATGACTATCTATCTAAGATTCACAAATGCTGGGGAGAATCGAAGTGCAACTAGAGCTCGTAACGTCGGAGAAATATTTAAAAAAAAATTGTTCGAAGTACCTCCTGGCAGAAGAGAAACGAAAGTAGATTGAATGCAGTGGAGATGAAATCCCTTAGATGTATGTGTGGCAAATCCATGTATGATAGAGTAAAGAATGAAGATATTAGGAGTTAATATAAAGCTGATCGTACCATAATACATAGAATAAAAATAGGGTCGCTCAGGTGGTTTGGGCATCTTGAGCGAATGAATGAGTAAAGAATGGTAAGAAAGATATGTAATGCAAGTGTTGACGGCGCCAGAAAGAGAGGGCGACCACGGAAGACGTGGCATGACCAGATTAACCAGATACTGGAAGATGGTCCTGTTAGAAGCCTGAACAACCGTCGAGCTTGCATGCGAAGATGTATGAATGTACAGGAAGCGAAAGTTGTGTCAGGACAGAAGAGTATGGCGCTCTATCCTCTCTGCCTACCCCCACGGGGAAACGGCGTGATGGTAAGTTAGTTAGTTACATAATTATACCTCACCTTCATTAAACCAAATTATTTAACTTACATGTATTTTTTTAGTTCTTTAGAGTTTCTCCGCCATGATCCGCGCTGATGGTCGCGTAGTTGAATCACTTTGGTCCCACAAACATTTGTGGTCACGTGTCAAATTGACAAAATTTTCAATATCCATCGTACGGAATCGCAAAAATTTCCGAACAAATCCGGATCGTGTCGGACGTCGCATCTATACGTGCGTACACGCAATACTAAATCGTGTACAGTGTGCGATGTTCAGTAATACTTGGAAGGTCAGGATTGTACCTACTTGCGTATTCGTACGTATACTCAATTTCGTGCGAAAACGCATCCAGTGTGCGGCCGGCGTAATCCATAATCAGCGTTTGATTGAAAGCGACGACATTAAAATTCATATAAACCCGCCGATATTTTCAATGTCGCATGAATAAAATCGCTCGCTTCGACATAAATGCATAAATGCGATTTCAATTATTCATTCATCGTTTCTGCACAGATTAAGCCTTTCTGCTGGAATAGAGGACCATCGTTGCGCGCCTTCGCAACTCGTGATTTATATGAAATTGATGAGCTTCGTGATGGCATTTACTGCCATTTTAATCTAACGCTTTAATGCACGCGATCGTTTAAATATAATAAATAAACGGCTTCTGGCTAACAAAATGTCAGTAGGTTTTATCACACCTTTTAATAAAATAGATAAGTTACCCTGCAAAATTTTATGTCATGATGTAATACATAAAATTAGTAAAAAACAATAACAATTAAAACAAAAAAAGAAATATTGCTGAATATACTTAATAATAAAAATATATATATAGAAATCTCATTCACCAGCGGCGACATCTCTACTGTTTCATTTGAATGACAAATTTTCACACCATAGATGGCGTTAGCCTATTTGGCATAAAAATTCAAAACAAGGCAGATAAAAACCATATTACAATTTTAAATATTTGGTTGATGTGTGGGCGAACTGGGGTGCAATCGGTGAACCGTGTTACATTGTATAAAGTGATCACTAAAGCCACCCTCGAAGACATGTCGTCAGCCCTGTAAACACCCGCGCCAGTCCACACATACTTTTTCTGTGAGGGAACGAGCCATTTATTTGGAAAATTAACGTTTTAATTAATAATAATAATTATAATTAATTAATCTTTGGTTGGAAGATTGGTTTCTTCGGATTTTTTTTTATAAAAAAGATTTGGAATTCATGTTTAAATGAGCCATACCGAATATTTGCAGACTTCGGTGCTAACTTGCTTTAAGAGAAAAAATTACATTAAAAAAAACACGTTATAAATGTTTTTCTTTAGTAAAAAACTTCACCATTAATCCAATCAAGGATTCTAAATAAAAATAGCAAAACATAAAATCATCACTCCCTCATTTTCCTTCATAACTGTCTGTCATCAGATTAAATTGAAATGTATTATTTTTTATAACGTAATAATATCCCCCGAGAAGCTGGACCAAACAGATGTAGAGGCTGTGTGAGCACAGATTGAAGTTGTAGTGGACATGAGATGCACGAATAGGAGCGCAGGACAAGCGTCATTAGAGGTACGTAATGGACCTACGAGCTGAAAGTATAGAAGAAATACAGGAATATAAGTTTGTTTCAGTTGCTAAAATAGAGTCGGCACCGCTCAGTCTCGTCATAAAATTAGATATGTGTCGAAATTTATCGCGCGAACTTTGGTCGTGGATCGTAGCTCGTTGATAGCATAATTTCTGATTGAATTTCTAGCCCATCAATATGCACTTTTCATTAAAACAACGTCGAGCTGTCTGCGGAAGCCGGACAAGGGTTGCCAGATTTGACCGCTCCCAAAATCATCATCTTATTATCTATCTACTAGTATTTAAAATCTATCCTAGGGCGTCGTACTGGATCTTCTTCCGTATTACTTTACACACATTACTTTAGAACACCGCGAACACTTTTCAATAACGGATGCCTTAAAACGCAGTGGCTTGCAGCGCATGCAGGCAAAAAAGCTGTGCATTAGTAAAGATTCTGAGAAACAATTATTGATTAAATAATCCTTATTTTAAGAAAAAGTCGATTTAAAATTCTAGCCGTAATTCATCCTATGGCTAGATGTTTTATTTCCGACGTTACTGTATTCAACTTCATGTCAATTCATAATTTATCTCACTTGTTTGCGCCCAACAAATATGTTTCCTAGATCTATTTATACTGCAGTTATTTTTGTGGATTAAAGCTACTTAAAATAGTTCATTATATACAGGTAAAAAATACAATAGGTATATGTATATACCGATATAGGTATATTCGTTTATATTTTTTTTAAATATGGGTATTTATGTATATAGTCAGTCACAGCATAACCTAAGTTTATACCCACTTCACGCCACTGTTAAAACGTATGGTTTGATATTTTAACATTGAAACACGATCATTGTAAACAGATTAAGTAGTAATTACCCAACTTGTACGCTCGTTTAGTCTAAAGGTACTGGTGTTAGTCGGTGAAGATAAATCTATTAAAAATCGTCTGGAGGGTTCCGTTACTTCCCCTATTGCACGTATCTGTCAATTTTAAACCCATAGGGGTTCTTACACTTCCATCTGCTGTCGAGTGTTTCAAAGAAACAGGCGGATTGTGGGGGGCTGGCTGTCCGCGTGTTTGTGTCGCAACCACTCTTGCGGCTTCTGTTACTTCCTCCCCCTCGGCGTATCCTATTTCCTAACATTGTCTCGCGTTTGCTAGACCTCCTCCGCGATCTTCCGCCCGCCGGATAATCGAATCGCTCGCGGTTAATTGAACCCGGCGAGCCATCTGGACTTCAAGAAGACCCTGTCACTTTTGGATGCGGCATTGACAGATGTCCGGCTGGCCGCCCTCTGTGACACAGATATCGGGTTGCCTCCGAGAAAATGCACTTATTTTTCTCGAGCGAAATATTTTCGCAATGTTTCTGCGGTCGTACCACCGTTCGGTTAATTCGCTCGACTATGGCCGAGCTCGGTGCGCGCGACCTAATTACGAGACGGAAACCCGTTTGTTACGATCGCCAATTATTGTGAGTTCTAAACCTCCGCTTGACAAAAGTTGAATGTGCGAAATAACCGACGTTTTCAATGGAATAAGATAAAAAATACGTTTATTGTCTTATCAAGAGTGACTTTCATTTCATTAGAGATATGCCGCTTGAATTGTATGAATGAGTGCGCGTAGATTCCATTTTCATTCACCTCATTCGGCTTTTCCTAATTGTAACCAACCAGCTAACTGAGAGGATGGCGCGCCTCACTAATCTAATTAATTAGTAATCTCATTTCCGGTACAATATATTCTCCCCCTTTTACCAGTTCCAGACTTCACTTCCATATATCGGTGTCGCTATTAGCTCATCATTTTTTACCACTAATCTTACTTCAACTGACAAGTTTCCATTAGAAATTACACCACTTGGGTAACTGATTCATTAATTAATGGTAACTGGTCTGAATCAATCTGCATCCTCATTTTCTCTGACCTTTGAACTATATTTTTGGATCGCCATGGTATATTTTCAAACGCAGATTACTCGGAACCGCGTTTTGTCCAATTCCTCGCATAGTACTACACACTCCTTTCCTTTCTACTTGCGCACAGTGCGCTCCGACTTACAAAAACGTGATGCTAGATCGTTGTTAGTTGGCGTTTCCTCCGTTTCCGTCAACACCTTTGTGATCATCCATTGTTTCATGACATGATGTCTCATGTTATGCGACATTTGTCCCACCGGGGAAAATCCAACACCGGCCACAAAGGGGCGACCGCCGAGACGTGATTCCACGAACATCGTCACTGTGGTTGATTTAACGATAAGACGTAGGTACAAAATCCTACAAGTTCACCGCGGCTGGAACCGACGAATATAACATTACACCACATTCCACCGAATAGAAAAATCTCACTAGCCGCACACTCTCTGTATAAACTCCCGTACACATAGAATAATCATTTTTATTAACAGTTTTCTCCCTCATTGCCGCATTTAGCGGTCGATCTCACGATTGATGAATTATTTCCTTTTTAATTTCGGTGGACCGCGTCGTTTGAATGTCCCGCGCCGCTAGGGTTCAAATTATCATTCATCGCGGGTGTACCAAGCGCTTTGTTGCATCACCGGTTTCGTTAGACATGTTTCGACTGGTTCTGTAGTCGGCTTCTGTAAATGTTGACTCATCATTTGGTATCTTTGTTGGCTTAACCAGGCGGAATACTCAAGTTTTCTCCGAGCCTTTCCTAGAAAATACAAGTTTGCGTATTATAAACATGTGGAATCTCTTCCAGAATACACGGTGATTTTCGCTGTTAAGCTCCTTTTTCTCCCATTGGGTAACTATTTTTGTACTTCGTACGTTTATCTTCTTTGACAGTTTACATTACACCCAATCTACGCGTCCAAAGTTATTTGCTGTTATAATATATTGGTCTGCGTTCATTTTGTTTGCATGTTTTCTTTGCAAAAAGGTTTACCGCATTCCGTTGCTTGTGAAAGTTGCGAATACGGGGCACTTGGTTTATTTTTACTGCGTGTCGCTAATTTGAATCCTGGCCCGGGAGACAGTGTGCATTAACGATTCCATATATTTTTTAACACTTCTGCCCTTTAAATGTGACGTCAGCGACCTGTCGGAAGTGCTAAGAAGGCTCAACGTCTTGCCAACCGCCCATCTCGGAGTCGCGTGACAGACATTGTAATTTCACTTTAACTTTTATTGGTTTTGATCATATTTCTCATCTTAAGCACTGGATATCAAATTCGATTCATCCGATCGTATTTTATCCACCTTTATCGTGATTATATTGAATGACAGAGGAAGCTGATTAAATTATGAACATTATTATGAATATTATGTTTGAATTGAATATTGAGTTTCAATTATAATGGCCTTGATTCTAATTGTTTCCTCCATACTGTAATGTACACCAAATAAAATCTTACTTTTGATTCACAGCGGTGTAAATGTTATTTAATGATATCAGTAATTAATGATGTGACTCTTATCATCGATTAAATTATTATAGATAATAGATTTTTAAACTACTAAACTAAAATAAAATTGTAAGCTGATTCCAGCGGACCCAGGTTGTGCATAAATATTGGTACAACAAACAGAATATAAATAGCTTGACGACAACCGTTTATATGCATTTCGTATTTATGCTAAATGGCATTATTCAAGTTCACAATATTTTCAGACAAGAATCGTGATATTTTCAATTACTCAATCGTTGTGCTTGTAACTTACAGCGAATCACTCTCAATTCGTCAGTTTGAGCGCTTGTTCTTGTATACACACGGATTCATCATGTTCCGTGTAAGTACATTCTTCGATTAGATTTTAATTGATATAAATTAACTTTGTTAAAACCACTTATTTATTGAAAAAAAATTCAACATGTTTCGAATTCTTCGCCAGGATAACAAAAATAATATTTAAAAATCGAAGTATAGATCAAAATATTAAAATGTTATATATGGAAAATGATAATATAAAGTACCTACTTGACATGAAAATAAATTTAAAAGATAACTATTTGCAAAAAGGACCTGATTATTTATAACATTCAATTTACTATTTACACTCTTTCTTATTTCCAAAATTTCTAATTTATCAAATTGTGATTCTGTATAATTTGTATGTAAAATTTGTAAACCCTTATTAATATCAAAAGAGTGATCCATAGCCAAAAGGTGGTTAGAAAATTCGGAATAATTATTACTATTTAAACACCTTAAGTGCTCCTTAACTCTAATTTCAAAATTTCTACGCGTTTTTCCTATATAAAAATAATCACAATCATTGGCCATTGGCTTCGAAACATGTTGAATTTTTTTTCAATAAATAAGTGGTTTTAACAAAGTTAATTTATATCAATTATTATTATGTTACCACAAAATCAATTTGCTATATTTGAAGAAGAAGCGATTAGATTTTCCCAATCCGCCAACTCCTTTCTTTTGTTCATGGAACAAATGCATTTCACTGCTTGGCATTTCGAAATCAAACGCCAAACAATGCAAAAATACTGAATCATTTTTATTGTGGGTCGTTGTGGTTTCGGCTATTTTCGTCACCGTTCCTGGCGGATGTCAAGTAGGGTCACATTTCGCCGCGGTTGTCAAAACAAATCTCTTTCACGCCATTGTTGAAAATATAAATTATTGGCACTCCACTCGGTGAAAAGTTCCCCGCCCTGTATACTGACATATGTCAGCGTCGGTTATTGAATTTCAAACTGTCATAGCACTCCGATACCGGTCTGCTAGCTGTTGTACACATTGATGACAAACTCAATTATTGTTAATGTCTACCCCGGGAACTGTTTGGGTTTGAGATCTCATCTGGCGGTGTGTTGTTAGGGAGTGATGAATTATTTATTAGTGATGAATTATCACGTTTGACAATCATTATTTAAATTCGTGGCCGTCGCCCTACACAAAAAGAATTTGGTAATTTGTACGCTCGGATCATTCTGGTTACTTAATTAACGATGTCTTTCCTTCTGGGAATCTTCAATCCTGAAACAGACATTTCCGAGACCTAATGCGTGATTTTTAGTCGTTGAAATCGATAATGGACAATCCTGCAAAACCAATTATGTATCTTTATATTTTTTCAGGTAGGTACCAATGATCAATTTGTAAAGTTTGTATGGACTGAATACAAAATTAATTGATTTAAATATTGTGAAAAAATATACGAAGACCAAAAATTTAACCATAGTTTTTTTGTAAAATCTGCCCACAGTTAATTTTAGCGAATTAATTAAACAGGTGATATCAAGCCACAAAAACTGAATGCTAGCTCATGAAGTAAAAAAAAAAGGTTTTAATAGTTAAAATAGTTAATTATTTTATATTATTTCGAAATTTTCGTTAATGACTTTGTGGAATTTCATTGTAATTAACTATGAATAAAACACAGCGTTGTTCACCTCACACAATGACACATTAATTAAAAAAATAATACGTTTTCGATGCTTAGTGCATCATCTTCAGTAACTTACTAACTCTTGAGACTAGAAGACATTTTATCTATTACAGGGACGGGGCGGTCGGGAGAGCGGGGGAGGGGGAGGCGAAAAGTGAAAGCGAGACTAGTATACTAGCCATAAAGTGGTGTTTTCCAAGATTTCACTACCCTATTAGCCTACAATGGATGTTTTTGTTGGCATTAATGTAGGGAAACTTTCAACGCAATTTTAGTAATAATTATTATATTGTAATAATAATATAATTATTTCAATACAAGTAGTGTAAAGATACACAAGGGAGTCAATTTATAGGAATAATTAGTCGCAAACAAATTTTTTTTAGGTTTATAACATCAGTTGGTGACATGTTTAATTAATCTTCAACTCCTAGAGACCATTTGGACCATGTATCGCTGTAATTGCTGTGCATGTTATGATAAAAAATTTGACCCATTTCACAGTTAAACAAAGGAAATGAGTGGTCTCACCCGGACAGATGGCTCACGTGTGTGCCATTTTTAATTTGTTTTTTTTCTCTGGGTCAATGACTTAAACTTAGTCACAATGTTCATTTGAAGTGTGCGTTTTCACGATGTCAAATTATTTCCAATGTTTCGTTCACTTCTTTGGATGTGTACCGAAGTAAATTTTCATTGAAAAAAGATCATTGATCCAGCCTATAAAATAAATAATATTTTTAAGAATGTGTGATGCACATACATACTTGTTATCCAAGAGCTTGAAAGTAGATTATCTAATATATAAAACGCTCACTTCGACCGTCTTCGTTGGGCACACTGATTGTTTTGTTTCTGCATCAAGTGATTATGGGCCTCGTCCTATGGGCGATTATAATGCTTAAAAAATATATTAGTTCCGGCACTCCGCGTACTAATTTTCCTCTACGAAGGTACTTTGTCTAAAGTCAATTTTAAAAGTGAGCTATATAGATTTCAGTTATGAGTTTGAGTAATAATCGGGCATGGTAGTTAAGCTAACCCTTAATTATAATAATGTATACCTGCAGCTTCGGGGTATTTATTTTAACTTGAGACAAAAGTATTTCTTTGGTTTACCTCGTACATTTTTTCTAACGTAATACATGGCGTTTGGTAAATTTTAATTTATCTAATATATTTTTTAACTTCTTCGTAATATTTCATTTCATTTCTTGGCACTCTTGAAATTTTATTTTTACAATCTGAATTTTTTTGAACTTTTTGGTTTAGACTTTACCTAAATGTATATTTAGGTAAAATCTCTCTCTCTAAATCTCTAATCTAAATAGATCTAAAATCAATATTTTAAGCTTATATTATTATATTTTTACTGTTTCCTACATGTTTTTTCGACCAATTAACTTTTCCATTTTTAATATGTAATTTAAAATTCGAGTATGCTTGTTAATTTTCCCTGAAAACTAGCAATTGCAGCTTTGTGTAAATACTATTTGAAAACAATGCACTTGTCTAATTGTCTAGATCAAAAATTGATAAAAAAAAATTTGACCAGTTATATTTGACTATCATTTCACTATCCTAGTGATTGCACGAGAAATATTCAGACATGAATAATATGTATCGTGATTTGACACGGCTGGAGGGTTTCGGACACCCTGTCTGGGTCCAGGGCCCGGTTCCCACGGGGCGGGCGGGGCCCGAGCGTGACTTACCGGCCCAGGAATAGGCAGCATTATTATTATGTAGCCGGCCCACGAGCTACCCTTAATTGTATTCACGTCAATATCGTGAGAGGGCGGACAAAATATTATTCTCTATTTAATTACTTTCCAGACATTCCATTCTCAGCCACCCTTTACTTACGTATTATTTGTTTACTTTCATTTGTACCTCGTCGATTTTTTTTTCAATTTTGTGTGAAATAGTTGTGCGTGTCTCGAATGGGAATAGTAAAATTTATTGATTTAGTAATTTTGGGCGATCAATATGTTGTGGTCAAATCATTGTTGTACACTCAATCGCCTTAATAATTTATTCTGGATATTCCACGAGCTATTTATATGCCAGCGAGAGGGGGGCACATTGAGCATGAAACCTGGCGCTGTACTATTATGTAATTCAAGAAGTTTTGAAGAAAGTCGTCGAAATAAAAGGTTGCTAGAAATGGAGGCTTCGTATTGGAAGCCAAAAGCCTATCTCGCTGGCCGATGATACGAGAAGCGGGTGGATGCGGAGGACTGAAAGGAACGGCGGTCATTAAAGCGGCCTGCAGCTCGCATCGCCCGAGAGCCCTCACTTTCACTGCATTCGCTTTCATTCTCATTTTCCGAGTCGCTGGATTCACCTTTCACGCAACAATTTAGTACTTAAAGTAAATATTCTACTCCGGCAGGAATATGTTAAATATTTATGAAAGAGATGGCGGTAAACACGAACCCGTCACGTCGGATGATTAAATAAAGGCATCGTCGGAGTGTTGGTGAACAAAGCGAGCAGACCTAATTACGCGTACTCACGTTCTCCGAATTTTCCCAAACAACAATAACAAGAGAGATGTATTTAAACGGAGGCCTTGTCCGGTATGGAATTCTCCGGCCTGGAGGAACGAGTAAGACTGGAACGTTTTGTGAGGAATGTGAGGGGAGCCGGGCCACCCCCAGTGGCGCCGGCGGCAGTTTGTTTACCAACTCTTGAAGATAGTGGGGGTTGAAGTGCGTCACGCGCTTCGAGCCGTTTCACCAGCTTTTGATCAGAAAACATCTTTAATTCCGGCCTACCAATTTCACTTAAAACTACACTGATCTTGATTGTGGGTTAAGTTACTTTTAATCTCCGGTGTATTGCTCTTGAATCGGATGTATATCTGCCGGTCCTGACTTCCCTTGCCGGGTGTCACGTTTTTGTTTTGTCTTTCTTTTCCCCTTGTCGGGAGCGGTTTGTTCTTATTTATTTATTTTTTTGTTCTGTCTTTGACTTGAAGCCATCACTGCCGCCGCCGTGGGATTTCGTATTTTATTTTATAGAATTAATTTTTAAAAATTATTATTATTATTTCTTTTTATTTTTTTCATTATATGTACTTTCTTTATTGTATTTCTTCGATTTTTTTATTTACACTTCTATTATTTTGGGTTCCTTTTATGCTACTGTTTTATTTCTATGTATTTTATGTATTATAATATTATAATTATGTATTGTGTTTTTCAATAAAGACATATCTTAAGGCGGGGACAGTGAATGGTTTTGTTCGAGCGGCCGTGCCAAACTTCGCAATGCTTAATACTACGGTGCGGAGCATCACGGTCCTGCTTGATAGTTGAAAAAATGTCAACCCGGAGACGATTGAGTAGGACCGATATGGAAGCTTTTGCTCTGAGAACGATCCTGGGTAAGCGGTGGGTACCAATCACTGACCTTGATTGTAGATCTTTTATAAAGAATTTTAATATTCGAGGATATTTTGTTGTATTCTTTCCCAGCTATTGGAAAATTTATCCTCTTTTATATAATATTGAATGTTTGTTTTAAATTAAATGAAAGTGAAATTTATTTATACGACATATTTTCACATATTGCAATTTTTATTTTAACAGTCGTTGTTCAATTATTGTTTTGAGAGTTCAAATCATTTTATAATGATGACGTTATGCACCCCTGTTCGCGGTCTGATTATTCTCAACCGTTTTATCTCTTCGGAAATTTTAATTTATTATGGTTTAAACAAACCAATAAGGATCGTTTGAGTCGACTTGCTTTACAGTAATCATTCGTTTAAGCGTGGATTTTTGCGTTTTCTACCGATCAAACAACACGTTTACATAAAAATCTTCGCTTAAACGAACCGGCGCAAAAATCTACACGGGTTTGTAAGTTCAAAATCTTCAGTGAAAAGCATTCAGACTCATGTTTATAGATTATTCTATGTTGGTGTATGTGTGTATATTTTGACTCATCACTCGTGTATTGAATTGACAAATGTCCATATTTTAAACAAACAGTAAAATCCAATCAGGTATGTGGGCAATGAATGATCGTTCTGATCTACTCGCGGACGGGTCCAGACCCGATATTGCCGAATCATCCGTAGTAACTTCACTTTCCTTCATTTTTTACAGCCAGGAAACCCGTCGGTCGGGCGCATCGGGGCTTTCCTTCGCCTTTTTTCTACCGTCGCGGTTGATTCTCACCACTAAATTCTTATCACACAACAATTATTAATATTATTTATTGAATTGGCGTTAACTTTGTGGAATGGCATTATATATCACTTGTCCCCGTTAACTCAACCCCCACCCCCAGCTAACCCCCTCTCCTCAAACATAACTCCACCCACCGCTATCGGTACCTTAGATAATTAATTTTACTCTTATGCTTTAGTTTATATAATCACCCGTTGATGACAACCTCTGCAATTGTCGAAACTAGTCGTGTATTCCTAAACTCATTAGTGGTCTTAGTCAAGTGATATATTGATATACAATTATTAATAATTATATTTTGATTTGTTATAATTATCGAATGACGATACACAGAGATACGAGCTTTTCTAAAGCAATGTTCACGTAAAACATACTTTAGGAATTTATTTTTATTCTTTTCTTGTGCCCTATCCGCTCAACAGACGTTGGCTACCGTCATCTTATTTACTCTGGCCCAGAATAGCTCTCCAGCAGACTGGCCAAATCGTCTCAAGTTTTTCAGCCACGAGATTATTATTGTGTCTCCACCGGAAATCAATCCCGGAATCCCCGGTACGAAAAACTAGTCATTGCCAACTGGAATACATGAATCAGCAATATTTTCTGGTACATTTCTTCCTCGTTGGTCTACGGAGATACTAAATACCTGAAACAACGTCAGTGTACGTATCTTATACCCTCCACCGCGAACCCCCGATAAAAAGCTCCGAAATTTTAACGTTACGTTTGACCTATGATAAAACGTACCTATATCCTTAAATGTTAAAAGTAAAATTTAAATTAAAATAAATAAATAAACTTAATATATAATTAAATAAAAAAATTTAAAAAAGTAAAATGTAAAAAAATGTTAAAAGTATATTTGTTAAACTCACCGACAAATTTTTTTATCTCATGCCTTTTTATCTTTTGGTGTCAATTAACTCACATTTATATTTAGGTTATGTATATTTCTCGACACGCTTAAACGATTATTGCATTTTTATTTTATTAATGTGAATGAACCCTGCATCTACACAATGGGCGATAAAGTTGAAGTGGGGTGCACATTTTTTTTTTATTCAAGAAATTCACGTTAGCGTTGATTTATTTTGGCTAGGTATATATTAGGTCCTTACATATGAAATTGGCGTTTAGTATGGGAGGAACATAAAGCCGATTTTTTTTTATTATAATATTTTTATTTAATCAAAGTTTGTACCATTGCTATCTATGCACTTTTGCCATCTCATAGGTAGTTCATCGATCCCTTTACTAAAAAAACCATTCGGACGGGAATCAATAAAATCTTTGAAGGCGGTTTGGACTGCCCCATCGGAGTTGAATTTTTTCCTTTGCAAGAAGTTATCCAAATTTCGAAAAAAATGGTAATCTGTTGGGGCAAGGTCCGGAGAGTACGGTGGATGTCTTAGACATTCCAATTGAAGCTCCTCTAATTTGGTAGCCGTCTGTTGTGCAGTGTGTGGTCTAGCGTTATCATGAAGCAGCAGTGGCCTAGAGCGATTAACCAGCCTCGGTTGTTTAGCAGCTAGCTTTTCCATCATGGTTTGCAGTTGCTGACAATAGACATCTGCCGTAATCGTCTGGCCAGATTTAAGATTTAAAATCCCTTCATTATTGTGCCGGTTGAGTAATGCAACGCAGCAGTCAACGCGCGTTTGTTGATTTGCTTCACTCAATTCGTGAGTACCCACCTTTCAAGCTTTTTCACCTTACCAATTTGCTTCAAGTGGATTAAAACAGTTTTATCACTAACACCGCAGCCTGCAGCTAACTCGGATGTGGTTTGCGATGGATCCGCTTCCACAATAGCCTTCAATTCTTCATTATCAACTTTGGTCTCCGGCCGTCCACGGGGCTTGTTCTGCAGGTCGAAATTTCCAGAACGAAAACGTTGGAACCAAAAACGCACCGTGTTTTCTTTTGCGGCACCGTCGCCATACACATCATTAATCCTTCGAGCCGTTTCTGCAGCACTGGTGCCACGGTGGAACTCGTACTCGTAAATAACGCGATATTTCAAGTTTTTCATTTTGTAAACTGAGTGACGCAAAGAAAAAAACAATTGAGGAAAAAACAAATGAATTATAATTTTCAAAACACAAATACATGAGTAAATAGCTGTATAAATTTGGATTTGGAATTCCTAACCAAAGAGAAGATATTTGAGATCAAATTTGCCAGTACGGCAAAACATCAATTTCATATGTAAGGACCTAATATATGATATTAAAAAAAATTTATACTTTATTTTTTTCTTTTCAATGTTGTGTGTTTCCACGTAATAATAAATTATCAAACAGTGTATAAATATTATTATGTACATTATTTTCACAAGTGAACCGAAGATAATATTAAATTTATATAATATTTCAACACATTAAATATTACTTACATGTAGTTTAAAATAATCTGTACATTTTGCTACTTCGTACTATTTCGCCTTTATTGTTTCTTGATAATGGCAATGGTGTGCATTACTTGATGCGTTTTTAGTGCAATCATAATATAGATTAATTGTTGAAAAAAAATTATAGGTATTTCATCTCTGAAAATCATTTTTATCTGTCTTGGACAAACGTGTGCCGTTGAAAGTTGCATATCGGTCACGGCGGGGGAACTCCAGTAGAATGGACATGACATGGCCATTTTTTTTCCAAAAATTTTCCAATAAGTAATGGTTTAATGTACCTTAATAATTTGCCAATAAAGAAATAATCATCTTGTAAAATTCTCCGATATTTGAAGTTCCCAGTGTGGTGTATTCTCTTAACTAGCCTTAGGGCAAGTCCTCGAGTATCCGTTAATATCAATTAGATATTTTCACCACGGTCCCGGTTCTCGTCCCCCCGGGGCAGCACCAGGAGGTCACAATGCAGGAACTCATTAAAAGTGTCGTTCCCACGCTCGGGCGACAAGTGTGTCGGGGGCGGCCGTTGAGCGGCTCGCTGTGCGTTGTGTCGCGTTCAACTTTTAACGCGGCGGGACATGTGCGCGGCATTCAAAGGTCGCGCGCGCACACACACACACACATACACGCTGACCTCCCGTGAACCTCGCGAACGGGGACTAGTGTAGTAGTAATCTCCGGGCTCGCGGCGATGGAGGATCGAGTCCGTCGTTTCGATTCTACGGTTCGATTTATGATTAAACACTCCACTGCCTGCTAGACACGGGAGTTGTCTAGCTTCCGGAGTGGTGCGAATCTCGCGACAACGCGGCATTTTAACAGACACCCGCATATTTACCAATGTAGGTAAAATTATCTTGAAACTCGTTTTTAGTAAACTGGCAGGATTAACTAATTTAACATTACCTTTACCGCGGGTGATTTGACAGACAGATTTTCTCGTGTACACTGGTCGGTGGTTGATGCTCGCTTCGGCTCCTGATAATGAAGCGCATGATACTGGAATAGATGCGAAAAGGGGAAGAGGTTGGGATCGGGCTTGAGGAAGCGAAACCCTCAATGTATGTGTACCTAAACAGCCAGGCTTCTAAAATGTTTAGTGCACCCAATATTCGTTTATAGTGTAGAATCGTGGACTAAAAAGAGAAACGGTGGATCAATGCCTTTATGTGGTGTTACAGTTGTTGTGTATATCGTGATATCGAGACGCACAAATGTCTCCATATTAATAGAATGCAAAATCAAGGAGATACTCTCAATTACTTATCACGAGACAAATTTTTGGAATCGGACATCTTACCAGAACAGAAAATAGCCCGAAGAATCTTGTGATTCACCATATCGAGGGTCGAAGAGAAAGAGGCAGATCCCCACTACTAGTTGGAACGACCGAGTGGAAAAAGCTGCCGGCACTTCTCTGGAGTCAGCGTTAACATCTGCAGGATGCTGGGAAAAATGGAGGAAAATAGTCAAGAAGGCGGGAGATCATGAAGATCCCGATCTTTCATGAGGAACCGACTTGGATGTTGAATGATGTACCTAGACGACTGGCTAGAATAGATTTGGTATTGACACTGAACTATATAACACAGTTCATATATGTTTTTCCAATATGAAATAAATCTATATCAATTAAATTATTATTTATAAATTTTCTCTACCGTTCTGAAATGCCTTGGTCCAAATAGACGTAGGAATCTGTTCTGTATGTGTGCGTCAATGAGGGATTGGGCCACGTTGACATGTTGTTTATTCAATAATGTAATATTTTCAATAACCGAGAGAAATTTACGACCAATTGGAGTGTTTGCTCGAAGGTGACAAAACGGCAAACACCGCGTTCGGAGCTGCTGTGCGCACAGGTGTTAATTAGCGTGCCCCGGTTGTGCCTTCAACCCGCCGAGTGACAGTTCACCTGACGACTGTCACCCGACTAGATGCATCGAACACTTTTTTTCATTCCTTTTGTCCTTGTGCCCATCTCGGTGGTAGTTATTGTAGTCGCATTTTGAGGCTCATCGATTTTGTGTTCGTTCGCCGCCAAATGTTTTTATATGTTAGTAGCGTCATCTCTCTTAGACAACATTATTAATTTTAGTAAATAACAAATATATCGAAATTTTCGTGATTAACTTTGTGGAAGTTCATTGCAATTATCTATGAATAAAACACAACGTTGTTTACTTCACATAATGACACACAAAAATTAAAACGTTTTCGATGCTCACTGCATCATCTTCAGTAAATAATACTAGAAGACATTTGTGTTGATGAGGTGATGATAGAGGTGTTACATGTGCGCAAAAAAGGAAGAAAATTAGACATTCTAGAAAATATAGTTATTAATCTAAATATCCCCCCTCCTATCCATACTAGCTCCGCCCAGCAATCACTTTCACTTTTAGCCTATCTCTATCCCCCTCCCTCGCTCCCGATCATCCCACACCATGTAGTATATCGAAAATGTCTTCTAGTCTTAAGTATGTTACTGAAGATGATGCAGTAAGCATCGAAAACGTTTCAAATTTTTAATTAAAGTTTCATTATGTGAAGTAAACAACGTTGTGTTTTATTCTTAGTTGAGTTAAATAACAAACTTTGCATAAAGCCTACAAGAAAAATATTCTTGATAGACACCGTAGGTAATCGAAGGGGCCAATGGATAGCTCACATTCTTAGACATTATAAGATAAATATTGAGGAAAGGCGACATCTAGACGCCCAGCTAAAATGAATGCAAACAATCCAAGATGGATGTGCGCTGGTGATTAATGTCCCGATGAAAATACAATCATATCGGAAACGGTCGATCGTAATTAATAAGTGTGGTTATTTTGTTATTTTGCAAAATGACCGCGCGTTTGTTTTTCGTCCTCGCCGCATGACCTCGCCGCACACGTGTACCGTACTACCATGTACCCGGCAGAGCGGTTGCGCCTCGTATAGTAGATAAACAGTGTCAACCGACCTCGGCATGGGCGCGAAAAAATGAACGATTACGGCCAACCGCCATTTTCACTATTATTTACATTTTTACTATCGCCCGGCTGCGGGCGGCTGGTGTGTTTGTCCATTAATGTTTTTTCAACCGACTGCGTCACGACGATAATAATATATGCGTGTGAGTGTGTGTCGCGTTGTCGGATTCTGGCTGCCGTGTGTCGTGTCCCACATTCTAATATCGCGACCTCGTGAACGGCGCCCGAATTGAGAGACAAATCCCATCCCCGACTCGCGAGCAACTTGGATTGCAAAAGCACGATTCGCAGCATCACTTTATTTGTTACCATAATTTTTCAGAATATGCTAATCATATTATAGAAAATAACCGCACAATATAAAAATACACAAACAATACAAAAATACATATCCTACATAAACAGACATACGGCCTAAAACAAAATAATTTAGAAACACTTGAAATTCATAAAAACCTAAACACAATAAATAACATAATCAATAATCAAGTACAACCCTTCACATAACCCTTTCTAACAATGTTCCCGATCTCCCACCACCTAGATAGCCCCTCTACTTCTACTGAATCCACAACCCACATACCAGACAACCACTCCCACATACCTCAGTCTTAACTCACCTGAAGAAGGAAAAAAAAATGTTAGAGTAATAAGAGCATTACATTCGCAATTACTGTTTGTTCATACTGTTTTCACATTTTTTCTAATTTACTATTTACTTTTCAATGTCGGTTTCAATACTTATATTCGAGAGAGTGCGCGATACAAATGCGTGGTTGACTGAATCGAGGCGAGCGACAGGATGCCTGGTTTGCCTCGACCGCAGTCTGAGCCGCTAGCCGTGCTCCCGCTCCGGTGTTGCCAGGTCGTGACGTTCGACACTGTCCCAAACCTTAATTTTTCAGATTTGTTGTTAAAATTGACTTTTCTGAATGCGTTCTTAAAAATAAACACATGGGCAAGCCTTCTAGTGGTTTAATACGTCATTTTCAACAGATTCTAGTGATGGCCAAACTTGAATTAACCGATTACACGCGGTACAGTTTTTTGAAATTCATATCTGATTGTATGTATTTGTAACTGAGATATAAAACTCTTGTCTAGTACCGATGGTTGCGCGTCTAATTGCGAAAAATCGTGACACAATCAGATACGCATCTCAAATAACGTTTAGTGCATCAGTTAAAATACTGTCACTAATAGATCCCATTCGATTTTTTTTCTCTCACGTGTGCAGTCCAACATACAAAATTATAATTTCATGTGGATACTGTTTTCTTTTAATGTTTTTTCTCAGTTAATCATTTAGCTAAGTTCACGTAATATTATGTAATATGAAATCCAATATTTTATAAATCGTTCGGCTAAATTTATGTGAATGTATCAAAGAGGTTGTATGTAAACTAAAGATAACACGGCTTTAAAAATTTGCGTGAGGAAGCTAGACAAAAATAATTTCATTACACCCGACCATTTTTACGCATATTTATTATTTCGTTTGACACGGAGCCCCGCGCGGCTCTCGTGATTCGAGCTTTTACACTATCGTACCTACTCGTAAAATACCACTGGTTAGCCCTCCTAACAATGTTATCAAATTAACTTGTAAACATAACTATAATCTTCGACGACCTACATTCGAATCAACAACAAAAAATTCACTTGTTTTGATTTTAATGCAGTTGCTAGTTGAGTGACTAACAAAACAAAAGAAGACAAGGCCTAAAGTTTCCACGTAGGACACATCGAAAATAATATATCTCGGTATATAATAGATATCTTCGATATCTTCTAATTTTAATAATACATTTCAACATTAAGATAACATGTTTGAAAATTTAGAGGCCTACAAATAATTATGTATGTACACGCCCATTTCGGTTCATATTTCTCGTTTCTTTCGATAGAGTGTGTGTGTTTATAGTTTGATTGTTACGAAACTCAGTCGACTTTATAAATGTAATCAATATTCAATTATTCAAAGTTATATTAACAACGACAAAAGCGAAATTAGCTGTTTAGTCTCTTTATTCAATTTCATTCTGATCAAGCTCACTATATAAAATCACTTTTTTCTGTTCTTTCTTGTATTATGTTTTAGCCTTTAATTTTATCTCTATGTTTGCTGTGTTCACATTTAACTGATGAAAAGAAAAGCATTTATTAATTCACGAAAAGTATTATAATTATATTACCTATATCATGCTATGCGTTTTTCATTGTTTGTCAACCATTAAAAAAAAATGTAATTTTCTATTCGAGTAGGTCCGAAATCTGCGTTCTCTACATTAGTGTATCTGATTTGTAAAAGTTTATTTTTTACATACACTCGAGCAAAGTAGATACACCTACACTTTATATAAATAATGTCTGACGCCTAATAAATTTGGTTTATTTATCTCCGGGGTAAATCTCGCTGTTTTATGTTGCGTGTCTCGTGTCGTTCATGCCGTTTATTTTTAAACGACAAAACATTTTATTCGTCAAAATTACGAATAATATCACGCTGCAGTCAAAAGGCGATTACTATCTTCTATTCTTGCCGAAATTGCGGCCCAGCAGCCGCTTAGCCGAGCTTAATGAGCATGACTGAAAAACTATTTAAATACCTCAATTTGGCCAAAGTTCCGTTACACTTGCAAAAGTCAGTAAACTTCAAGTCAATGCCTTTATTTGTGTGGCTTAAAAAATATTATTTATTCTAAATAATTCCTACCTACGGGAATTTTTCGGTGTATTTTAATTTGATGTATTTTTGTGTAGGATTTATTTTTTACGGTACACCTATTTGGGCATGGAAAGAATTACAAATGGTTATTTCCCCGTAAAGTCTGCGCTCTGCACTGCACACCTGTACGGGATAGTTTAAGTCGAGTGTTACTAGGATCTATTCTCTCGTAGGCATGAGTGTGTCCAATTCTAGCCTGATGCGAGGTCACAGCCGAATTATGCACACTGGTTTAGGAATTGTCGGCTCGCCGGCCTTGGTCAGTCCTTTTTGTACAACTTTTTAAAAAAATAGGCGCTCAGAAAAAACCTGCTGCGGTATTGATTTCTATGTCTAGATGGAAGAATGCACGTTTGGCTAAAAACAATATAAAAATGGCGATAATTTCAAATATTCAATTAAAAAAATCGTCGTCGCAAACTTCGGAATTCTGTCGCGGCAACACAAATCTGTTAGGTACCACTTTGTTCGTCACATAGGCTCAGCGGCCGAGGGCATACTATAGACGTACCAGTATAAATTGGCGTGCGAGAGAGGGCGTCCCTGTCGCGTAACAGAAGTCGCCAGGGTGTAAATTTATTACACAATACATAATGTACAGAATGTCCGGTGACCGGTGTCAGAGCCTTTAATTAATAGAAATTTGATCGGGCAACACTAAAGAAACCATTCAGTAATGGCGGCCGTTCTAACTGTCAAACTGTCAGACGGTAATATCGGTCCATTATTCGCTTTTTCAGCTTCGCAAAACTTTAATACTTCATTGGCGATTGTTCTTGCACCATCCCGGACTGTTTTGGATGTTTTGGACACAATAATTCAGTGTATATTGGTAATCAAGGCGTCACAGCTCCCGAGCAAATACGAAATTGAACTGAATGACACGGCGAGGGGTTACCGCCGGGTGCGGGCGGGCGGATTTTAGTTCCAAAGTCGCCGCACGCCAAGTTACGTTGGGCAAGCGATAGCAGCCTCATTCTTGGTAACAGGGATTTCATTATCAATATAATGTCAGGCAGACCTCTTTCCGTTTAGGAAAGACAATTTATTGTTGGAAAACAATGTGCCTGGTACGCAAAGAATTGCGTACCAGGCACATTGTTTTCACCGCAACTTCACACAAACACCAACACAACGAAACAATGTGTGCGTCGTACGCACGGCTTACGCATACTAATTCGATTGTTTTTCTTAAATGGAATGTATTTGATATTAGCAACTCGATTCTTCGGTAGCGGTCGACCGCCTTCGGCCGGGGAGGCGGCGCTGTTTCATTTCTATGTTTTCAGGTGCCGTTTGTTATCATTTCGCTCGGCAATTCGCGCTGTTTGTTCGCCAGCGAGTGTGGACATCTGGGCGAGGAATGCGCCGCGGTCCAGATAACCAACCGCTTGTTATTGCGCGAAAATCGCGCCGACAAATCATCGCTATCGGGGTCGGAGCGAGCGGCGAGTCGGCGGCAATTCGATCGCCTTCGCGCGCTTTCCCCGACCGGGGTTTTGGCGCGAGAATGCGGCGGCCTTGCGCGCGCGTGTTTACTACGGCCGCCACGACCGTGCCCACTACTACTACGCCGCTCGTAACCCCCGCACCTCGTGCTCGGCGCGCGAAAAGAGCGCGCCAATTTTTTCCCCGCGAATCGGACGCTCGCCTTTCCATTTGGGCGCCGCTCCCGCTCCGATCGGTATCTGGCGGCCGCAAGTCTCGTCGCAATATGCCATTGTTATTGTTTAATTCGTATCACTTGTGTCCACTCCTGGTACTGCGGGTGAGATGGAAATAATAATTCCTCGGGTCACAACGGTTCGCTCCCTTTATTTCAATAATATTATCGTCATCATCACTCTCGGCACTACAACCCTTGGCGGGTCTTGGCCTCCTCAAGAGTCTTCCTCCACTCATCAAGCTCCAAGGCAGAAATGTCTCTGAGGACGTTGTCACTCCATCTTAATTTTGACCTTCCTAAGTTCATTCGCCCTATTGGCCTCAGCAGGGACTTTGTTGCTTGATGCTCGGACATTCTCTCCGCATGACCCAGCCACCGAAGTCTTCCCAGTTTTATAAATTTTGTGAAGTTTGGCTGCTTAAACAGAGTATGGAGCTCGTTGTTGTAACGCCTGCGCCAAAGTCCATTTTCTAGAACCGGTCCGAAGATATGCCTCAAAATTTTCCTTTCAATTTCGATAATATAGCTGACGGTAAATGTAATACAATGCTAGCGACCGGTGGAAATCTGACAAGTGTCGTAAGGTTGACACCCTTTTTCAACTCTTGACTGAAACTACGATGACGACACCAATAGCCCCATCCATTGGCTATGGATGACGACATCAACAACGAATCAGTTACCGACTGAATGATTACATTTTATATCCGCCAATCAGAAGAGATATAAATGAGTTCACGGTCCAATGTCCAATACACCATGTTTAAGTAAAACCAAAAAATAACTTCTAATTCAGTTTCACCCGGTATTATTATTTTAGTGGTAATCTATTGTACATTTATGCCTTTTCGCTATCCTGAGATTCTCGAAATACATTCTTTTTAAATTAAGATAAATTGAAAATGTCTCACAGAGACGAAGCTATTTATATGAGAACGTATGCTAATCTTCTTTGGGCGTTTACAGGACTTACGATACGTCATTGGTTGGCTTAAGCGATCTCTTTACGCAATCGATTCCACCCGTGATCGAACAGATATCTATCAAATTAGGAAAGTTGTATACGTGGTGTTATGAACCTCGCTTCCTTTATTCAATACAACTGTGCTATCGCCATGTATAGTTGAAATTTGTCATTTCTACGAAACATATACAGAGAATGGAGCAATTTTATTTTTATGTATAATATGTATGACATTGACAATGATAATAGAATACGCCTGAAAATTATTAAAAAAATTTCACTCTTCAGAACATCTTCAAAAGTTATTTTCAGAACTTATTTTATTATGCTGCGTGCGTACATCCCTATGAGAGCGGCCTTGGAATGTCGGAGGAATGATTACCGAACCGGATGTTGTCGATCCGCGAGACGTTCCAGGACGACCTGGAGACGTCAATTAGCGGGATGAAGCCATGCAGGGACACGCGGAGGTGTCTTGCCCGAGGAACGGACTCTAATGGGACATGTGGAGGAAGCAGGGACAGGCTTCGACAGTCGAAACGTGTATTGAATCGAGCGACGAACGGCATTCGTTTACTTTTGTTTCCAATTACTGCGCGTAATTTTTATTCAAAACTATAATCGAAAATGTCTGTCTGAAGATCCCTCTCCGCTTTTGGAGATAACGGCACGTCTTGTCAAAAAATCTTACAGCATCTTAGATAATGTTATCAGTAAGATGTGTGCAAAATTTTAATTGAATCGGCCCGATCATTTTTGAGATATCATCTCCAAGAGTCTGAAGAGGGGATTTTTGAGAAAAACGTAAATGAATATAGTAATTCGTTTAAGAATTCACCTAAATTACTATAACGCAGCCAATTCTCGGAATTTTTGAATGAATGATGACTAAAATTATTCATAGAACTTCAATTTATAAGACAAATTATAAAAAAATGATTTTTTGAAAAAGTCAGGGTGGTGTTACACTTTTTCTATTGACTATGTATGCTAAGATCAGCTTTACAGTATTTCCTAATGCCTTCATTCTTTACTCCATCATGAATGGATTTGTAGGATAAATGGTTGAACAAATTGTAATGGACTCTCGATAGTTTGTTATTATCTGGTCATAATTGCTGTTAAACTCATTAAATGTTATATTATTAATTGATATGGCTGTAGTTACTTTGCGGTGCGACGTAATTATCTTAATTTAAACTAAATTGAACTTTGTAATGCGCACACGTTGAGTTAATTAAACACGAGAGGAGCAGTCACTCTCATCATCAGGTGTAATTTATAACTAACCTAAATACAGAAATTATGAAAATATTTGAGTAGAGTAACGTAAGACAAACCACAATAAACCTAAATACAAGAATAAAGGAACAACAATTTATCAGAATTCACCAACCATATAATTAATACCAATCATTTTTTTGAGAATCACAGACTAAAACTACTACACTCGGTTCCTCATAAAGGTTTGATAATGAACATTTTTGAAACCGTCGAAATCCAAAAGAACTTGAATTCTGAGAAAAAACTCATAAACAACATCACATTCTTACAAGTCTTCGCTGCTCAGCATCTTCCCCTTAAAGACCACACACAAAAATTACCCTCACTGCTACGCGACCCGTTACTCTATTCAAAAATATTTTCATAATTTCTGTATTTAGGTTAGTTTTAAAATACACCTGATGATGAGAGGGACTGCTCCTCTCGAAACAATAGTCGTGTTAAATCAACTCAACGTGTGTTCATTACAATCTTCAATTTAGTTTAAATTAAAATAATCATGAAATATTATTTACACCCAAGTCCGGACAGCGATTCTCGCAATTGAAGGATTAACCATCCTCCAAAAAAATGTCAGCTCTATTCTCGATTTAACGGAAAGAGGGTCACACAAGTCAAAGCTTCCTTTCGAGTGAACGTGTATTTTTTTTACTTCACACGTATCTTGTCCAACACGAAAGCGAGGACGAGCCGTGAAAAAGGCGGAAACGCGATCCTGGGACACAAAAAATTGCCACCGGACAGGATGTCGAGCCACGGACGTTTGAAGACTTCACACGAAAACCGGCCACGCGTGCCGTCGGCGGTTGTAACGCCACACCGTCAGTAGAGAGTTACATACACACCTATCGTATCGATTCAGTCGTCTAAATTTGCGCTAACTGACGATTGCTTAACCTCACATTTTACGACTAAAGTAAAGTCGAGAATGATACCTTATCGTATCCCATCCCGCATCCCACACTTAATCGTTGTCGCAACTGCGTGTAACGTCCGTAACTTTTTTTACCCCACCCCCTCCTCACGATAAATTTTCTACACAAATCTACCAGGTACGTAATTTATGACGGATTACAGCTAGTTAAAATTTAAACGTCAATGCTGATTATATCGCAGAATACAAAATTGTACAGGAATAAACTAACCCCTTTCTTTAGGAGAGCCGATCGGGTTACAGCGGAAGAATGTTTCCCTCGCGTATGTCTAAGACATTTATTTCTACAGCGATTTAAGTATATATTCTTGCATAATTAAATGCCACAGCAAACAAGACGTTCTTTTTTTTAAAATTTGTTCCAAACTGAGTGCCTTAAGTAAAAACGTCTTGTAATAAAGTTTGACTTATGTACTAAGTCATTATTTTTTTAAGAGTACATATTTAGTTTGCCCTTTTTATAATTGTTTCAAAAATTTACATGCTCGCAGTAGTTTTTTTAAACACGCCAAACCTACTTACTTAATTTACGTTAGTTTGTCTATATATTTCAGTGGTCTGTAGTATACACGTATTTGCGTCTGCTCCTACGTCACCCTATTCTTCTAGATTTAAAAAGCTATTAAAATATTAGATTGCCAAATTGATTTATTGTTGTAAATCATCAGTTTGCAAGTACCGTTAATGATTTCTTATCTCTTCGAGCTTTTAGCTTTTGAACGTCATCTCCGTTACCGTATTTTATTTATTTCGCTCGAGTTCTACATCTTCTTCGTTATCTTCGAATCTCTGCGCTTCGTTCCTTGCGTACGAAATAGCCCCGTTTACGGAATGCCGCGCTACGGCAGATCAGCTCGATAGCGTTCGTCCAGTCCGCTCACGTCACGTCCGAGACTCCTCTCCTGATAAGAAGGACCGCTGGCCGCATTAGCTTTTGTTCAGAACGAGGCGCGCACCCACTGTGCGGCAGGCCGCGCGTGGCTCGGCGTCCCCGCCGCAGGACAGGTTTGGTGGTCAGCGCTAGTCGTTGAACTCTACGCAACTAACCTATCCAACCCGGTCTAGCAGCGGGGCGGAGGGCCCTCCGCGGCAGGAAGCGCGACTGGTTTGGATCTCCGGCTGCGGAGGGCGGCTCGCGTCTTGCCATCGCCCGATGTCACTTTCGCGCGATAAATAATTGAAAGCGAACATTTGAATAAAGTAAGGGTCCGCTCTGTACCAACTACTACAATGTAGTACTACATTACATTGAAGTGTGCACTTCACACGTTTTGAAGTGTAGTGCACGCTTTTTTTAAAAATTATATATATCGTGTACACAGGGTTATTTGTAAAACATTAATAACCTCGCAGGGCTATATATTCCTGCCTTGATTGTGAGTCGAAAATGTTCGAGCTATTATGACCTAATATCAATAGTTTAGGAGATATGCGACATCAAAGTTTGCATTTTTTTTTTCAATATTTATGACTTATTTTTTGTAAAACGTTGGACTATCATTACAGTAACTCATATCAATTACGAAAAATTCATTCGTTTCAATACAAGTTAAATAAAATGATAAAAACCCTGAAAAAATTCCAATTGGAATGTTTTCCAATTGGAATTCGACGGTTTTTATTTTTTTATTTGACTTGTATTAAAGAGAATGAATTTTTCATATTCGATATAAATTACTGTAATGATAGTCCAACGTTTTACAAAAAATAAGTCAGAAATATTGAAAAAAAAATGCAAACTTTGATCTCGCATATCTCCTAAACTATTGATATTAGGTCATAATAGCTTGAACATTTTCGACTCATAATCCATACAGGAATATAGTACTGCGAGGTTATTAATGTTTTAAAAATAACCCTGTATATCATGTATATATCATGTCCCCAAACAGCAATCGTATGCTGGTGTAAGGGGACAGAAAATACAGTTAAATAAATGGGTAAACATATTAAATATAATCAATCACATTGACTTGTCAAACAGTTATATCCTCTCCAACACGTTTCCCTTCAGCCGTTAACTGAAAAGCTCCACACTATTTAATTCCTTTATGGAATTTGGGATCTCATTATAGAAGTCGATCGCAGTGTATAAGAAACCATATCTCCCCCTATTAGTCCTCGGTATATTACTTCTCACATAGTCTCTTGTTCTCGTGTGTTGTCTACGCACGTCGCTGTTCTGGTAAAGGACGATATTCGTTTTCAAGACTTCAAATTAGAAATCGAAGTGTGGTTGTTATTCATATGTGAAATTTTTGGGAGGTTTTTTTTGATATTTCCATAAATTAAGAAATTTATGGAAATCGAAACGACCCCCTCCTCCCCTTATGGAATATAAATATTTTGGCACCGAAATGTATGGAATTTTGGGATTGATCGAAGAAATATCTGAAAACTGAAACAACCACCTTCCCAAGGTTTGAAAAAAATTGTAGATACAGTTTTGTAGTACTACAATTACTTCACTTCATTAGTAATACAATTAGTTCACTTCGTGTAGTTTATACTACAAATGTAGTGTACACTCTGTAGTCTTCAAACTGGTGAACGTGTGTGTGTTGTAGTCTTCATTTTGAAATGTAGTTTTTCCCTTCGCTACTGCTCAATAAATAGTGTGTTTACTCCCTTTCTTTGAACTCATAGCGTCTGCTTGTCTGCCGAAAAAACCTTGGAGCAAAGTCATGTACTACAGTTTCATAGAGGACATTAATATCTACAAAAAAGTCTGCGATACCATCTAAGTATTACAGTTATATTACAATAACTTATGTTAACAACAAATGGAAACATTGTTTTTTAGAGAACAGGGGACCCTTTGTTTTCCCTCACAAACTTACTTTTTACTTAATCCTTGACCCGTGCAACGCCGGGTACGACCAGCTAGTTATTTTAATAGAAATTAATCCCAGCTTTTGTCCGGCTTCGATTTCGCATCGCGTTCGTTTTTACTCGCGAGATACAATCCCAGTACGTGTGCGCGGTGGAGTAATTCGGCAGTGCCGCTTCCGCGTCGATTACGAATTCAGAAATCCCGTCTCGCCGATAGCCGCCGCCTCGCTATGCCGGGCACGCGCCGCGGCGGGCCGCGTGGCGCGCATAGTGGACGACATAGCGGAATAGTAAACAAATATCACGCGGGGCGCGCGTGTGACGCGGCCTTTTTCGAACACGTCGCTAATTCTGTTATCATTATTTTTTTTGGATCGTCGCACGCGTCTGAGTGCGATGCAGTAAAGTGCTTTCGTGCAATAATTTTTTTTTAATATTTGCAACTGAACGTATTATGTGAACAATATTTTGAGTACGTTCAAATCGTCATTAGGCAGAATGCTGTGCTGGGCTACGTCAGGACAGGGGGGGGGGGGGTTGAAGACGAGCTACGTAATTGTTCATTTATATTATTTGGCAAAATTCGTTTGGCACAAAATAAGTCTTATTTCGATGTTAAGTGTGAAGAATATTATATACATACCCGTATATTCCATTTCCCACTTCACCACGCAATCTAATCGTCAGAAGAGATACCCCTTATAAGCCCTTAACATCGTCCTTAGAACCCCTCCTCGCTATGAGTCGCGTACGTATATATGTATACATGTACGGACATTCTACACTACATGCAAGATTGATGCAATCCAGTACATATGTAAATTACTCGCCGACCTAGTGCTGTGCATACCTGAATGTTTGAATTTTTATGTGTAATGGTGGTATGCGGGTTAAAATTGTTGAAATAAAACCGAACAATTTTTATCTGTGAAAATGTATAATAAAAATATTTTATAATTCGAGATAATAAATGTAGGATATAATCATTGAATAAAAACAAAAAAAAGAAGCATAAAGGGGCGGAGACCCACCCTATCCCGGAATTGTTATGGAAGTGTCTACTTCCTTACCAGTTCCTCTCAGCAAATCATCCCGTGAATTTATTTATTATTGATCAAAGTTTAACTTCGACTTTCCATCCCTTTCTGCGTCTATTGGGTCTCCAGTTTATTTAAAAAGGAATAATTTACATATCATCAACAACCTAATAAATACAAAGAAAACAATACCTTAATATCTTATAATGCGTATACGTGCTACGTAGTATTTACAGCCACTCCCAGAAGGGGAGAAAGGAAGTCACAGATATAATTTGGTCCAGCTACCGCGACCACGGGCCAGTAGACTCTGTCCAGGTCACAAACCACAGGAAAGCGTCACAGAGATTACTCTCTCAGCTCTCCCCGGCAGCCGGTCTTCCTCTCCCAGCGGGAGACCCATACTCTAATGAACTCTCGTAAAAGTCTAAGGTTTCTTTCACAGATCATGAGATCGTTATTCCGGGGCGGACAACGACCTATTCCCACTAAGTCCTTAACCATATTCTCTCGTGCGTCCCTCACGATGAATAAGAACAATCGAATAAATAGTAAAAAATAATCCATCCAGCTGCATGAAAATGGAAAATAATAACATAACGAGTGCAGTGGCGAGGGGCATGGGAGATAAATCGATAAGCAGATGGAGTGAAAATGGCGTTGCTTATTGGGCCTATGATTGGCCCGCAATCCTGCGCGTAGCTCGCTCATCACGTGTGATCGGTCAGCGTACGCGGATATATAATAGTGGACGTATCGATTCCCGTGTTCCCGGCGATGTGCATCGGTGCCTCGCGCAGCCTGTAATGTGGGAATTATCGAGCGCCACTCACGCGTGTCGGAGAAATCGGTCCACTTTGGCCTTCGCAATATCATCGTACATCTCCCGCACGCAGCATCACAAGTAAAAAGCAATCGCATTTTTAAATTCGGTGTACGACCCCGTACTGTTTTTGATTTCTAGAGAGAACAAAACAAAAATTGTGAGGTCACTTAATAATATTTTATCACCAAAATTATAAATATGAATTCAAAATGAATTGATCGATTCGTTTTTCTCCTTAAGTTATTTGTATATGTGTATGTCGCGTCGCTGGTAAAAACTGACGCAAAGAGTACTCACACATACGCATTTCTTATTTAGTTTGATTAAATTATAGTGTGAAAAATCTAGGAAAAAAGTATTAGTAAAATTCTTATTACGTGAAGGTAATATGGGCAGTGTTGATAAATGAAAACAAGAAAACTAAATGAAAAAATCAAATTATCTATTTAAATTCTATGCGGTTTACTAAAGCCTGGATGTTTTGTGATTCAGTAATTGGGCCTCTTGGCCTGTTGAAGCGTAATGGTAATTTAAAAAAATGCGTTCACCGAATGGCGCTCTCTCACTGCCAAATAATTCATTCAAATTTCAAACACGTTGTGTATCCTATTAATGACAACAAATATTTTTGAGTGTTCTCTGCTGCGGTGTAGCTATGGATGCGCGCTAGCGAAGCAAGCGGCATTTTCTCGTTACCTTCTCAAAGTGTAGACAACATAAAATGTGGACCGCACTGTTATTGGGGACTTGGGACTCCGAATATACGATATTACAATATAACTAAAAATCGGTTCTGAGAAATGTTGACATCTGGAAACGTAATAATTGATGACTCTACCCACCCAGAGCGTAAAATGTATATCCCGACCGTTTCGGGATTCGGCATCCGAGGCTGCATCGCCTACTGCACTTACCGTGCGGTGAATGCACAATTTGACGAGTGTTCCTCCCATTATAATTTTTTATTTGGGCACTCACCGCAGCGGCGGAATTGGGAAACCCCTCTGGCCGGGATCCGCCGGCCTTTCGGCTCTCGACTCTGGGCCGGGAGGAGCGGGGGCGGTCGTGTAGCTCTGCCGCTCCGGGTTTACGATCATCCCCTGCGCATCCGCCGCGCGGGATGAAAGCGTTGCTCCCTCCGGCCGACTTCCTCCCGTCGAATTGTCGTTAATTCGAGATGCGGTAAATCATCTTCGTTTTACGACGCTCCTGAGCGGTGCCTGTCACATTACGATTCAGCCGGGGTACAGTCTTCTATTAAATGCCGACACTTTTCTCTAGCCCCTGTTCTTCGGATGCGGACACTTCCTCCGATGCGTTTTATGTCAAAGCGAATATGGACAATATTTGAGATTAAACTATCTAGACAACCCGTGCCGAGTCGCATTCGAGATTAGGGCAGCCGACTACAATGGGATAAGCTTGTATATTTTTACATCCCGTTTTCTTCTGTACTTTTCTAGTTTTTCTTTTCGTTTTTCTGTTGTTTCTGGTTTTACTTCTCGTTTTCAGTGATATCTATAGCTTCAGCGCGAGTCTATAGCTGAGTAGGTCACATATCCCAACATTGCTCTTCATTTTGATTATATAAGTCAATTCTATAAGAAGTAAATACAGTTTAATGGATTAAATTTTTACTTATGTTTTGTTCCCCATGAATTATATATATTTATTTATTTTAAAGTATCCTAATTATTGTTCATTTGATTTTATCTTTTATATTTATTTTTTGGTTTATTTTATCTTCTTATATTATTTATCTTGTTATCTTATTTATCGGGTATATTGATTTAATTATCATTATTTTACTGTATTAGAAATTTCTTAAAGGTTTCTAATTATTACTGTTTGCTAGTGCACTAATCATCATTTATATATACATTGTTTATTTTATATTGTTTTACATTGTTACATTTCATATTGTTCATTTATCCTTAAAATGTTTTATTTATATTATTATTTTTTAATTATTTACTATAAAATGTGTTTTATGTTAGGTATTTAAAAGTCCTTTTAATTTTCTTGTACTGTAAAAGCCCACTAGGGCGTTGATTAATAAATAAATAAGTCTATCTTCATTCATATAAACGAGTGTATATGTTAATATGCTCTCCATATTCTCATTATAACAAGTTATAAAACACAAAATAGACGGTGCGCTTAAAATTTCTACGAGAAATATCGAGACATCTGTCAAACGTCAACATTGACTAAGTGACAACGTTATATAATAGCGGCCAAGACGTGAATCTTACGTTATATTACAATGTTGAGAATAGACAAGTTTATACGCCGCCCTGTACGTACTTACTCGAGCCGTCTTTTTTCTTCTTACAAAGAGCTTTCTGTGCGCGGCGCAAGTTTGTACAACGCGAAGAATAATTCCTTCCGTGTTCCATTATCATCCCTTGTATGCAAAGCGCGCACGTGCAGCACGTGTGGCCCCCGGAGGGGGACAGCTTCCCGACTAATATTAGCGCTTCCTGGGCCCTCGCCTCCCGTTCTCCGAACACCGTCTATAAATACACCTTCAACTCCGAGGGGGACTTGAGGTATGCTGTGTAAATAAACTCATTTCGGCCGAAAACGGAATCGCTCCAAGATCTTGAAAAACATCGACATTTCTCATTCCCGCTGCTGTGACGATGAAGAAGTATGATTTATTTTATTCATTAGATATATAATTACATGAATTCTGATTAATTTTATTAATGGTAAAGGAAAAGATCAAAAATTCGTTTGATTTTCTTGGTTTAAAATAGTCTACGCTCAGGATAAATATTTAGGAAATATAAATCTTCTTTTAAAATTAATCAGATGAAACAAACAAAGGAATACAGTCAATTATAACAGAACGAACCTGTACAACGAGTACGAAATACCAAAGAAGGCAAAGCAAGCGCTAAAGAAAACATGTCAAAATGATGACTTCACTTGAAAACACTTAATTTTTTTCCCACTTCTGACTGGACAGGAGACTTGAAATCACAACCAACAATGCTTTATAAGGTCGTGCGTTTATTTGCCAATTTCGATGTCGTTTTGTTGAGTTGGTGTTAATATTATTTGAATGCATACATTTCATGGGAAAATTCCGTAGACCGCCGATTTTCACGGCCGTTCAGAATCTTCCGTGTAGTTTTTTGGGCTATTCTGCTGTTTGTCTCCCACTTATCCCTTGGATTGCCTTCATTGGCTCTCTAGATTTACTTTGTCAGTTTCTCGGTGTGTGATTAGTGTCAGACACATTGTGCCGCTGTTCGAGAAAATGGAGTGGTGGATCCTATTTGTGACTTTTTTGTTCCGAAAGTACAGTTTTTTTAAAACAAAACAGTAGAAAATTGAAAATTAGAACACTAATTCTACTGTGGGTACTTAATCTTTCACATAAACCGTTCTTGGGACGATTTTAAACGCTAGTAAGAGTACTCGCTGTAAGATTTCAACGCTAATCACAATATAATCATTGTTTACATTTAAGCGGTCCGTCGCATCTCTCTCTATCTTGGAACAGCTAGTTTTATCGGGTGTTTGATTCCTGGAGTACCTCCGGCGGTACACGGAAGTGAAAGTTACATAAATCTGGGCGCGGTGAAAGTGCTGGCGTTGCGTATTGTAACGTGGCTGGCGTCGCGCTCTTCCGCGTCGGTCCGCCATCGGAGTCACCCCTGATCGGAGTCAGACACAGCACACCCCGATCGTCACCGGACGCACACTTCCTGCACAGCACCCTGCACGACGCTGCTCGGTCCTCATGCTCGGCACTTCGATCCATACTTGTGACGTTTCTTCAATAAGAAACCGGCGATTTTTTTAAAAATATTTTCCGATGTAATATAAATGATTCCTGATTTTTTTGACCGCATTTGCACGAAAATAATAATTGCGATCAAAGTGAAGAAGAATGGCGCCATTAAATCTGTGAAAAAAAATAGGAGAAAATTTTTATAGGTGGTTGAAATAAATGTCGTTATATTCTGAATGAATAACGATGATTAGAATCTTATTAATTTGTAAAAAAAAACTAAGTAAATAGGTATTAGAATTTCATTGTCGCCGGTTTAATAATAATAATAATAATGGCGACCCTCGTAGCACAGTGGGTATGACATTAGCTTCCCACACCGAGGGTTCCGGGTTCGATTCCCGATGAGGTCACAATTAGATCTATGTGATTTACTCAAGCCTGGGTGTTTTGTGATGTTTTCGCTTCTGTAATTGGACCTCCAGGCCTGTTGAAGCGTAAAAAACAATGAAATAAATGACATAAAAAAATAAATAATAATAAGTAGTACCGTACCATGTTGTATTTCGATACGCTATCACCACCTAACGGCCGACGCGCCGCACTATTTTCGGTACATCCAAAAAGCTTCGTGTTTTCGTTTGTCGCGAGAGGCGCTAGTGAAATATTCCTCTTGGAATTTTTATTAATTCAATTTATACGTACCGTTGCAATTTTTTAAACGTGATAACGATTGACCGTATGCGATTGTAATATTATTTTATCTTCTTTCGTCGGCCCCTGTCTAGGTTAGTATTTTAAAATATTTTTACGATATTTATTTTAATTATTTTTTGAATTGTTTCAGATTTCATGAAGCCCCGCAAGCGCTCCGCGACCGGCGGCTCCGCGCCCCCCGCCAAGATGGCGCGCCCCACCCCGCCCGCGGCGGAGCAGCGCCCCACCAGCTAAGGGGGCAAGGTGGCCCGCACACTCATCGGGGGACACAGACCAAATTAGGCACCCGCAACAAAACCCCCAACGCACATTTTCACACCGTTTTCAATGGCTACTGTCGTTTATACAAAAAAATATATAAAAACTCCTCATGTTGATTTTTATCAATTTTCCATTATGCAGTGCCTAAATTGAGCTCGTAGGTGTTTTTGCGATGGCGACAGATTTTCTCGGGCACGATGATTTTTAAAATTGAAATAAATTCGGTGCGAAAACAATATTTAAAACACGCGGGAACAATCTTGTAAAAATGTATTTTTGAAAATTCTGTCCCGTATACGTTTTTTTTTCTTTTCATTCGACTCGTGTTTAATGAAATCAATTGTATATTTTACAATTTAATGTTGTTTTATGACTTGAAGTTATATTTCTCATGCAGTGCATATTTGAAATTCTTTTATTGATTTTTTTTTTGTTGATTCTTAATTTTTGTAAAATCATTTTTGTGAAATCTTTTTGGTTGTAAAATGTGTAACGACGCCGGCCGGCAGCGTTCGACGCAACTCGAATGTTGGCGGCGCGGCGAATAAAAGATTTTTTTGAGCGCGCGTGTTATGTGGCAATTTCGGCGGGGTCAGTTTATCTGGCCCGCCTTGTTTAACTTTAATGGGTAGCTGCAGTACTAATTTTGGAACGATTTGAAACGTGAGATGACTGCCGTCGCGATGCGGGCCTTTACCGCGAGACGATTTTTATTTATTTACAAAAAATTATAACCGACTTGTAAACGTTATTTTGCGAACCTGCCCCCTTCAGTTCGGGCCGCGTTTGCAAAACGCCGTTTAGCAGTTCGACAGATTTTTAGGTTGCGTATTTATTTATTTACTTTTTTCTATTTTTAAACTTTTAGTAGCCGTCTCGCGGATCGGCCTATCGCGTGTGCGCACGCGCAGTCTTCTATTTTGTAAAAAACTTATCTTTTTAGCATTTTGGTACAAAATTTTGTAGGTTTAATTTATTTTCTAAGTTTTATGTTTAGAGTATATTTCTATGTTTTCCATTGGATAATATAATTTAATAAATTAATATTAATCGGTGGTCTGAGCGGGTCTACGCGAGTGGACCCCTCGTGGCGGAGTTGAGTATATAATATATTTTTTATTGTAAATTCATCACGACAGAAATTTAATGACGTTTTAATTATTTGGTTCTGAAATCAGCATTTCGTTTTGGTTTAATTAATATGTATGATAATCGTTTGTACTATTTATAGAATATATTTTAATTTGATAACATTACTATATATATATATACATATATATATAAATTTAAGAGATTTCAAATTGTGATTTTGGTGAGTTCGTGATTATAATCCCCGTGAAAGTACACACTCCTGAAGTTCGCGGCATCTTAATGCCTTTAACGGGTTATATAATATATCGTGCCATCCGCAGAACATACAATTTCATATTCTGTTATTTCACAATTTCAACTTCATACACAGCACGAACTCACCCGGCGTTGCACATTTTTATCAAATTAACTTTCGTAATTATCTTATATTTTTTGTATAAATTTCGTTTTAAGTACTTGTTTAAGCTAATGTTATCACATAATTCCCACCATTTAGTAGAAAATCGTCAAAAATATATAATAGGTTAAATTAATTATTGTTAATACGCATCGGAATAATGAAAGACCGGAAATTAGAGTACAAATTCATCCAGTCGTCAGCAATAAAGTATATTCCGCAATAACGCGTTTAGTTTAGCCAAATATCTCGCGATGATTCCAGGAGAAATTTCATTATTTTTATTTGAGACGAATTTTTGAAAAATACTACTTCGCTCCTTTTGGAGTATCGCCCCAATTTTAAAAATTTAACATTATTTAATACGTTTCACAACACTCCCTCGAGTATAGTTTGTAGGGCACCGATCATCATTTTCAACCTGACGCTAACTTCTTTCCGTTTAAGAAAGAGAATCGAATTAGTACATATGTGCAAGCTGTGCGTACGACGTACATTGTTTTGTTGGGTCTGTGTTAACACCGACATTACGAAGCAATGAGCGTCGTACGTACAACTTACACACACTAATTCAATTGTCTTTCTTAAATGAAAGATGTATACACGTCCTTAAGATCTCTTTTGTAACGTTTTCAACCAATTTTCAAAATTTCCCACACGTCCCACGGTACCTTCCTTCCGCGTGCGTGAGAATTCACCCTGTCAAACGTACATCAGAATATCGTGTAAGTAATACACCTACCGTAATTAAAAAAAAAACACACAACATTCTTGGATTTTATGGAAAAAATAGATGCAAATAATTATTTCTTCGAAATAAAAATCTGTTTGAAAGTATATGATTTAGAAATTGATAATATTATTTTTTCAAAATAAATTATGTATTCGATCGTCAATTTCGAAATCATATTTATACCTTTGCTTTCTCACGAGGTTAGGCACAATCTGTTAACTCGGGGTAAAACGCGTATACAGTCGTTATCGGCCAACACCGCGCGCTATACGCGTCTTGCCTCGACTTATTCTGTGGCTACCCTCCTTTAGGGATTATTTCTCAGGCAAGATACGACCCTTTCGCAGTTTCTTACACACTCGGTGTCGTTCTTCACGAAGAATCCGCGCCTAACTGAATTGACTCCGCCCTTGGTAAGGACCGTGTGATTTGATTCGCCGCCAAGGGCGCGGTCGATGGGTTTTCGCGATTTTTCTTTGCATGCACAGAAACCGTACCTTTTTATTTTATTGTGGCGACTGGTAACGATCTCTTTGAACCGATAGGAAAGAAATGTATCAATTTCTTTCGTATCACAAAGCGCTAAGGTACAAAATTAATTTTATTTAAATGTATTTTCGTTTAATGTGCAAGTGATCTCCATCCGTCTACGGGAAATTGTTTAAACGCTATGTTGCGAGAGCTGCGCTCTGTTAATTAATTAATAAATCTTGTAGAAAACTTGTAAAATTGCCTTCTCAACGCGCCCTTATTACATGCTCATCACTGCTGATCACAGTGAGTATGTCCTAAGGCGATCGACTTGCAAAGTGAGCAAATTTCACAATTTTGTCTCATATATTCTCTTGCGCTTTTCATCACATTTTTGTACGGAAAGATCAGGTTTCATACATTTTAAATACGGATATCTTATTAAATTGACACAAACCAAATTATTGAATCATTTAATAAATAACCAAACCTACGATGTTTTAAAAATGAAGAAAATAGCTCCACTTTGTGGGTCTTTTATGACTATGAATAGCCACTTGAGATGCCTTTTTTCTTGTATAATATTACAAAGTAAACGATTATCCTAATCGTACTAAAATTATAGCAAAATCTGTCAGTTTGTTTATTTAGAATTAATGTTTAAAAAAATATTTTATTTTATGTGTGGTCTTTTCATCTTTTTTTTTTACATAGTTGACAACTTTTTACTTCAATAAATTAAAATAATATATATTATTATTTTGAAATTATTACAAAAAAATCAATAACTTGTTCAAAATTTCATATTTCTGCTATTTACTCAAGACACCGCGTATTGTGTCTTAAATACTTTGCGTATTGATTAAATAGTTAAAATCGGGAATATCGACAAGAATTTTCAGTTTTTTTTATTGTTTTAAAATAATATCTATTCTTTTGATTATTGAAGTAAAAAAAGTTGTCCACCGTGTAAAAAGGGTTGAAAAAAAAAACACAAATTGTAAGTAAACAAACAGACAGATTTTGCAATAATTTGAATTAATTTAGGATAATCGTTTACTTTATAATATGATTGGAAAAAAGGACTTCTCACGAGGCCATTCAGTCACAAAAGAACCACAAAGTGGAGCAATTTTCTTCATTTTTAAAACATCGAAGGTTTGGTAATTTATTAATCAATTATATAATTTAGTTTGCTACATTTTAACAAGATATCCGTATTTAAAATATACGTAACCTGATGAATAAATTTTAAAATAAGATATTTCCCTGCAAAAATGTGATAAAAAACGCAAGAGAAGATACGAGAAAAAATTGTGAAATTTGCTCACTTTGCTGGACGATCGCCTTAATTGCGCTGGCATGAGCGCCTCACATTATTATTAGTGTAAGCTGAAAGGGGCTGACCTTAGAATCTGAATCAGGAATATTTTTTTTTATAGATTACTACATTTTAATTAACTAAAACAAAATAAATAGCCAAAAGAGAGATAAAAATTCAAGCTACTTGATAAATTTATAATCCCTCCATTCAGCTTGCTAAATATGTGACATTCTGCAAATATTAATATCCACATTTAAGCACAGCTCTCATAAATATTCCGCCGTTGAAACCATTGTTTTATTTTTCCATTCGTACAGCATGTCGATTTATACTCATTTACGTATTGATTCTATTGTAATGTTCTTCCATGTTCTGTGTAATTTTGGTTGGCACCAAAGCGTCTCACTTTTTATTTAATTTATTTTTTTCTCCGTCACTTTTCACGTCACTTTTCGGGTTTAACATTGTCGCTTCTTTATTTTGTCGTTATTTTTATTGGTAGAATTTGCGAGAACTGACAACGTTTGAGATTTCTGGTAGTGTCTCGCTGGCGCTCTGCGGTCGGCAGTTCTCGTGAGTTTAACTATTAAAAATATTCTCCGCTTTCCTCCGTTCAAAATTGTAATTAACATCCGAAAGATTATTCAAACACTGGTTGGAATATTAAATTTTTTGAAAATTTGTAAATATCCATTTTTAAAATGATGTGTAATGAATGATACAACCGTTTTATTAGTCTTATTTTGCAAATGGATATTATATGCCAGATTCCCATCCGAATAGTACAAAGTACTATGCCGTTTATCGCTGTTGCATTAGTTACTGCTATTATAGCATAAGACTGATGATGTCAATAGAGATGATTTAAACATTAAGGTACGCCTTAAAAGCGTAATTTTCAGTACAAAATAACACTTTTAAGGCGTACCTTAACCTTTTTAAATCATCTAAGTAAACTCGAAACCCACCCGATAAGTGACGACTGATGAATTTAATCAATATTAATAAAAATAAGTTCTATGGCGCGCACAGAGTTACACAATTTTATAAAAAATTATATTTTTTAATCATCTCAACTTTTTTCTTAGGAATTACTTTGTAACAACTAATAATATGATTACAAAAAAATACTGTACACATCAATGGGTTGACAATTGTATCACGCAAATGAGCGAATGTTTTGGAACCGTAATTTATTTTATATTATTTTAATTGTAATCTTTTATTTTGTAATTAAAATTTGTTAAATATGGATTGAAAAACACTGTTTTATTCCACTATATTATATTAATTATAGTATCCACTGTAGTATATTAAATTTCGAGTTAAAACGTTTTAGAGAGACAACCTCTCATTATCAATAACTTATTTCAACTAAATATAAAGTTATTGATAACGAGAGGTCTCTCGAAAATGTTTTAACTCGAAATAAATATGCAGTGGAAAAAAACAGGGCTTTTCAATTCATATTTAACAAATTTTAACAATGAATTTCCACAAAGTTTCACCCATAAAAAAATTAACAACTGTTTGTGATTAATAAAATAATACGATGGGATCCTATTTTCAATGAAAGTCAAATAATTTGATGATTTTGTTTTTCTCTATAGTAAATTTAGGCATGTCTAAATTTCTTCATTCGGGTAATGATTTCTCCTCTCCCCCTTTTTTGCTACAAAAATTGATTTTTCAATCTTTTGGCAATAATATTAAAAGCATCCAAGGTTACCAACATTCAACGTTAATTTTAAATCTTTTATTTCGCAAATCCAATGAAATAACTAGGACTTAGATTGAAGAACGAGCGCAGGCGGTCGACAGGGGAAGATTTCTTGTACAGTGTGTATTTATTCGTGTACATAGTTAAACTGGGATAGAAGGGTATGCAGTAAGATCTCAAAATACATTTAATATTCGTACAAGCCGGCGCACTGAGGAGCCGGCCTAATAATATAATTATTAATTTAATTATATTAATAATAATATAGTTATACTTCGTAAGTCAGTGTCTTGATCCCGGCGGAATAAAAATCAATCGATATTTCCACCAGTGAAATGTAAAAAAATCATCAAGTCTAATAATAATTGACGAAAATTAAAATATTTTTAAGTTGACATGCATTTTTTCGTCGAGATCAACGGGAAAAGCGAAATTGATTTTGTTTCTTTGGGAAAAGTTTTAAATTTATTTATAATTATTACGATAGCGCTAGGATTACGGCAATCACTATCATCATTCTGAGAATTTGTATTTCAAATTAACACATTTTTTTTTTACTTCAATTGTTTCTGTTTTGTTTATGAAATAATGAAAGTCACTCCAGCAATTATTTATTAGGAATTTATAGTTGTGCGAATGATTGATTGGTTATAGATGAACTTTACGATCGTTTTGTAATTCTGTTTTCGATAGTGTTTGCACCTTACTTTGTAATTTCTCTTTTTTAACTTCTGTGATGTATTAAATATGATCTCATTTCATAATTTTACTATATGCAATTGTCATATTTAATAACAAGAAATATATTGATTGTTTAGTTTACTTTTTAAAGATGTTTTCTTTTTAATAAAAATAATATAAAAAGTTAGAGATAGACAACATTACACGTGTATCTCTTATCAATTGTGTGTTTTTTATATAAATTATTTAACGCTATATCTATATATTATATATATTACTTATTAAGCAAATATTAGTTTGACGTTAACGTAATCATTAAAAAATTACACTACTAACCATTTGAATTCCAAGTGAATTCAGGCGAACTGAGGTCTGATTCCCCACATTTTTGCTTCCCAATATTCACTATATACATGTACAGCAAATAGCTATGTAAAACTGTAAAAATCTCTTGTTAAATCGTTTCTTCGCAGAATAGAAAAAGCTAAAATATTTCACTAAATTTACTCTATTAATTTATTTGCACATTTGGCTCTATGTTAAATATAAGTTTGAATATTGTTTCAACACGCTATTGTTAAGTCTTGTATAATATAATAAAATATATTTTGACCAGCAAACTTTGACTTGTGTAATGTGTATGTTGTATAACTAATAGTTAAGAATAAGTAATCAGACGAGAAATCGACTAACTTTTGTAACATTTTCATAACTAAAGTCGTCAAGACCTAGGCTTGTCCCTGAAATAATAATCTGTATATCTGTCTGTATCTTAATTACATACATAGATTCTATTATATATTTAAATGTAATACGAACTTTATTTTATTATTATATAAGAGGCATAAACATAGTTTAATTAAACGGGCTTCTTTTGTTAGTAAAAAATACTCGCGCTGTTTTCATTTGCAACCTCCCTCATCCCTTCAAACCGCCATTTCAGGAAAAGTCATCTTTAAAATGCTTACAGAGATGGAAGAGCTCATTCATTTCATTATGAGCGTGCGAAGATGCTCAATCCGTGTATTGGGAGATGAAACACTCACAGACTGCTATCATCAGGGGAACCCCTTAATGACACAATTCTATATTATATACTACTTGTTCGAGAAATTTATAATTATTAGGTAAGTATACATTTATGCCCCTTTCAAATTTAGGTCCGCTGCTTGGGTAAAAGTCAGTAACTTAAAAAGGGCAAAAGTTAGAGAAGAATGATGTTAAAAATGCCTTTCTGTTGTGTATTTTGTAGAGACCAGTATCTAACTGTCAAATTAATGGAATTTTACAACACCTTGGAAGAGATTGGATGTTTTTTTAAAAGGGGTAATTATTTTTTTTAGTGGCACTTATGAAAATACGTATTAAATTATTATGTCACCGAAATTTTTTTAAAAAAACGTAATGTACGCGTTGTCTTGTTTCCGTAGAACTCCGTGATTGACAGAAAAAAGGACCATGTACTCAATAAGAATTGAAATATCTACAATGTAGCGTAGTCAATTTGGAAAAGACTTTTTTTCTTTTTGGAAAATTGAGAGCAATTTGGAGCGCCCCAGAATTAAGCTGGAAGAAGCAACAGAAAAATGTATATGAAAACAGAACGGGTCTAGACTGGTTCACTCATGCAGAAGCAGCGCAAGACAGAACACGGAAACACCTTGTTTTTTTAGTCTTTGGGCCCCCGACCCTACTAGGGCAAGGGGGTGATGATGAGAGCGATTTGAAAAAAATTAATAAATTTTATACGATTGTTTTTAACAAATTGTTCATCAGATTAAAAAATCCGTACCCTAGATTGTAAGTATTTCATTTCTAATTAAGTACAATGCACCGGTGAAAGTTGCATGTCAGTCACGGAAGAGAAGATCTACGGAAATAGAGACGCGGCCATTTTACGTTTTTTCGCTAAAAATTCTCCATTCAAATAATAGTTCGTTACGTACAATAAATGCCAATAAAAAATAATTGATCAAACTCCTTGTAAAAAATCACTAAATTTCTACATAAATTTGAATCTCCCAGGGTGGTGTAGTAACCCTTTAATATTCAAAAGTGAATTTAACTGCCGCCTGTATTTTTTCATCAGCAAAAATTCGAAGAGGAATTAAATATATCAAAATATAAAGGAAAAAACATAAAAGCAAAGTTACTTAGCAGTATAATAAATGTGTACCTGCTTAAATTCGTGAGACCATCGTCGACCCACTCCATATTTCGGCTCCACTCCCACACTCTTAGGGCCGGTTGTTTAATCAGAAGTTAGAGTAAGAGTTAAGCCAAAAGCATAGGTTTTTACGAAAACGGGTATTTGAAAAAATTGGTGGAGAATGCAAAAATCTATGTTTTTTTCCTAACTATCACTCTTATTTCTGGTCAAACAACTGGCCCTTAGTTTAAAACAAGCATTTTGAACGAATGGGGGGCTATACAGCAGCAAAATAAATATTAGGTCCTTACATATGAAATTGGCGTTTAGTATGGGAGGAACATAAAGCCGATTTTTTTTTATTATAATATATTTATTTAATCAAAGTATGTACCATTGCTATCTATGCACTTTTGCCATCTCGTAGGTAGTTCATCGATCCCTTTACTAAAAAAACCATTCGGACGGGAATCAATAAAATCTTTGAAGGCGGTTTGGACTGCCCCATCGGAGTTGAATTTTTTCCTTTGCAAGAAGTTATCCAAATTTCGAAAAAAATGGTAATCTGTTGGGGCAAGGTCCGGAGAGTACGGGGGATGTCTTAGACATTCCAATTGAAGCTCCTCTAATTTGGTAGCCGTCTGTTGTGCAGTGTGTGGTCTAGCGTTATCATGAAGCAGCAGTGGCCTAGAGCGATTAACCAGCCTCGGTTGTTTAGCAGCTAGCTTTTCCATCATGGTTTGCAGTTGCTGACAATAGACATCTGCCGTAATCGTCTGGCCAGATTTAAGAAAGCTGTAGTGAACGACACCAGCACTAGTCCACCAAACGCTCACAAGTAACTTTTTTGGAGTCAATTTTCGCTTGGGGCATGGTTTGGCTGGTTCGGCAGGGTTCAGCCATTGCGATGAGCGCTTCCGATTATCGTACAGGATCCACTTTTCATCACAGGTAATGATTCGATTTAAAATCCTTTCATTATTGTGCCGGTTGAGTAATGCAACGCAGCAGTCAACGCGCGTTTGTTGATTTCCTTCACTCAATTCGTGAGGTACCCACCTTTCAAGCTTTTTTTTCACCTTACCAATTTGCTTCAAGTGGATTAAAACAGTTTTATCACTAACACCGCAGCCTGCAGCTAACTCGGATGTGGTTTGCGATGGATCCGCTTCCACAATAGCCTTCAATTCTTCATTATCAACTTTGGTCTCCGGCCGTCCACGGGGCTTGTTCTGCAGGTCGAAATTTCCAGAACGAAACGTTGGAACCAAAAACGCACTGTGTTTTCTTTTGCGGCACCGTCGCCATACACATCATTAATCCTTCGAGCCGTTTCTGCAGCACTGGTGCCACGGTGGAACTCGTACTCGTAAATAACGCGATATTTCAAGTTTTTCATTTTGTAAACTGAGTGACGCAAAGAAAAAAACAATTGAGGAAAAAACAAATGAATTATAATTTTCAAAACACAAATACATGAGTAAATAGCTGTATAAATTTGGATTTGGAATTCCTAACCAAAGAGAAGATATTTGAGATCAAATTTGCCAGTACGGCAAAACGCCAATTTTATATGTAAGGACCTAATATAACAATTTTAAAAATCTTACCAGCGTAATATGTGCAGCACAGCACTTTATGCATATGGAAGCTGCAACCTAACGAAAGCAGACAGACTAATTATTATTGATGGATTTGGCGTTCATGTTGTAAAGGTTATTCACGATGATTTTTTTTTTTAGCGAAATTTAAAATAAATTAAATTTTAATAAATATTATTATTAAGTTCTACGGGTTATAATAATAATATTTATTAAAATTTAATTTATTTTAAATTTCGCTAAAAATAAATATGGAGTTCTACAAATTAAATACAAAAACCATAAATAACGATGATCATTAAATAATGTGAGTTTTTAAATATTTTTTTCACTACTTTAATTTCGAGAGACAGAATGGCGAACTGACTAATCAATGTAAAAATTCTATATTTAAAACTAGTCGGTTTGATACTTCACCTGTCGATGAGAGATTGCGTTTCTCTTGAAACTTAAGTAGTGAAAAAATATATAAAAAAATTATTAAACTCACTTGGAGGTAACAAGGTTTATATTATTTAATGATCAGACAGACTAACGTTGAGGCAAAATTGGTTCACCAGAGATGTAATTCAACTGACGAGCGGCTGGCAAGGACAGGTACAAAGGTGGAAAAAGAGACAGCTATTCATCTATACCTATCTATACTAATATATAAAGAGATAAAGTTTGGATGTAGGAGGTAATCTCGGAAACTACTTATCCGATTATAAAAATTCTTTCACTAATATTTAGAATGGACTTTCAAGACAAGGGCTTTTCCTATTTTACAACTAAATTCGACGAAAAGATGGTCGCGCGATGCATTTTTTACGAACGCTGCCTTAAAGGTAAGAGATTAAATACTTTGTATAGAAAAGTTTTAAAACTCATATATACATGTCATACATATATGTTAAGGTTAATACACAAATTGATAAAATACGACTAAAAGTTAATAATAATTACTATTAACTTATTCATTAATTATTATCTAATAACATTGGAAAATCATTTTTGTGTCCACGAATGAATGTGTGTGATGTGAGTATTTTATATGGGTGTCGGCGAAGAAGTTACCCAGACACGTCAAAAAAACATGGAAAATAACTTTATGGGAAAATTAATACAATATGTCACACATATATAGAAAAAGATTAATTTTGTGGCCTGATTAAGTAGAGGTTTGCTAAGTAAACGCAGACTATAAAATATTTCGATATTCTTCTTCTATCCCTTATATTAATGGCTATAATATATTTTATTTCAGTAGAACCATAAATGTAACATCTTTTCGAAACTGGGAAATTATACAATAAAATGACTATTTTCTAAATAAAATCTAATAGTTGAAATTTCATCACCTTAAAAAGTTCTACCTGGCTCAATTTCTAGTAATGCTTATATTAATTATTCTCGACCATTCTCACATCTTACCATCTCTGAGAATCAATAATCGTGGCTCCCTGTGGCTCTGAAACTGTATAATAATAATAATACATATAAAAGTTATTTGATTTCCCGTTACTACTGTTATTAAATATTGTGTATTTAGTTATCTTACCTGCATCTCACTAGCCAATACTGAGTTTGTAACAAAGTTCACCAAGTGTAACTATTTTTTTCAGATAAAATTCTATATTAGTATTAAAATAAAATGTATAAATTCTAAAGTACATCAAAATATAAATGAATTTAATTCTAATACAATTTAAGATTGCACACTTATATGCGTTTAAACTATATAATACACAGTTTTGCAACAATAAAAAAAATATGATGATAATTTGACACCACAGTTTAGAGGAAATAGCAAAATGGTTGTTCACTCACTTAGCATAAGATTTGCGATGTTCAAAAAGGTTTTGGAGGTGTCGATTCCGATACGAGTAAAGATGCAAATAAAATGTAATAATGTTGCGGTATTTTCTAATTACATTCTTCTTCTTCGTTTCGCTCTCATTGAGGGTAGTCACTATCTTGGAACTATGTCTAGTTACTGTAGATGATTTGTCGCCGCCCATTCCGATATGTACATTTTTTGTACATTCCAAGAATGGACATCTAAGACATCGATCGATGTTAATTTTTCACCTTTCACGAGATCTGATTCCTTGCTCTTCCTCGGATCACCAATCATTCCACGGTGTCCTAATTGCATGCACTTAAGACTCGGCTTGCAGTGTTAGGATTTCAAGTAGCAAAGGTGTATCTAGCATCCAGGCACTTTTGTGCTGATTTAGAATGCGGGTCATCTCAGAAGCCGAGATTCGTTTCGTATTTTCGACCTCAAATTGATGCACGGAACAAATTTTGGAATCGTTGAAATATTTGGAATACCTCGAGTCCCGCCGGCGCCCTTTGTCGGCGAGTTCAAAGATAACCCGGCGACCGGCCCTCCCGAGCTGTGTACCGAGGTTTCAAACACACCACGACGGAAACAGTTTGTACTCTGGTGGAACTACTCAACCCAACTAGAAACTGATTGATGCCCTTTGGGAAGTGGTGTCTAATCTTAAAGCACGACAATATTTTCCCGACCGGTTAAAACAGTGCGTGCGGTAAACGATAAAAAAGTGGGTGCGCGCGCCTATTATTTAATCAAATCATAATAATTATTAAGCCTTACTTTATTGCCTTACTTTATTACACAATAAAGTATATTGCTCTCAAAATTCCATAAAAATTAATTGTAGATTTTCTCATTAGCGACATCTGTGGGGATATAGGGGAATGAAAATGGCTTTGTACAGGCCGCATGGAAAGGCACTTACAACTCATATGTGAAAGCTTTCCACGCAATTTGAACATATATACAACTTCCAAAAAATGAATAAGCATGGTATATTCTATCATGGGTGGAAATGGCGAATGTTACATTGTGTAAAGTGATCACTTAAGCCAACCATAAGATAGGTCATAAGTCCTATGTACACCCAAATGACTTCTATACCTACTTTCCCATAGTAAATACAGTTTCGTCTCTGTGAGATATCTATAATATACATTAATTAATTATTAAGCATTAACACGTTTTATTTATATAGAATGTAGACCAAATTGTGGAATCCAGGAGTTTTGAGGATTACTATCTCGCTGAAATATAGAAGATGACTCTTTTGTTGTAACACTGATTTCTTCCACTCGGCAAGTCCAGAGTCTTGATTATTGATGATTCAAAATAAATAAGAATAAAACGGGTATATTTACGATGCGCCTGAGATATTATTATTATTTATATTATTATTAATATTATTAGCCATTGGTCTAACAGTAATATGCTATAAGTGTTCTCACTTCACGATTTGGGGATTCGATTCGCGACGCGTGAGACCAGTGGGTAAAGAAGATAAGAAAGAAGAAGAATATTAAGATACTAGCCATACACCCATGAAAAATCACGGAACATGAAATAGTTCGCGTCTTTGCCAAGTCCTAGTATATATTTTTGACGGTCCGCGGAGAGGCGGTGGTAGCATTGTAGCTAGGGTGCCGCGCTGGCATCCGCGCCCTACTTCCAGCCGTGTAAGCTTGTTTTTTTAGCCGTGAATTTGAACGAAATAATTACGTTTGATCAATGATACACCATAAGTTTCAATTTTTACATAATATCAAAAAAATCTGCATTATTTCTCTATAGTTGACGTAATAATGTATTTTAAGTCTGTTTTGTGTAGCGAGGCTCCGGTCATTTATGTCCATTTTGTCCTCGCTCTTCGTCTGCATACATTTAATTAATGTAGGTGCTGAAAAGCCTTTAACAATCGCAATATTATCCATCTATTAATTAGACAATCGCGAGGCCCGGCTACAACAACAAAGTGATATGATTCATTCATTCTCTTTGACACAAAATAAGACAGCTTCTATTATTTTACTTTGTCACAAAAGGTCTTCCTCCGTGCGGACGAAGAGCGGACCATTCTCAGGAATTCGAACGATAAAAGGTAGAAATTACCGCCCACAGTCGGAGCCCTTTAAAAATATTTCTTAAATACCTTTTCGGATTCCACGCCGCTGGACCAAAGTCCAAAGCAAGTCGAGACGAAACAGATGTAAGAGAAACATCTTTAATTTTTTATGTCAGAATAATACTCGGATTAAAAATATAATGGCGGATTTGGTTTTGCGATTTAAATTACACTGCGTATTGAGCAATACTGCGCCTAGATAACATAACATGGTGCTCTCCGCCGATACATTGTAATTATCTGACTAATTTACCACTACATCGTTTATCTGCGGGGATAGGCAGAGAGGACAGAACGCCGCACTCTCCTGTCCTGCACACGACGCCGTACGGAGAAGGCCTTTAGAGAAAAAATTGTCAACTAGGTGACGTAAGAGTAGGACTGATATGGAAGCCTTCGGCTCATATAACAGTCCTGGGAATGTGGTGGGCTCCATTCACTGTCCTGCACACCACTCTTGCCGAGTTCACTCTCATCTTCTCACGAACGTTCGTCGGTTTTTGAAACCCTTTACTGGGTTCTTCTACTTTCTTGGTTCGCCAACACTCGCCTCACAATTTTCTTTAATATTTCCTCCTCGCTCATACATTTCACATGCCTAAACCATGTCAGACCCTTCCTTTATTCTGTCGACTGCGCTACCACCCATTCGCTTCCAATTCGTTCATTTTTCACTCTATCGTACGTACATTTTTGACACACGCGCCTAGGCGACCGTATTTCCACTGCATCTATGCACTTTCATTTTTTTGCTAAACATATAACATAAAAATAAAAGAAGATATTATACAGTTTAAAAATGCGGGCAAAAGCCACGAACTGAGTAATATTTTTCCATCGCGATATATCAGCGTGTTCTTCGACGCTTTGATCGTACTGTAAAATGGCGCCAACAATCAGCAGAGCGCCGGTGGTACAAGAGAGCGGAGGGCATCCGACCGCCATGTTTCGTAGTCTCGAGGGTTACTGATGGCCGCAACTAAGTAAATATAAGAAAAATAAATGTTTTTCTCTTTAATCTCAATTATTTTCAAATCTCAGACAGTTACCAAAAAAATAGGGGAGAAAGGGGTAATGGGAGTCAGTGGGCAATCTATACATCGGGAAAAAAAATATCGATATATCGGGAAAAAATATCGATATATCGGGAAAAAAATATCGATATATCAAAAAAAGAATATCGAAATATCAAATAAAAATATATCGGTGACCAAAAAAAAAAGGTCACCAGAAAAAATATATCGATATATCAAAGAAAAAATATCGAGAGGTATATCAAAAATATATTGATGCCCAAAAAAAAAGATCGCTGGAAAAATATCAAAAAACACTACTTTGATACTCTAAAAAAAATCGATGATAAATATCAATATTTAAAAAAAAATATATCGATATATTGATATATCGATATTTTTTACCCATCCTTACCACTCAGTACGCGTCCATCGTTTGCACAGGAAGACTGCCACGCTTTTTTGCGCGCATTCCTAATTTTACATTGCATGAAATAAGTGGTGAAACAATATTACAAGAAAACTGAGTATTTAAAGTAATCTATTGAGTGACTGTAAGTTTAAATTATCTAATTATAAAACATTTGTGGTGTTTCAACAGCAAATTATTTTCTTACTAAATTTTTTACACATTAGGTATAATCGGATAATAAGAGTCACTGCAATGCGGGCAATGAGAGTCGATTCCATCAGATGAAGAAGCAAAATAAAAAACATAGTGCCGAAATCAAAAAGCAAGGAGCAAAAACCTCAGAAAAGGGTAGCAAATAAGGCCAAAGGGCGTATAAACCAAGTGCAGAACACTTCTTCGGAATCAGATATTAATCTCAATAAGATATGTGATTACGACGAAGATGAAGATATGAATGATTGCCTAGTATGTGGTGAATTTGGTCGCAACAATGAAGAATGGTAAAGATGCTCTTGAGGGTTGTGGGCACAGGCAGACTGCACACTGCACAGGCTGGGATTCACCACAAGGTTGTGTGTGACAATTGTTAGGCTAGGCCGACTCTCATTGTCACCTTAGTGACTATAATTACCCTCATAAGTGGACAATGGTGATCAAAGTTGATTTTTTTAAAGTTTAATAGCTATAGCTAAACCGCAGTGCGCAAAAAATATGTGTTGTTACAGTTGCCGGCAAATTTCTTGAAATTTTTTGGCATACTGGGGAAGTGCGCAGAAGACTAATTTTGGGGCTCGTTGGTGGAATGATACATGCGCAAACTCTCCCCCACTGCGCCGAAAATTTTTAAGAAGTTTGCCAGCAACTGTACGAAGCAAAAAATGAACACAAAATAAAATTTTCTAGTAAATAAGTAACCCTTTTTAAACTAAAAATTATATATTTATTTGGAATATTATATTGAAGCTTGTAATACGGGCTTGCCAGGCAACTTTACCCCGCTTTCTTCTTTCCGGACAAAGCTAGGGAATGGTCTTTTGATTGTGGTCGACCTATAGTAATGTGTTATTCCAAAGGTAATGAAACTGTTTAAGACTGATAGTTTAATAGTTAAACTACCATAAGAGTTGATTTTCATATAAAGTTTAAACAAAAATTTCGTGTTTCATTTTATTTCTTTCTTAATTGACTCTCATTACCCCATTCTCCCCTACGCTGTAATGGTTCCACGGCTTCGACTTCCTTAAAAATTGCCACGAGCTTGTAAAAGGTCAAACTAAATACCTTTAAAAAGTATTATGTCTTAGTAAACAAGTTGCGCTTTATTACAAAAAGACGTTTTTACTTGAAGAGACTCGGTTTGGAATGAAATTTTAAAAAATTAGGAAGTAGTCTATTTTAAGAAATACTAGGAAAATTAATTATGCAAGTATTAATACTTTAACTTCAGTATAAATGTGTCTTAAATATGGGTAAGCGAGGGAAGACATACTTTCGCTGTGACCCAATCCCCTCGCCTAAAGATGGGGTCTAGTTCATCACAGTACAATTATATATCCTGCGGTACCCATGTTGCGGTTTTAAACATTTTAGAAACACACTTGTTCGTTTTTCCTTTTACGTTCCGGTATGTAGATGAAGGTCTTCTTTGTGAATTCAGTATCCACGCAGTACCTATCTAAATTTAATTTAAAAAATAACACCCACCTACAAAAATACAATGTTGAGCAATCACCATTTTCTAACAAACTAAAATTAAATATTTCAATAATAAATTAATGTTATCAATTTTCATCCCTTCCTTTCTTCCCAGTGAACTGTACGCAAACACATGCAATGTTTACACATAACCACAAGAGTACTATTTTTTTGTACTAAGAGAGCGTCCATAAACCACATGGTTCCATTTTGAACTTCACGTAGCTTGAGTTTCCCTATTATTTTTTCCCTATTAATTCCAGAAGACATTTTGTGACATTTTTACCAAAACTACTTTTAAAATTATTGGGAATAAAATGAACAAGACTGATATTTGTTTTATAACATAGAGCTAATGACACAATTTGTATAAAAAAACAAAAAAAATACATAAAAAGAATATTACAGATATACCTAGTACTAAAAAAAGATTCTCATCAAGGAAGCTCAGAACAAAATATGTAAATTGTTGTGTAAAAATATAAGAGTTGCATAGTTTTTTTTTGCTGAAGTTCTATAACAAGTGATTATTTGTTCTGTATAAAAGATTTCCATATCGACATGATTTTGGATTTTGACTTTTGAAAACTCGCTGGAAAAAACAATTTCAATAAGCCACGTATAGTTTATTGTAGAGAATCATCTCACATCAAACCACAATATGAAATTGAGATACACAATACTTTTATGAGCACTAGGATAATTAAGGAAGCAATAAAGTATACTTTAACAGAACATGTTTTAAAATATAAGAACAATGCCGAGTCACTGGCGAGGAAGTTCAGTTTGCGAGCAAACTTGAGTATAGTTACCGAGTGCTTAAGGTTTTTAATATATTGATGATGATAATGATGATGATTCAAGGCCGGTGCGGCACATTGGCTAGCTCTGCAAGTCACATACACGCAGTGTTAATATATAGCTTACCTATAATACAAAAGTAATAATCAAACCATAGAAATAAATATTCATACACTGTCGCATATTCTGTACAGCTTTAATTTTGCCAAATAATATACAGGGTGTAACAGAGCTAGCAGCAGAAACTTTGCCGGTAGATTCCTGCCCATATTATAAGTCTAAAATGTTCAAGCAACCATGGCCTAATATCAATAGTTATGGAGATATGCAATATCAAAGTTTGCATATTTTTTTTCAATATTTCTTACTTATTTTTATCAAAAAGTTGAACTATCATTACGGTAACTTATATCGATTATGAAAAATTTATTCGCTTTTATACAAGTCGAATAAAATGATAAAAACCTTGCAAAAATTGAAAAAAGTTATTTTACAAGGTTTTTACCATTTTATTTGAGTTGTATTGAAGCAAATGAATTTTTCATAATCGATATAAGTTACTGTAATGGTAGTTCAACTTTTCACAAAAAATAAGTTAGTAATATTTAGAAAAAAAAATGCAAACTTTGATATTGCATATCTCCATAACTATTGATATTAGATCATGGTTGCTTGAACATTTTAGACTAACATAGTCAGGAATCTCCCGGCCAAGTTTCTGCTGCTAGCTCTGGTACACTCTGTATACAGGGTTATTTGTAAAACATTAATAACCACGCAGGACTATATTCCTGCCTTGATTATGAGTCGAAAATGTTCAAGCTATTATGACCTTATATCAATAGTTATGGAGATATGCGACATCAAAGTTTGCATTTTTTTTTTCAATATTTCTGACTTATTTTTTGTAAAACGTTGGACTATCATTACAGTAACATATATCGAATATGAAAAATTTATTCCCTTTAATGCAAGTCGAATAAAAAAATAAAAACCTTCGAATTCCAATTGGAAAACATTCCAATTGGAATTTTTTGGGGTTTTTATCATTTTATATAACTTGTAATGAAACGAATGAATTTTTCGTAATCGATATGAGTTTCATGGCATTCTGTCTAATACCTCCCACCTCCATTGATAAGACCATGCAGTTTGTGGACGCTCCCTTAAATGTTACTGTTTTTTTTGGTAGTAAGTGTACATTAACAAATATTTTAGTACATCTTATGGCCAGACTGAATATTACAGGCGCTGATAGTGACAGCTGCATAAGACGCTGCCTTTTGCAACAGCATTTAACCTGGTGACAATACACACTTGTATATTATAGGCCATTTTGTAATTTTACATAGCTTTTGAGTGTATTTCTTAGATATTAATTTCACAAAAATTAGTTAGACTTTTTGTGATTGAAGGTTGAAATTTTTTTAATATGAATGTATATTATCTAATTATTTCTTACTTAGACATGCAAATGCTCATTTTTTCTGAAAATCTATGTTATGGATTGATAACAAAAGTCAATTAGTTTTTTCTTTCATGTTTGTCGTGTAACGAATAAATAAAAATCAGTGTTGCAGATGAATTCCGTATAAATATTTATTACAACATCACCACAGTAGTAAATACATAAACAATGATTTGTTAATTTGTATTTTTTATATATTTTTGTTTTTTCTCACCTAACATGGCCGCTGAAGGTCACGACGTTAGGTTGCACACAACATGATAAAACAGGGTTATTTTCTAAAAAAATATGCACTAGGCCGATATCTTTGCGTTACAATAGAACATTCATTATTTTGGCTATTTGAAAACACACTGTGCTAAATGTTAGAAATCTGTGAAAACACCGAAGCTTCTTCGAATTTAGAGAATTTCAACTTGAATATTACGATCAAATAAATTTAATTTCAAAAATTTAATATTCAAAATTTGACGCAATGCATACTTAATTTTAGCTAAACTTTGACAAATAGTTGGCAACGTAATGACATATTATTTACTGAATTTTAAGGCTGATGGTATCTCAATACCCATACAAAAATGGATAATTTCAAATAGCTGCAGGTTTCTAAACTATGTTTAGTTTAGATATTCTTTTCACGTTTGAAAAGAAAACATCACTGTTTTTGGTTATTTTTAAATAATGTTTTTCTTGAATTGCTGTGGAACAAACACAAAATGCAAACTTTGATACAGTTCATTGGAAAATTGATTCCAACAGCCGGATTTCTTTACTTGTATAAGACGATCAACGTGTGATGACAACACTCAAATACTAGGCCTGAATATTGTTAGTAGTTGATTTCAAGCTGCATCTGGTGAGCAAATACATATACATCTCTGCATATGACACCTGTATAAGGCATAAGCATCATTAAATTATTGTGACAAGTAATAATGTACTAATAATATTTGAAAGGCAGTTTTTCCACCATCTGCAGTTCCACAGTTTCTTCTACTGTCTAAACTGTTCTTCACTGTATGAAATGTCAGGCGAAAACTTACATACCTACTTTTAAGAACAACAAGTATGTACGTACCTAATATTCATAAAACTTTATTTATATATTTATTTAATTTTAATACCAACTTCAGTTGCACTTCTTAGGACTTGAACAAAGTGAATATAGTTTGTTTACATAAAATTTTGATTTGAATATTGTCAAATTGAAATTTTTTAAATATATAAATATTATTTACCCGAATTAATAGTATTTGAAGACTTTATACATAACTTTCGGTGGTCATTTGATTTAAATTTATAAAAGTTTGTAAGATTCAGTATTTATTTACGAAATTAAAGACATTCGTAACGTAAAAAAAAATTCATTACTTTACTTTTCAAATATTATAAAAAAAGACAATTTTGACACATTGATGGAATCAAAGTTAGTATTTAAATTAAGAAATAAACATCAATTTCCGAAATTTGTGAGAAAAAGCGACACAAAACATTTGTCATTACGTTGAATTAAAAGCCAAGAGTGAAGCTGATACAGTTATCTAGTTGCAAACATTTTAAGGAAAATATTCAGTCGACAGATATTAGATATAATTATTGATGGTATGCAAAAAGAGACTAATTAGTTGGAAGTTATTAAAATTGATAGAAAAAACGTCGAGTGTTTGATAATATTAATAACTATTTACTCAATAAGAAGTTCTATATAAAAGTCTATGGAGAGCATGTATGAAAATTAGATACTTCATATCACAATTATAAATCTACCAAACTATATAATATATAATATTTGTATCTTTTGCATTATCATATTATAATATTACAATAAAAAACTACACATTTGTATTTTTTTGGATCAACAATAATTGCAATTTCTATTTTTATAGTACAACTCTACGATCACTAGTTTACACATTTGTTTCATGAACTTATCCTGTAAACGCGTACACCCAAAATGATATATTATCTATTCATTGAAACCTTCGCTCTCTACCTAACTCTTCGACAGCCTTTGTACCTAACCAACATTATTTCTCTAACTAACTCAACACCATCAAATAATAAAAATAGTAAAACTTAATATGCTAACTCAACAAATCGATTCCAGATTCAAAACTATTTGGGTAGGTGAAAAGATATAACCGTTTCTACGGATGTTTCGGAAGGGATCATTTTACAATGATACTGAACAGCTGGCCATTCCAAGCGTTGACGAGGCGCAGCTTGATACCAAAAGGTTTTTTGATATTTCACATTTTGTACATAATATATAATGTATTATAGCTACAACACACTGAATTTGTCTACAATTATTCTATTTGGCTTAATAATTCTTATATTTTTTGAGATTCTCTTAATAGAATACAATTTGAAAGAAATTTTGTAACAAAAATAAAATATGTAAGTTTAATGATATGGCATACAAATTATGGAGTAAAGCAGCTTTAACACAAATTTTTGACATTTTGCTTTATGGAGACAAAGCTATACACATGTTCATGTAGATATCAACTATCTTTAGCACAATCAAAACTAATAAATGAATCTCTACAAGAATATTTTTAAATAAAATGTAATGTAAACCTTCACCAAACCTTGGACATATTGATACACATTCCTAATAGAGCGAAGGGTTAATCTAGGACATAATATAATTAAGAGATGAAAGGCGAAACAAACATCGAATCTATGCGAATAACATTAACTCAATGCACATACTACCTGGCTACAGTACCATTAACATCTACATTCATTGGACACATTTTCCCCTAATATAAGTTTGTCTTAGTAATATACGTGTAATGATTTAAATACAGTAATGTTTATTAATATTACAGATAATAAATTGTTCATCCAGTGATACGTTAGGCACATCGATTGTAAGATAATACATCCTACATAATAATAATAATAATAGTGAAACACCTCTACAACGGTTTCAAAGTCCATCCAAGCCAGGGCTTACGTAGGACTCGAGTAAACCCATAGAGAACATCTTCACAGAGCAGAAAACTCACACAAAACTCTGCTCTCTTTACTCTGAGAGTTTTGTGTCCAAATGAGTGTTTTATTGTCATTATATTGAAATCAATTTAGGCTTATGGTTTGCCAGCTTCACAATACAACACAATGAATACAGTTCACCGAGTGGTATTCAAGTGTAATGATGTTGTACAATGGTTAAGTTCTCCAAACATGAGTTTGAACATTGTTCAGAGTTCTATCTAAATTTTGATGGCTACCACTAATAAACCATAAACCTTGTGTTAACTAAACATTTCAAATGCATAATCTAAAGATACAAAACTATTTCTACAATATTTTATCACAAGTTTGCTTTTATTAATGAGTTAAAAATTAAATTTGAATTTTTCTAAACAATGTCTATATATTTGTGAAGAAGGTATTGTTGTTGCCGACCGACTCATCTTAGTTGACTGCCCTGCGAGTCAAGCGGTGATCTCGTCTCCGTGATAACAGACTCCTCGTGTTACTTTGCTAATTGTGATTAAGATAATGATAGAAATCAGACTTTTATAAACACTTCCCTATTAAATGTCACTAAAGCATTTTGAGCTAAACATTAAACATTGTTAGCAAACGTTATTGAGAATCGGAGACCGACTAAACCATCTACTGTCGGATTGAGCGAAAACTCTACCAGTTGCCTCTCTAAGGGTATACTTCTAACGAGACCTAAAATACTTCTTCGTATCCCTAGCATCAATTACTCCTCTAAATCTACAATAAAAGTTTGTAATCTTAAGAAACATTCAGTACAATTTTAACAATTATAAAAATATCATTTTAAAGACACCAAATGCAAATATTTCACAATATATTATTAATATATAACTATAAAACACCAAGGCTAAGGAATTTGACAGCGGCCCATCTAGAAAACATCAAGAATTCTCCACGCTAAATACTTTAATATTGTGAAAGGGTCAAACTTTAAAATGACTACTTGTGTAATGAATCGACTTCTACAACAAAGAGAACAGCAATATATCTCCGCGGTTCACAGGAAAACAATTTCGGAGATGCTAGTATTCATAAAGATAAAGAAATCAAGTTGCAAAAATATGCCAGGGTATGTCGCGTTGATGACTTTGGACACTTCTGTAACTCTATTCAACGGGTTACTCATTTCAACCCCATAATATCTATTTTCCCCTTCAGCTATGGATATTTACAAGACTGAAGGCGTTTTCAATAAAGATAGAAACGAGGCAAGAGGCAAGCTTGTTGGGAATTAAGATGCAAATGGTCACATGTATGGTTGCCCACCAGCTTGATAAGAATTTGTAATTCTAATTGGAATATTGCAACCAGTCACGAAAATAAGTTCTAAAAGAGAGGTGAAGTAACAAGGACACAGCTTCTCCACCGAGTGACACATTTAGATTTGCACAAAATTGAAGGAACGTTAGACACACAGATGTGACATTAAAAGACGAAATTTCATCTAACATTTAGGACACACTTCACTTACCTTAATATTTAGAAAAAACTATGTTAATATTCAATTAGGTACTTGTGGAAGTTATCATAGACAGCAATATTAAGCTCATAGTAAATATATAATGTCTAGGGAGTGCCCATACACCGATACAGTCAAAAGAAAATCTATATCTAATTAGACATAATAAATAACTACAACCGTATCATCTGTGTAATATGTTTAGTTCGTAAAATGTGTTTTACCTTAAGCTTGAAGAATGTATTCTTAATATTCAGACAGGATAAAAACATCAATGTGAACCTCTACAGCTTAGGTACTTTATGGATATAGGATACATACACTTTTATTTATTAATGATATAAGCTATTTTATGCTATAATGAAAGATAAAGTTTATACGACTGTTTGAAATCGCAAACATGACTTGGGTTTGAAACTATCATACAGTTGATTAAATGTGAACACACGCACAATGATAGCGCTAGTCCATGTTAGGCATTACAAGATAAAGAAATTTAAAGAGAATTTATAGCAAACTTCTACTTTTAGTGGTCAAATTGACATCGTGGATATGCAGTTTTCTATTGTTCACACTGCCATAATTCAAATTCACTCTCATCGACTTTATAAAGTACTTTGATAAGAAACAATCTGCAAAAAAGTAATATTCATCGCAAGTTAGTCCTATTTTCATAGCACAAGCATTTAGTTTATTTTAGAAAGAATATTGATCAGACACGTATTCCGTGTTCGCATCTCTGTTTAAAAAAAAATCATTGAGTAAACGGCATTCGGTTGATCTTAAAAGAAAACTATCTCCGGTATTGACTCGCTTATTGCGCTCTTTAGCTGGAGGGTTGTGAAATTTCAAAATAAAATGAACTAATTTGGACATGATTGTGAAACAGTTAAAAAGATTGGCGTTCAGAGTGGACACTGAATGAATGATACGCACAGCTACAGAGGTACACGTGGTTTACCTACGATTATATAAACAGCGATTATTATTTCAAAAAACTACATTAACACCTTATTAAAAATGGATCAAATGACTACCTAGTAAATTGATATAAAAACAGTCCCCTGTATGTATGTGTAAGCTAAAGTGTAATTCTTATTTCATAAAACATCATTAATCAATATTTCCTATGAGTGAAGTATGAATACCTTATCCAATATGTCGAGTTTAGATGTAATGTAAAAAATTCTATTATACCAATAATCACCCCTTAGAGATTTTAAATTGTAAAAGTGGTTTTATAACAAAATTTTTAATAATACCAAAGCTTTACTAAAAGTGATCCGTCACGTAAGACTTTTGTAATAGTGTCAACCTATAAATATTTTTTAATTCTAAATACTTCGGCAAATTGCGTTATATTTTCAGTCCATCTGTGCGGTTTAATTTTGTTTCATTCAAAACATAACAATCTTTGTTCATCTACGAAACAAACTATTGTTTAAAAAATTGTATCAACATGTTGCAGTAGACATTTAATTTCTGTTAAACTCCTGGGAATCCATACCAAATGATGACCTCACCGTACAGTATTTTGTTCTAAGATATGCACGGAATCAAATTTCTCCCACTCACGTCTAGCAAATGTGAAAAAGTCCTAGAGCTACATCGCTGGTACCGATACTTGCCATTCTTCCTCAACATCGTTAGAACATTGAATGACACCGTGAGGAGATTTTTTTCCCCGCGGGATGGAACTGATTTGCACAAACCAGCTGTTAAAATTGGAAACCTCTTGCCGAGGCATTTATTAGACTATATTTCTCAGGGGACGTCACCGGTTTATGCATTTGAGGATGTCAAACAGTAGATCATCAAGCTAGGGTCGGCGCTCATATACTATTTAATTTAATTCGATTTTGCACGAAAATGCCACATTTCTTTGTTAAAAATGCCTTGCTGGGTTATGTACTGTTATAAAGATATTTTTAGCAAATTTTTCATTCCAATTTGGATCAAAAAGTAACAAAAAAAATGGATTCACACTACTTATATTAATATTCTCACCTACAAGCTTTCTTATAAAAAATAGAGAAATTTAGAAAATTGGCAATCATTTTTTAATTTTTTTAGAATTATTCTTATGTATTGAAAGTATTTGGTCAAATAACTTTACATCTAGTTTAAGTGAAGATATATTCAATGAAAAATCTAATGCTTAAACTACAAGAGACAAATAAATTGTAAAATTCTATCCAATTATGTAGCAGCATACTCTCAAAACTGCGCTCACACTCAAAACTAAGTTTACTGTTATTATGGCTTAAAAACTCCAGCTGATTGAAAAAATAAAACATCATCATATACATTATATTGCAAAAATAAAAAACAAAATTTAATAAAATAAGTATAAAAAACAAATCACAAAACTGTCCAATGGGAAGAGTAGATTTGATTTGAATTTGAAATTCAAGGGACCCAAAAAAACATTCCGAATTATGCGGAACCCTGTTAATTCAAAATTCAAGGTACAGCAAAAAAAAATTGTGATGCGATTGCGGAATTCGCCAAAAATCGTAAAACCCGTCAAAAAAGCCATTAATTTTGTGAAAAACATTAATATTTTTGCATATTTCAAGAAATCATTTAAAAAATGCAATATTTATTACGCTTATGAAAAGATCGCGACATTTCTAACCGATTTATTTGCTATTACCACTTGTGTTAAAATCTAAATATTTTTTCCTCTGCCATTGCCAGTTTCAAAACATAACCAAGTTTTATGAAAAAATGTTACAAGAATCGAGTTGTTCAAATTATTTGAAAATGTATTTAGATATTATTTAATGCATAGAAATATTATTTAGACACTTCATTTTACATTCGATTCAAGAATAAAGAAATAGATATTAATATTTTCTTCCGTGGATTTTATCTATTCTGCAGGTAAGTACTTTCTTACATGGATTTTTTTTTCTGCGGGCAAGTAGTTTGATGTTTAATTTCTAGGTTAAGATGTATGGTTGAAGACATATCAAACTCGAACACAAAGATTTGACTTTAAATGAAATCAACAACCATGAATATTAATTTCTGGGTTAAGATGAGATGTGTCAAAGGTTTGAGTTTTAAAAATTTTAAGAGGGTAGGATGCCACCTCAAAGTAGGAACACTATTTGGAGAGTGCTCCATGTGGCCAAAGAGGAGCTTTATATAAATAATATCAGGCAAAGAGTGAATGCAGAAAGAATGAATCCTTAATATGGGTGGATTAAAAACGTAGAGGGCGACATGTCTATATTATGCATGCAATGCTCAACATTTCTATTGCTAGTTTAAAAAAAATAACTAAGTCGTTTGAAAAGCGGCAATAGCCGATTGTTTAACCGCTAGTTCAATTAATTACTCATATTTTTCAGACATTAAATCTGTAACACTGTATTTAAATCTTCAGAAAAATAATTCAGCCTTGAAACTGCGCCAGAAGAGTTAATTTCCATTTTATTGTTGCAACTGTTGATATAGTCTCTCTAAATCTCATCTTTAAATAATTTTTGGACAGCCTTGAGATGAAAAAAAATCCAACAAACTGAAAGAAACACAAAATTAAAAAAATGTAAAAGAAAATAAAAAAAATCAAATTATAGGAGTTAATAAGAATTTTATTTACAACCATAATTAATCAAAAATATATAATAAATGCGCACGCATTTAGGTATCCCTGAATTCCCATTTTAGCATCTCATTACAATATTATTTAAAGAAAAATTCATAAAACACACTTCATTATCGTCCTGATCATCAGACTTGTCACTGCTATTGTGCCACCATCACTTTTTACATTAAAACGAGCTCCGAGGGATTTCACGCTTCGTGAGTACAAAATATCAATATATACATGACCAAAATACCAATGTACTGTTCAAAATACACAAATCATGACACACTTTCAAATAATGAAGAAATATATTGCGAAACAATAAAAAAGTAATAAACCGCCAGCCATCCACCGATTGTACACGGTTCACAAATGTAAGATTACAATTTAAATTCACTAGATAACTGAACATGCATAATGAAAAACAAATTAAATTATAAAAAACAGCCTTTTGTAATGCAGGTTGGGTTAGGTTGTGCAACACACAACAATCCACAATCAAATAAGACAAATATTCATCAATGGGGTTCAGTTCCATAATTATTTTTTTGACTTTGGTTCAAAGAAATATTATTTAGCCCCCTCGTTCGGTCTGACGAGACCGGGTGTCGAAATACTGACAAACTCTTATTCTTAGCCGAGAACTGTCAACACAAATCTAACGTTAACCTAGAGAACTCGCAACCCACACGATGCGACCGTAGCCCCCTTGCGTAAAACACAACTCATTAAAATGCTACAAATATATATCTCCGCTAATTATTCCACGTATACATATTTTGGCCACTTTTATTAATACACGCAACTCTGGCCTCGGCAGTTATTAGCGACGAAAGCTGGTAAAATCCTAAGACTGGACGTAACTTCATTTAAGGGCTACGTAGAGTAAAACGCCAAACGCAACATTAGTTTTTACAAATAAAACAGATAAGTATACTTCCCGGCGTATAAACAATATCACAAAAATGCGCGAAACCCAAAACATCTAAACACATATTACATTTTACATATAACCACAAAAAATTATTCGTAAATAACTAAAATAGTCCTCACACCGTTTTATTATGCAAAACACTAAGCCTAGTAATGTTGGGACATCCCGAGATGTAGGAAAAATTTAGGATAGAGTTACCGCACCGCTCCCCGGAGGGCCGCGGGACAAACTAAAGTAAACAAAAATCTATAAATCTTTATTGCCTAGAAGGGCGTTTCCAGCCACTACATAATACTCAAAAGATAAATCAAATATTTGTGTTTATGGATATTACATTTTTTCAAGCGAGACAGTAAGGTGCGTTGATTAATTCACATGCCCTTATATTATTAGTCATCTACGTTTAATTCCGACGGAATTCTTAAGCGTACCTAATAAACACCTAACACCACATTTTCCAAATGAAGTCATTAAGAAAAATAACAAAATCAGCAACTCTAAAAACCTACCCACTACTAGTTATCAAGCTGATATTCTGCTAAGCAAAAGATAAAGAAACGTCCTACAATAAACGTACATTAGTATCGCATATACTATAAAAAACCTCCACTCCTTTCTGATATACCAAGTTAATTTCAAGTGAGACAATAATTATTGTCAATAAAATTATTCCGAATGATAACTCTCGTGATATAATATGTAAGCAGTTTTTTATACAAATAGGCAGTGAGGGTTTTGACACTAACGTATTAGACTTAATCCCGACTAACCAATCGACCACAGCTAATTGGCAATTTTGTTGTTATTTTGTAGCAGTAAAGACTGAGAGCCTACAATCATAAAAAAAATACTAACGACTAATTCCAAATAGGGAAAATATTAATATGTTAAATATTGCAAAACTTTAAATGAATACTCGCCGAAATCAATAATAAAAATAGTTTAAACGAGACAAAACAGGAATCTACCGTTTCGGTTAAGCTCGAAATGGATAAAAATTAAATTCATATACATAATATTAGTAGATAATAAAACACATTTATAACCTATGTACATGGATCACAGAAGAACTTTTACACTCAATTATTATACAATTATTGGAGAAAGATGACACCCTTATGGGCCACATGATTTCATACATTTTTCAAGAGAATCTCTACCCAAGTATACAACATGGTAAGATTATCTACGAGGAATCACATCTTAACAGTTCTCAAGCTATAAAAAGGTAAAGATAATGAAGAATTCAACAGATCACCAAATAATATAACGCAGCGACATCTGATTTCAAATAATTTGAAATAAAAAACTAGTATGTATACATTAATTAAACTCGAAAGGTGAAATCATTAAGATTAGTTGTTAATGTTGTATACTCGGATGAGATTGACTCGGGTGCCAATGGTGAAAACAATAAGTACAGTATGTATGTACTTAAAACAATTTGGACTAATATATCATTACTTTTGTATTGTTTTTATCGTATTGAGAATAAATATTAACCCATACGGTACCAAATAATGGAGATGTCAAAAATGATTCCTAAGTCAGCCTTGTCGTGTGGAAACTGAGAAACAAGCTGAACAATAAGAGTCGACACAAGAAAGCTTTAAATAAACCTGGGTACATTTTGAATTTCATAATGCTGTATTTACAAATTTAAGGCAGTACTAGTAATTTCAAAAATAAAAATTGTCTGCCGTATAATTTCAGTGATTGCTAAATTACATACTACAAAATTACAAATTTGTCTTTAAATAATTCAAATTAAATTGAATGCCGTACTTTAACTTACAAAAGTAAGTATATCATTCTTCACAATTGTAATTTTGAAATGAGACCTAATGCACTTAATAAATAAATCAAAACAATTGATTGTAATTCATGAAAAAAATCTTGATAAAACTAAATTATTCCGCAATGCGGATAATTCTCTCCCTACATTCCCCTAATTCTCGAATCAATATAAAAATATATACACCATATATACATACATCAAATTGAACCAATTCAAATGTACTTTTCTCTAAGTGGTAATTACACAACAATTTCATCTTTATACACAGGTGTGAGCCTACAGCCTAATTACTCCTACGGATGTACGCTCAAATTATTTTGGAATAAAACTTCATTTTAAACAAGAAAAATATAGGTACAAGAAAAATGCCTATCTTTGGTTTGCATTTTTAAATTAAAATTAAAAATATTAGTAATTTAATTAATTTCATTATTTGCGAAGGATGCCACACCGCAGCGGGAGTGATCTAAACCTAGCAGGAATTTCATTAAAAAACACAACTATTTAATAAAAAGAAACACCGAGACAAAATGAATCTACAATTCTTGCGTGAAGAAGAAGATACAGCTGATCTATCATCAAACAATAGTCAAAAATAAACGATCTTCTTCGGTTATTGAAGAAATGCATACTTACAAATAAACTTAAAAAGTTATAGTCACAAAAAGACATTTGTACAAATTAAATGAAAATCTACCAAATACATTGTGGTACTTCATAATTCATAATCGTTTAAAAAATTATAACAATCTCGTTCGCCTCTGACTGAAAACTAAACCAAGTTCATCGAGCAAAGTAAAGGTGTAACGTCAACACTTGCGCGCGCCAATTTCATCTTCTTCGGGAACAAAGTGGAGAGTACGGGAGAGAACTCCGCCTCACCTGCCGGCAGTCTCTTCCTGTACCACTCACATGTAAAAACGTACACGTGGAAGAATTCAATCACATAAAATAATATAATCCACTTTCATCTTTTCACTTGTTGATGTTCCTGCGATAATAATTCTCATTTCACGGAGGATTCCATTAAACGCATTCATCCTCTCCTCGATATATGATGTCTTCTTTTCACTTTTATTTTAAAAAGATTACCTCTTCAAAATTGTCTCACTGCGCCTTTATTGCGGACAAAGTTCCACCACCTTTACGTTGCGCCATTTGTTCCAGCAATCAATCCTGGAGGAGACTTTTGTATTTAGTTGATGTTGGAAGTGATGAACTCGGGAGACAGGCAGACCGGAGATATACAGTAATAATTGAACAAGTCCAGAAAGTTCTTCTGTAAAAAATCACTGGAGAATACACATTGAAGAGTAAAATTTTTCTTCATTGAGACAAATGTGTTCACGTCAATTGTCCACACTTTCCGCTCGTCGAGCGACACTGCGACAGTTAGCGTCCACATCTTAACCCACTCGCATCAGTTATTATGTCATCTGACCATTTGAGAGATTCTATTCACCTATTCAGTCAGTTACTGGATATAAATAATAATATAAAAGCAGAGGGTTGGAGTACTATTTGTTCATCTGACAGGATTTTTATGTACTATTATATTTTTAGTCCCTTAACAAATTTTTAGACGCATAAAATAATTATTTTTTCTAGTTACTGTCTTTAATCTACATTCCGTATCGGGAGATAATCTTGTTTGCTCCAACTACGACTAAATGCGTAATGTTCATTTAGTTACCATTCAAAGGAAAATAGTTGTTGAAAATAAATTTAAAGGTCTGGTTAATAAATCGCAGGTTAACTTTTGATCGTTGTGCTCAGTATGGCATTGGTATTGTCTCTCTATTACTATGAATGACAGTCAGTGTTGTCGTTATGACTAATTACTATGTTATTATATAATCAATGTTCCCTCTCTCTCAAATGACACTGTTAATGTTCACTTTGCTGTGAAAGCTAAGGTTAGTCATGTTCGCTCTGCGAGACACGCTTCAAATTGTTGCTAACGTCACAGGATTTTCGCTGTCACACATGATGGCACAATTGATGTTATTGTTATTATCTCTCGCTATTGATGATGGTAAATATTCATTCTTAATAAGAACGACACAATTCTATGCTCATACGCTATAAACAATGTTAACTCTCTCTATGAATGACACGATCAATGTCCTCTCCTCTTACGAATGACACATCAATGTTTTGACTGACGCGGGTAATGTTCACTAGCGCCTATGCCCCGTCTAGGCGGCAAACAAACGCCCGCGCCGGCCGTCAGTCAGTAAACCACAGCTGCGGGGGGGGCTGGTAGTGCGCAGGCGGAGAGGCGTACGCGACCAGCGGGTGGTGGTGATGGTGCGGGTGAGGGGGTGGAGCCGCCGCGTGCGGAGGAGGCGGCAGGTGAGCGGGTGGAGGCACAGCCCCTCCGCCCCTGGGTTGGTGAGCTGGGGGTGGGACCGCTCCGCCACTAGAAATGTACATTTTATTTAAAATTATCCATAAAACTGAGTAATATATCATAGATATAGCAAATTACTAAACATCATAGATATAGCAAATTATTATACATCAATTAAGTCTGAAAGAATTTCTTCATTTTCTAGGTATAGTTTTTTCTTCACATAAAATGCAATCCTTTACGGGCGTAATCCAAAACTGGTTGAAATATCGACCACTCATATTTACACTGATAGTTCATAGTTTATAGGTCATTTACTACTCATAGAATAGTTCATTGGTTGACAAAACATCCAGCAACATGAAGTTTTTTCCGAATCACTCGCAGCCATTTTTTATGTGACATGTTATCCCGTTATTGAATTTAAAAAAAAATTATTATCCTGTAGAGGGCTAAGTGACTGACCCAGTGGAGATAGCGTAATGAACTTTTGGAACTAGTCTGGAGATATAAGTTGCTATATGGACTTTTTTAACCCCCCCTGGGCCGCGTCGCATATATGCGACAGGCACAAAATAATTTATTTATCGACGGCCGCGTATCGAATTTGAAAAACGTAATTTTTTCCCAATAGAGAAATCCTGTTGTGACCTGTCGTTCCATTTTCAACTCAAAAATATCACGGATTATATTTTAAATCAACAATCAAAACAGAAGTTTTTCTGCCGTCAAAATCGTATAGAATTGTCATAGATGGCGCCCCGATCGCGTGTTGTGCAATCGAAATTCAAATATTCCATCGTCAAGGTCACGCGCAATGTGCGCGGGAAATACGATTTATTTTTTTCGATTTTCGATTTATTTGTACACGTATATACAAATATATACGATATGTTTTGCGATATTTGTCAGTTTTTGTTGGTTTATGATTCAATTGAATACTAATAGTGATTATTAACAAAAATACACGCAATTTTGTTGCGTTTATTTGAAATATGTGTGTGTGTGAAAGTGTATCATATTTATGTGTTATGAGTGCGATGTCCCGTCGTGTGCCGTGCCGTGCAACAAAATATATCACACAGAAGAAGATTATTATTATTAATAGTAGTGTTGTCTCTAATAAACAAATAAAAAATTATTATTATTTTTCAGAAAATGTTGCGCTGGCAACATTATGGAAATTCAAAAAAAGATTATTTTTTTTACTTAAATGATAAAAAAAATCATTGCATTTCGACACTTACGATAAAATAATATGAATGTGTGTGTTTTTTTTTTAATTTACGCATGTTTTCTTGGTTTTTTCGTAAAAAGAAAAATCACAAAAAATTCAGAAAATTTACGGCCCTTGCCTATATGTTGCTTTGGAATTTTTAGGCCCTCAACAAGTTAAAGACAAAGTACTGTGTAAATATGACAGTTATATCTAACCAACTGTTTATTTCCTGCTGTTTCTATGGCCTTTCTGAAACTAGACGTTTTATTGGCCAGAATATTTGTAGAAACATGATTGAATATCCCAGAGAAGTCAAATCCGAAGATTCAGCGAAAGCCTGAGAGCATTTTTAACTGTTTATTTTATTATTTGTAATTGTGATTAGGGCTTAAATTTTTTTTAAATCATCAAATATTTTGTCAAAGTCTTATCTGTAAATGTCAAAAATATGTGAATGTAGATCCTCATGATTACGCCTACAGGGTATCTGTACCCTAAGTAATCAAATTTTACATATATGACAGTTTAACATGCTGAAGAAGCAAATACTCATCGTTATTTTAGTTTATACCCCATCTCCATACATTCACAGTGCTAAAATCAAATTATAGTGGATGGGCAAGTATTTATAAGAGCCTATATTAGAAATAATATTGTACAAATAATACTGACAACAAATGTAGTAACAATTAGGAAAAAAAATTTTTTTTTCCAATAAGTAATAAAAGTCACATGCAGCAAAAGTTTGATGGACCGCCCACATCGGATCACATTTACATGTGCCTAACTGATCTGATAATAATAAATAATTAGAAATCGCATTGAATCGAAAACATTACAATTTTTATTACAAGGTAAAGTGAAAAGAAATGTCATTTATTTGAGTTGTTCTGAAGTAAGTTTGCTTTCGGATGCGGTCGAGTAAGTGCGTCCGAAATGTCATTATTTTGAAGCTCTGTTTAGAAGAGATCGGCAAGAGATCCTAGTAAAAGATCTGTGAGATTGTTAATGAGCGACGCGAGAGCGTGTCGGGTGACAGGAGAGGAGAGAGCAGAAGCGAACTACCTGCTGATCTTAATGAAATTAGAAAAGACAAAAAAAGAAAGATCTGGAACTTTTACCCGTGTGCACCCTTTACACCCGCCTTAATATCTTGACATTGCTTGGATTATCATTTATTCCAGTCTATGGAACATTTGCTTCGAAAAGAATATTTCAATTCAATAGATGATGTCCAAAAACATATAGATTTCTTTTTTAAGTCAAAACTGCAAGAATTTTACAAAAGAGGCATCGAAAAATTATCTACGTTGTAGCAAAATATCATAAAAACCAAGAATTAAATATTATTATATTAATATTCAAAATAAATATTGTAAATATATTTTTTTGTAAATAATTTTTTCTCAGTATAAATAAAAACAAGATTTCTTTTCGCTTAACTTTATACTAAAGTAAGTTTTAGATACATATACAGGGAATCGTATTGATAAAAAAAATGAAGGTACAATTTACAAACTCCTGATACAGTAAAACGCTGTTAATTCAAACCCCAATAATTCGAAATTTTAAAAAATTGTAAGTCCCAAATTGTGAATTTCATAGTAAATTAACCCCGATAATTCGAAAACCCGATAATTCGTAATTCGAAATATTTAATAATTCGAATTTTTTTTTGAAATATGACGAAATTGAAAAAATATTTCGAGTTTTTTCGCAAGTGAGAACAACAAATATGTCAATATCGGGTACTTTGAAATGTCCCGATCTTTGTATTAGCATAATAAACATTGCGTTTTCGAAATAATTTTTTGAAATATGAAAAACGGACATTTTTCACAAAATTAATGCCTTTTTCATGAGTTTTACGATTCTTAGCGTATTTCGCAATCAATTCACAGTACTTTATGAAACGCCCCTTTTCTATACATATTGTGTCGCGATCCCTAAAATTGGGAAATCCTGTGTATGCTTTCTTCAGTTGGCTGCCTTTGATATGCGCGGATAGTTTAGTTTGCGGCATTTGCGTTAATCCTCATACCTAAACGCGTTTTAAATTGTTTTTGATGTTTTTAAATTTGTCTTTAGTTCGATTTTTTTTCTAATCACTGTGTTTGTGTTATTAAAATATTTAATTTTCTTTGTAAGATGTTTTAGAGACTTATCTTATTGTTTCACGTATTTATTGACAACTGTATTTCTAGTAACCGTGCATTGTTGATTTGAATCAGAAAAATGGAGGAATCAAAAGTTAAACTCGTTTGAAGATTGAAGAAGCGTTCCATAAATCAAGTATAATAAACATTTTTGATTATGACCACCTATCCATGGAAAAAAAAGGTTTTTTCGCAAGTGAGAACAGCAAATATGTCAAAATGCCGCGATTTTTGCATTAACATAATAAATATTGCGTTTTCAAAGTGATGTATAAACATAAATTTAACAAAATTAACGATTTTTCAAAAGTTTTACGATTTTTGGCGAATTTCACAATCGCACCGCGATTTTTCTTTTGTACCTAAAATTTCGAATTAACGGGGGCCCCTATAATTCGAAATTTATTTTATAGATCCCTTGAATTTTGAATTAACGAGGTTTTACTGTATTTCATTTAGAATAAACAAATTTAGTTGAATTTGAGTATACAATTTATTATCAGTACGGCAGACTCCAGCACACTCACCCGTGGTGATAGTTGTAGGACGGAGGCGCTACGCCCGCGTAGAGAGGCAGAGCACGCGGGGGCGCGTAGCCAGGAGACACGCCGCCAGCGGGGCTGCCGAGCACGGCGCCGGAGCCGGTCCTTAACACACCACAAGGGGACATTGTACACAAAGAGCTATAAACAATATCAATAAAAAAAATCACTTTTATTGTTTATTATCAAAATATGTGGGTTTTGGATGTTTAGTTGTTTGTGAATAAATTTTAAGGTTTTAAGACAGAGTGACAGTATTAGTGATGTGTAGTAAAAATCCAAGCTGAAAACCGATTGGCTGGGTACCTTACTGGGTCTCACTTTGTTGTATCATCAATCTAAATAAAAGTTGCAGGAATAAAATGTATTCGGAACACGACGAGTAAAGATTAGTGTCATAAAAAGAAAGCTTTATTCAATAGTGCATCATTAGTGCTTGATTCTGAAATATAACCAATGGTCTCCAATTCGATTTGCACTCAAATTTCAAATCAATGTTCACTCGTAACATACTACTGGAATGATAATTGGTTGCACTTCATCAAACAAACCTATTGAAATAAATAAGAATGAAAATATAATTTACCTGTAGGACGGAGCCCAGCCGGTCTTGAGGTGAGCGGCCGGAGGCTGGTAGTCTCTCATGCTGCTCATCTGGAAGTCCAAACATTCAAACTAATTTAAAGTTTTATTAGAGAGAGCTTCGGATACTTAGTCCGCATTTTATTTACTTATTATATTGTTGAAAAAAAAAGTTGTATATTGTTATATAGTTATCCTCACAGGTAGTCACAGTAGTAGATAGAGTTGTGAAATATTGACATTTAAAACATTACATTGACATTTCTCGTAGAAAATAATATGACCTATGAAAGCAGACCCACCTTTTTTGTGTACGTTATTACGTACAGTAAAACCTCGTTAATTCGAAATTCAAGGAACTCAAAAAAAAAATTTCGAACTACGCGGAACCCCGTTAATTCGAAATTCAAGATACAAAAAAAAATTTGAAATCGCAATACAATTGCGAAATTTGCCAAAAATCGTAAAACTCGTGAAAAATGTCTGTATTTTTGCATATTTCAAGAAATCATTTTGAAAATGCAATATTTATTACGCTAATACGAAGACCGCGACATTTATATTACTAAAGTACCCGATATTGATATATTTGTTGTTCTCACTTGCGAAAAAATAGAAATATTTTTTTTAATTTTGTCAAATTTAAAAAAAGAAATTGAATTTTATGAACTAAAATGTATTGATTTATGCCGCAAGGGACTAAAAATTATTTATAATTATTTCGAAAAATAAAAAAACGATGCGTTTGCAAAATTCGCCAAAAATCGAAAAACTCGTGAAAAACACCATTTATTTTCTGAAAAACGTCTGCATTTTTGCATATTTCAAGAAATTATTTCGAAAACGCAATATTTATTATGCCAATACAAAGATTTCCACATTTCTATTACTTAAGTATCCGAAATTGACATATCTGTTCTCATTTGCGAAAAAAATTAAAATATTTTTTCAATTTCCTGAAACTAAAACGTATCGAGTTATTGCGCAAAGGGCTAAAAATTATTTCGAAATACGAAATACCGGGGTTTTCGAATTATCGGTGATCTACTATGAAATTAGCATTTTGGGACTTGTGAGTTTTAAAAATATTGAATTATGGTGAATCTAGAATTATCAGGGTTTTACTGTATAACATATACATTTACACCTATAATCAAAAATGTAGTCACAGACTGAACAAACAAATACGTGACAGATGAATTTCCTTACACTGTCTCTCTTGTTATGGTGTATGGGGGTGTAGTGGCCGCACTGGTAGTCCTGGGCACTAGATCGCACCACGTGATTTGACTGCAAAAATAGTCAACATTAGAAAAACAATCTCAATAGAAAAATACAACTTAAAAATATATATTATTTTATTTCTGAACAATTCTGCCATATCTCAGACCCCTTTAAAAGGCGTTTCGGATGCCAACGCAGAGTTCAGTTAATATGGTCAGGTGAATGTAAGTGCAACAGAAGAATAAAGTACCTGCGGAGTGATAACGTAATCGTTCGATGGCGGCTCCTGCTTGGCTTGGCACTCCGACTGGGCCATCGCCAGGAGTCGCTTCTTCTGGTGCTGCTGCTGGTGGGGCTGTTGCTGAGGCTGCTGTTGCTGCTGCGAAGAGTTGTGTCCGTTGCTGCTGGCAACGCTGTTCGGCCCCGACACGGGGGCGGAAGAGTGGCTGCAGGACACCTGGCCGCACGGCTCATGCTTTATCGTCTTCGAGACAAAAGATTATTATCAGAGTGGAAATTATATAAGTTCGGATTCAAATTGTTTTAAATAAAAAAATAATATTTGGAATATTATATAAAGCACAAAAAGAAAATAAATATGATTTTTTGGTCAACAAAATGGCCATACATCACTAATTAATCTTTTAAGTATAAAGTAATGTATTTCTGCATAGCAAAAAATATATTAATGCAAATATGAACAGTGAAATCCTGATTTTACAGGTTTATGAGGGGTTATACAAAACGTACAATGAACTTCTGCATGACAAATCAAACAGAGTCGAGAGAGCATATTTCAGCACTATTATTGTCACATATTCGCCATTGGGTTCTTGTAAAACACTTTGATATATGATAAACTCCATTTAAAAATAGTTAAATAACACTTTTTGTATATCAGAGTTGATCACAATGTTCGCACCCGAAAATTATCACTTGATAAATCGCCCCGTATTATGTCGCTGAGGCTTGCCAAATGCGCGGTGTCATGCCATATCAAGCCCCATGCCTGTTGCCTAGAAATTATGGGCCGCTTTCGCCCTCTCTAGATTGTCTGAGGACACTCCAAAACCTTCCAGACCCCCGGAGGCTTCTTTATCTTTTTTATTGTAACAATATAAAATATAATTGAAATACAAAATAAATGAAAAGAATTATACATTGTTTTGATAGTGAAGAAAAACCACACAAGAGTGAAACAGACAGCGACGGGTGATTTCAGTGAGGATATCGACCAGCGATAAAGTGCCTACCGACACGTGAGAGAAGTGTTCGATAATGATTAGAGCGATACAAACGATGTGAATCAAAATTTATAAATACAAGTGACTAGTGCGAAATTTAGTGCCAATTACAGAATTCCACTTAAGTTTCCAGGGATTTTAGTTAATTAATAAAACTTTAATAAATTTCAAGTGTTTGATTTGTCTTCAGCCGCCATAATTCCGTTAGAATATGTTCGTAAAAAGCATAATCCTTAATTTGTACGGCCAGTTCAGAAGAGTGTGCTACCTGCGAAGTGTGGTGGTAATGGTTCTGTTGCTGGTGAGGCTGCTGTTGCTGGACGTGATGCTGCATCGCCGCCTGTTGCTGCTGAGGCTGCTGGTGTTGCTGCTGCTGCTGCTGTTGTTGTTGTTGTTGCTGCTGCTGCTGCTGTTGTTGCTGTTGCTGCTGCTGCTGTTGTTGTTGCTGATGCTGCTGCTGTTGATGCTGCTGCTGTTGTTGTTGTTGTTGATGCTGTTGCTGTGGCTGCTGTAGCTGATGATGTAGGGGCGTGGGCTTGGTGCGTGGCGAGACCGGCTCGACAGGACCATTGGCCATGCAATTTCCACTACTGCATTCACCAACAGCTGTGAAAAAGATGTTTCGCTAATTAATTTTGTCAAGTTTACATTATGTAAAGTCTTTAGAAAACCGTCAACGATATCATCATAATTTATTTAATTTTTATCATCATGATTTATTTAATTTTTTCTCATCAATAATGCTGCACTTATTATCGACTGATACTGATGTAAAATTAATACTGTTAAAACACAATATTTAGAATTACGGACAAATATATAGACGCACCAGTATAAATTGGCATGCGAGGGAGGGCATCCCTGTCGCGTAACAGAAGTTTCCAGGATGTAAGTTTATTACACAATGTCCGGTGACCGGTGACGAAGCCTTTAATAGAAATTTGATCGGACAACACTAAAGAAACGAACCAGTAATGGCGGCCGCTCTATCTGTCAACCTGTCAAATGGTAATATCGGTCCATTATTTGCTTTTTCAGCTTCGCAAAACTTTAATACTTCATTGGCAATTGTTCTTGCACCATCCTGGACATAATAATTCAGTGTATATTTGAAATCAAGATGTCACAGCTCATGCTCAAATACGAGATTGAACTGAATGACAGTGCGAGGGGTTAACGCCGGATGCGGGCAGGGCGGGTTTACAAAGTCGCCGCACGCCAATTTACGTTGGGCAAGCAATAATTTATATTATTGACTTGTCTAGTGAGATACAAATAAATAGTCACATTAGTGATTTCTTTAGCAAGATACATATAATTAGAGCAATACCTTGCTGAGGCAGATGCTTCCCCCTGACTGTGGCCTCATCCTCGGAATCTGAGATTGTAATGACTGAGAAAGTGGGAGAGGGAGTATCGTCGTGGATCGTGATAGTCTGCTGCTGCTGGACAACCGGCACGATGGCTGCAGCGAGGGGCGCAGCCGCGGAGGGCGGTGGGGGTCCCACAGGCTGCTGGGGCTGCGCATGTTGGTGCTGTGGGCGTGAACACCCCGAGTCCCAGCCTGACACAGATGGGGGCTTTCGGCCGGACCTGGAAATTGTCAAAATTTTCATTTTAGATAAATGATGAAAAATTGCAAAAATAATAATTTATATTGTATTATACAAAATTTAGAGCGGTAATATTTACATAGGAACCTTGGTCACAAATATGGACATCGGTAACCAGATATCTTCACAAGTTTAGCCAGTTGATTTTCCAATTTTTAAAAAATTCTTATTTCAAGCTAAGGTCAAAAATTTCCAATCAAAATTAAGAAATTGTGTAAATTTCACACATGAAAACCATTAAATAATAATTAATACCAAAATTAAAAACAGGTTGCGCAAATATAATTTTTCGACTTATTTATGTACGTTCATGGGCAATCAAAAGAATTGTGGGGTAACAAAAGATTCCCATGAGAAACACGAACCGGCCGAGATTATACAAGTCACCAGTGCCCATCCAAAAACGCTGACAGAATGAAATACACACAGATAACGCCAGATCTAAAAAATCCAAAAATGCTGACAGGATGGAATACACACAGATAACACCCGATCCTGTGAAATAGAAAATGCTGAGAGGTTCATTTCCACGCCTGGAACAGACGCGGACAATGCACATTTCAATTTTTCACACATGGATTCACACAAGAGTTTGCACACAACGCCTGGCAACCATAGGATATATAAGCGATACATTGGGATATCAAAGGCAGTTCGTCCCGAGCAACTCTCTAGCACTCTCTCACTAATCTCCGTCACCGAGCATCGCTACGCCACCTGTCTACGTGCCTTCATCATTACCCACTCTGCGCTTGCACTATCATCATCATCGACAGCGCCACGCACCCACTCTGCGCCTGCCATCAACCACCATCCTCATCACCACTCACCTCGCGGACCACACAACACCTACATAACACCAGCTGTTCACCGTGATGTCACACACCGCGTTCAGCTATCTACAAACACCACAGTGGCCCACGCACGTTGCCGTACCGCTGATGTCAGACCTTATCAGCTAAGACACAGAGAGAACTGCATATTCAATATTCCATTGTAATCTTTAATTCCAAACAAAAACTGACTAAAACCGATTGCACCTTTTCCATAAAGATATTGTTACACAACTTTCATAAACAGTGGGAGCCAGATAACGGCCACCCCAAAAATTTGGTGACCCCGACGCAAAAAGGAAACGCAATTCAACATCAAGCTACATACCGGAGGACTACATGTCGGGACAACCCCAAACCATATTTGGGGTTGTCCCGACTGTTATTATATCCACATATTTGGTGGCCCCAACGCGGAAACGGAAGGAGCGGGTTATCCACAGAATGTTCAATAGTAATACTAGGTGATAATCAGAGCACTTCAGATTCACTTCACTTCCTAAGGCCATGTAGGACCAATAATAAAAAATTTGAATTAAGCGAAACCCCATAAATTTGAAAATCAAGGGTGTGAAAAAAGACAATAATTTTAAAAAATACACATATTCCAAGAAAACATCTCCAAAATGCGTAATTATTAAATTAAAAACTGCACATAATGTTAATTTTTTTTATAATGTTATTAATTATGTAACTTGAAATGTATTTAATTTTATGCCATTCTGAAAATTATCTTGAATACGAACAGGGTTCATCAATCAACTGTGAAAATGTCAAATTAAGGGGGTTATATTCTGTAATAATAATTCCATTCCAATAACTTATTCCATCTGTGTGATGAATATTTAAAAAGCAGTAAATATGAAGATGGAAAGTGAACTAAATAAAGAGTACATACGAGGCTTGTTCCGGCCAGTGATTGTTGTGGTGATTGTTGTTGGTCCTCCTGTTGGGCGGGGTGCCCTCCTTCACGCGCTTCTTCACGGGGCTCAGCTGGGTCGTCTCCTTCTTCTCTGCGCCCACCCTGGAAGTGATCAAAGGACAACGCGGTTATAAATGATGTCAACGATACAGAACTCGCATTCATATTTCCAAATCCCTTCCCCCATTGCAACAATCAATACTGTGAACTGACCTGTAGTGGTGCTGGTGCTGGGAGTGGTGTTGCTGCTGGTGATGCTGTTGCTGCTGCTGCTGTTGGTGATGCTGCTGTTGCTGCTGCTGGTGGTGGTGGTGCTGCTGGTGGTGCGGCTGTTGTTGCTGGGGCACGGGCGGCGGCTGGTGGTGCACCTTTGTAGACCTGGAGCAGAGATCAAAAATCACATTTAATTTTCATATTTTTCCTCTGACACAGCTAATGTGGTGGCTAGATTTCCATTTCTCAACATTCTCAAATTAATTTGTGAAAAAAGTCTGTTTTGCATACAAATCATTATGAAAACGCAATACAAAATTTACTATCCTCATAAAAAGATCGCGACATTTATATGTATTACTAAAATACCCGATTGAATACTTGTTGTAGTCACTTGCGAAAGAAATCGAAATATTTTTTTCAATTTTGTCAAATTTCAAAAAAATTTCCAACTATGCGAACTAAAATGTATTCATTTGTGACACAAGGAGTTAAAAAATATTTTGAATTACGAATTACCAGGTATTTCGAATGATCGGGGTTAATCTACTCTGAAATTCTCATTTTGGGACCTGCGGGTTTTAAAAATTTCAAATTATGGCAAATTTCAAATTAACGGGGTTTTACACTTTAGCTTACTATTCCTATTAATCTTTAACCCTATTCCTATTAATCTCTGAATACTCACAGAAATATAGATTAATACAGAAAAATATAGATTATCATTGAAGAAAGATGTGCATATAGATCAAATCTGACAAGATTTAATCCTTGAATTCCTCGAATATTATAAAAGTATGCGCGGTATATACCTCTTTGGTTGAGCAAGATGGTGGTGCTGCGCCGGCCATGATGCATGCTCCAGGGCACCATAGACTTCTCCCACTTCCACACCAAATACTGGCCGACCATCCTAAAAGAGCAAACAGAAAACCATATAACAGTCTGCGTAGATCGCGATGAGATCGGAGGCTTCTCGCCGAGGGAAAAAAATATTTGAGAAGAAATCCATCTTTTCTACATTAGCAGTGATAAGTAGAAAGAACAGACGGTCCCATGTGGCATCAATTTTGGTCAAGGAGAAAATTTCTCTAAAGTGGGTTTGCACAGAGGAATCTAAAAGACAATCCAATATGTTGAAAGCCAAACTAATATTGTTCTTAAAATACATATTAATTACATGTCTGAAATAAATTTTTTCAACGGCTTTACGACTCCTTTAGATATAGAGACATTTAGATATTAGATTAGATTTTGAAATAATTACAACCACAAAGAATTGCGCTATCTGACGCCATTTAAAATAACAAGGAGATAATTTCCGTGATCTTGGAGTGCTCTGTATGGTTTAGTGCGGTCAGGTTGAGGGCCTGAAATTGAACCCAGCATTACCTGTACCTGGACCGGCAGTATAGCCGAGTCCACCGCGATGAGTGACGCCCTCGGGGGCCAGCCGTCGGGCTCCAGCTGAAGATGGTGCGGCGCCTGTTGCGCCTGCTGGGCGTGGTGCGGGGGCGGCGCAGGCAGCACCGGGGGGGCGGGCTGCGGGGCCCGCCAGCCCAGCACCACACCGCGCCCCGCCTCCACCACCGACACAGGCACGTAGCCAGCTGAGCCGGCCAGCGCGCCGCCTGGGGACGCACCCATGCTCTGGACAGAGATATGAATGTTGTATTCAAATTATAAACGCCATCAAGACCCCTTCATTCAAAATTTAAAAACCCAAAAAAAAAATTTAGGGAAACCACTTTTAATAGCTCAAATTTATTATGTATTAACATATAAATGTATATGTTTTGTATCAAGCTATGTAACTCTGTGCTGGTTTCCCAGTACATTGCCATCCTAATATGTTGGACTGTCAAGACAATGGGGAAAATATAATATGCTATTTTCGTTGTAAACACAAGCACGAATGCCATTGTCGAAACAATTAGTGTTCAAGTTTTGTGATACAGGTATCTCCCCCATTAATGTTCTCAATCTGCAAAATGCCCTTCAATAAATACAGTAAAATTTTTTTAATTTGAAATTCAAGGGTCCCAAAAAAACTTTTCGAATTATGCGGAACCCCGTTAATTCGAAATTCAAGGTATGAAAAAAATATCGCGATGCGATTGTGAAATTCAAATCATAAAACTCGTGAAAAAGCCATTAATTTTGTGAAAAATGTCTGTATTTTTGCATATTTCAAGAAATCATTTCAAAAATGCAACATTTATTAGGCTAATACAAAGATCTCGACATTTCTATTAGTAAAGAACCCGAGAACGGCAAATATGTCATATTTGTCGCTCTCACTTGCGAAAAAATCAAAATATTCTTCTTTTTTTGTTAAATTAAAAAAAAAAATTATGTGTACTAAGATGTATTGATTTATGGTGCAAGGGGCAAAAATTTATTTATAATTATGAATATCAGGGTTAATCTTAAATTAAATTGAAATTAACATTTTGGGACCTATTATGGGCTTGAAAATTTTTGAATTACGGTGAATTTTGAATTATCGCGGTTCAAATTAACAGGGTTTTACTGTATATACCAATAACAGAAATATTTTCATATCTGCTTCATTCAAAACTTTTATTGCTATAGCAACTTTTTTTAAATGTATTCAAACTTTTATTGCTATAGCAATAAAAGTTTTGAATACATTTTAAAATGCCAAATCTCTGTTTGTTATGTTATTGTGTTATATTTCCTTCTCTATATATTTGTTATTTTTTATAGTTTAGGGAGTTTTATAAAGAAAATTTATTATTAAAACTCGTTACATATTAGATTTATTTAAAAACGATTTTCTTAAATATGACTGAGGTTTTGCGAAATTTTCCCTCCTTAAAGTTTTGAATCGAGCATTTTTAATAGGAGTTTAAGTACCCAAAATTCAAACCACTGTAGAAAAGTCTCGTGATGAGCACTTTTTTCTTATTAGTACCTACTTAATAATTAATTAACTCAGTAATTATTTTTTCTGAATGTCTCATTAATTTTAAGATCATAGAATTATTACCTGATACGTGGGTTGACAGAGTATAGAAGACACAAGCTGATGCTGAAAGGGATCTGGTCTTGCTGCAGTCGTATACTGTCTGCCGACTGTACCTCCGACTGCTCTCCCCCCACCGTACAGTTGGTACTGCAAACAAACACGTTAGTCAACACACACAACACAACACTCGACAGATGATATCGACCAAAGACCCACAATGAAAAGAATATTTTTTATTCAAAAGTAAATAAGGAAGAGCCCCCAAAGTTTTGGCCACTAGCTAAGAACTCTAATAGACTACCAGTTAGTCATCACTAAATGTTTCTTATTTGAGATAGTTATTGGTATTTCCTAACTCAGAAAATGATCAAATAAAAGGAACTCACCAGATTGTCGTACGGAGCGGTGCGAAGCCTCTGCTGGTTGATGGTGAACGTAAGGTGGGTGTGGGTGCTGGCAGAAGAGGCGGGCACGAAGTTACCGATGAGTGCTGCGGCGGGGGCCGCTGGGCCGACGCCGACACCCACTCCCACACCATAGTCCACACCCGAGGAACGGCGGCAAACCTAGACATAACAGTTCATTGTATAGTTTAATCAATACATCATTTCTCGGTAACAAGATTATAATGTAAGGATCCGCATTCATTCAGTAAACTTCCAATTAGCAAATCCCTCTAAAGAACAATTGTTTTTGCAAGCTGTTCGGGACTTCATGAACAGGGCCAGATGACACTAAACATCCTATACCTTTCCATAGTGCACTCTTTACCAAAATCTCTTTTCTATGACTTTGTATTCTTTGAACTGCATTGACTGCTTATGTTGTGTGTACCCAGTTTGCGTGATCGTAAAGCCTTCTGATAAGGAAGGACCTGGATCAAAGAAAGAAGATAAGGGCGTGTTTCCTTTATAGACCACTGACCTCTTCAGAAACCTGTCCCATTTCCCAATAACTTATCCAATCCACATTCCAAGTGTTCAAGCACAAGTATTGAGTCTTTTCTTTCTTCACGAGTCATATTTGTGATTCTTAAGCTTGAATGTGATGAAAGTGAACAAGTGATAACTTTTCTGGATCCAGCAGGATTTGTAACAAATTTTTCTCGAACACAGCTGAATGAGTTATGACTATGGTAATGAATATGACAGAAAGAAGGAATACGAGAGAATATACATTAAATAATAAACAGTTGATTACCTCCATCATCTGTACGCTAGCCTTGACGTTGTTGCAGTGTGCGTAGTCCACAAGATGGGCGAGAGTCACAAACGCATGGTTCAGTGCCTCGCCTGGCGTTATACGACGCTCCTGAGATAATTTAAGAAATACGCAAATATTATTAAAATTGCAAATTAATTAGTGATATTTCTAATGAATAGGAATTAAGATTGAAACAAGATGAATAAAACATTTTATTTTGGTCATTCTTAAATCGTTTCTCATAAAAATAATTATCAAAAGAAATAAACTACATATTCGCAACTGCTCAAAAGTTGTAAGTAAAGCATATGTATGATAGCGCCTGATTACTGAATACATATGAATTTCACCTGGTCCATGGTGAGCATCCTCTTCAACAAGTCGATGAATTCGCGGCGATCGGCCTTCTCCGCCAACAGCTGGCCGCCCTCTAGGTCGGTCGGTACATTCACCTGCAAATAAATTTTTGATCACAATTTAATAAGATTGTTAGAATTATAAAAACTTGTGTAAATTTTTTCCATTATCTCAAAACAGTAAAACCCCAATAATTTGAAATTTATCTTAATTTTTTTTTTTATTAGTTATTTTCAAAGTAGGTTGACCCTGATGATTCGAAAACCCTGGCTCTGCTCTAAAAATTAATTCATAATTCGAAATAATTTTTAGACCATTTGTGCCACAAATCAATGCATTATTATTATTTTGTTTAATTTTTTTTAAGATGCGACGGTTTTTAGATTGTGTCTCTAATAATTGTGCTGTGGTGATCTGAGCCAGAAAAAAGGTGAAATTGAAAGTTAAAATCTGGCGAAGATTGAAGAAGCCTTTTTATGAATTCAAAGATAACTAACTAAACAAACGATTTGCAACGGCCATTTAAGCATGACGAAATGGAAAAAAGAACTGCAGATGTCAATATGTACTTTAGCAATAGAAATGTCATGATCTTTGCATTAATATACTAAATATTGCATTTTAAAAATAATTTCTTGAAATGTACCAACGTTTTTTTCATGAATTTTACGATTTTTGGCAAATTTTGCGATCAAGCACGTTTAATTTTTTTTTGGTTCCCTTGAATTTCAAATTAACAAGGTTTTACTGTATATATTTTTATTATCTAAATGTTTATATAAGTATTTAAATTAAAATGTAATATTCACAAACCCCTCAGGTCTCTCATATATTTTTCTAAATAAAAATAAATAAATACATATTTCTACAACAAAATTACAGAATATAGAAAACAAACTACAACGAATCCAAAAAAAAAAAAAAAAACAATTATTGAAAAACAGAAATTTTGCAAAGATTTTTGCGCATACGTGGATGGAACTCAAAAACTCATTTTGAAAGTGTGTATGTAAATAAGGAGTTAAATAAGAGAAGAAAACTATGATTAATTATCACATGTATGTATTTGCATTTAAAGAAAAAAACATTACACCCTGACCTTTGCCGACAAATCTCTAAGATGGGATATTAATAAAATATGAAATATAAAACACAAAAATTATTTCTGATAATAATAATTTCCCAATGTATAAAAGTTACAGCCTAAATTTCACGATATGCCTTATTGTTGCAAAAAGGGTTCTTTAATTATTAAATAGCGAACGCTCTACCTTGTCAGTGGGCAAAGCAGATTGTCACATTAATTTTTAGTTATTAGTGAATACTCACTTGTCCAATATCATCCAGGCAGTTAAATATGTATTTCCTCGCCTCCTTGGACTTGATTCCTGTCTCCAGCTCGTGCTCCTCCGGAGTCTTGAGCCTCCAAAAGGGGTACGTGCTGTCCATGTCCCGGTAGAAAAACTTGGTAGTCTTGCTGGCATTGTTGAGCATGTGCTCCGTAGGCAGCCCCTGTGTCTGGCTGATGTAACGTATCTGGTCGTACTCCGAGCTGCCCGGGTACAGAGGCCAGCCCAGGAACAGCTCCGCCACCACGCAGCCCAGAGACCACATGTCGATAGCCTCGCAGAACGCTAGACCCAGGATTATCTCCGGAGCCCTAATCAATCCAACATCCATATAAGTTAATGTATTCATTGAAAATAAAAGGAAAAGTTGAGCAAATTGAGAAATTGTGAGAACCGATTATCGTATATAATGAAAATTGCTACTTATCAGGGGAGTGCAGTGAGAACAAGAATCGTGACTTTTTCCTAAGCATATATTTTGAAAAGAAACCAAAATAAAAGATATATCTCGCAATATTCATCACAATAATTAACATATTATTCATATTTTAATATTTCATAATATGCTGCCAAATAAATATTTGATTTTGATTTTTTTTCCCAAATATATGTTTAAATAAAAGTCACGCTTATTGTTCTCACCGCATGTCCCCCTGCTACTTAGTATAATCAAAAGTAGGTATTATTAAAGCCCTTGGCATTGTAAGCAACAATATGTATCGGTAAAATACTTTGACAGCACTAACTAACTAACCATCACATCTTTCACCGTGCCTGTAAGCACAGAGGACAGAACGCGACATTCTTCTGTCCTGGCACACCACTATTGCCTCGTCCACTTTCATACATGCTCTACGAATAAAGTAACTATAAACAGGGCCATCATCGAATATATGATTTACCAGGCCATGCCAGGTTTTTCGAGGACGACCTCTTTACCTGCTATCTTTAAAACTCATTTTATAATTTTTTATAACCATCCTTTCTTAGCTTATACATTCTACATGGCCAAAGCTTCGCAGCCTTTCTTTGCAAATTTTTTTTCATTATTTACTTTATATATAAATCGAATAGTTTCCTAGAAATCCTAATATTGAATATTTTTTTAAGTTTCCTAGAAAAACAAATAATTTTTATTAGTTGCTATTACTTTATCTCGAAAATGACGACCTGACAATAATTTAAATTTTTTTATAAACTGTAATCAAATTATAATTTGATAAAATAAACCCGTGTTTTATATGCAGACCTGTAGTATCGGCTTTGCAGGTAGGTGTTGCACACGGCCTTGCTGACGTGCGACGCACTGCCGAAGTCTATCACCTTCACCCGGTAGGGTTGGCGAGCGGGCTCCACCAGCATGATGTTTTCGGGCTTCAAATCCGCATGAATCAATCCCAATTGCTGAAAATATATTATTTATATAAATTTTGATAAAGCATGATCGTGATAATATCATTATAAACAACACTTAGCTATAGTCCACCATCCTCTCTATTTCATTCTAAAATACTCTTTCAAACATATTTGGGTCATTCTCTTTTTTATTGTCTGGTACAAAATCCCAACAATAATAAACAACTCTGTCACAAGATAAATGTATTTTTTATTATTTATTATTTACAATAAAAACCTCACTTCTTCACAGTTTCTAAAACTTTTGAGATGGTATTTTTATGAGAAGGTATCATCAAACCTATATTATTAAACAAAACAAAAATCAACATTTTTAAATAACACTACGTCACGAAAATGGTCAAGGACAGTTTAACTACAAATAAGAAAATGACCCATTTCTGATTTTTGACAATTATATGAACAAAACATAAACCTAGAGTCCCCCTCCACTTTCACTGAATCCACAACCCACACATCAGACATCCCCTTCCGCACACCTCAGTCTCAGCTCACCTGAAGAAGGAAACGGAGGTCTCCGAAACATGTAGTGTTATAAAAATAAAATAGAAGAAAAAATCAAAGTTTGTGTTTTATTCATATATGTAATTATTAAAAATGAATTTCCACAAAGTAAACGCCAACTCATTTAATTACTTATAGTTCCGATTCTTCCCTAAATTAATTCATTAATTCCAATCAATCTATGTTTATCCATTCCTGAACCTGTTAAGTTAGTCTTCACATCCAAACAAATCCGGTATACATATTCATCTTTAATTCAACTGAATCCAAGTTCGCTAAGTCCGTAGTTATCTTCCACCGTTGCACTCCGAGCTTACCTTGAGCTTCAGCAATGCGGTCAACACTTGCTGCAGTATCGGCCGTATGTATTTTAGGGGCAGCGGTGAAAACTTGTTCTGCTTGAGGAAGTCGTAGAGGTTCTGCTCCAGCATTTCAAACACCAGGCATGTGTGCGACTTGTGCTGGAAGCACTCGTACGCACGGACGAAGTTGAATTCATCGGCATTCTCCTGTGACAGGCGAGACAGAATGGAGACCTGCAAAAAAATTATTAACCATTCATGAGTTAAGGTCGTAAGATGGTGAGTATGCTACATTTAATTATTAAGATTAATTGTTTCTGAGGTAAGATTGGAGAACTTGATAATCACATCAAATGTTTGGAACTAAATCACTTGTTTTTGATTCTATTTGTCTTTAATTTTCTTGAGACACTTTTCAATCATAAAATGAAAGGCAGTAATATCCAAAAAATATATATAAAATGTTTTGAATGCAATCACCAAGGACTATTAATTTAGAATGTACTGAAATCGAGATTTTATAGGAAATATAGCTCTCTTCCTTCCAAAATCATGTTTACAAATTGCTGTTAAAATCAAAGGAAAATCCAAAAAATCCTTATTTCAGAGAAGACACTGAAAAACATTACATTCCAACAGATGTTTCCATTAAAAGACCAAAAAAAAATGCTCCACGACCCTCTGCCCTGCTCGAATAAGATGACAAAATTTCTGTATTTAGGTTAGTTATAAATTACACCAGATGATGAGAGGGATTGCTCCTCTCGAAACATAGCATTGATAATAACTTAACGTGTATGCATTACAAAGTTTAATTTAGTGTAAATTAAAATAATCATATTGCACCACAAAGTAACTGCCATCGCAATCATAGTCATAACATTTATTCCATAGAATAAGAGTAATAATATTTAAAATCACTCAAGAACAAAAAATTACTCCCGCAGGTAGCACTGTATGAGTATGAGCTAAACCTTACTATAACTATGATTATAAAATTTGTGTTGGATTGTCTTGTGATTATTTGTAATTTGGCAGGAACATCAGAAACAAAAGTTTAATCTCGGTTATAATAATTAACCAATCGCACGTCACAATAACAGTGTCAGCCCATCACAATCCACATATCGTCACTGTATATATAATTAAGCCTATGTACCGTTTAATACATTCTCAGATGAATGAATCAATTTGTCAATTTTTCATATAAATAATAGATTTATACTAAAAAAAACATTGCCATTCATCTGGTAAGTCTGCCTAGTAATTATTTAAAATATTTTTTATAAATCTAGTCTGTGCAATTATTTTTTAAAACAGTTTCATTCTTTTATTTCAGAATGTACTAAAACGGCATATAGGCTTAATTATATATACAGCGACGATATACTATTTATTACCATGGTATGCTTTTGACCGATTCCCAAGCAATTCCCTGAAGTTCAGTTAAAAAGAATCATGTATGTGCCAGTATAGGCTATCATACTTTTTAGAAAAACATTCCGAGTTTTTTAGAAAAATAATCCGTCCTAGTGTACAACACTGTCTGATGTTATAGATATACATATATGAAAAGATTTAAGTAACGAATAAAATTTAATTATGAAACATTGTGTTCACAAGTTGACCTAATTACAATATAATGATAAATATATATAAATTGAGACAACAAGTAATAACTTTATCAATAGGTAATAATAATAAAGAACACATTCCATTCAAACCTACAAAGCTGAAAATTTAACTTGCGCATGACAGTGAATGCCTAATATGTATATTTTTCCAAACAACGAAGAAATAATTGAACGTGGTGAAACAGGTTGTGGTCCGCAGGAAGTGGTGTGACGACTATTATCAGACGGCTGCACGTTTCCTTTCCGATCAATATTTACTTCTGTATCAGCGACTGAAGTGTTTTTCAAAATATTTGTCCTCACGCAAACAGATTGCTTATCAAACAAAATGTGGTAGAACATAATGCGAAATTTTTTAAACGACCTGTACTAATTTCTTATCACGCTTTTTTATGCAAATTTCCAACAAGGGACACCGTCAGACAGGCCCAATATATACATCAATTCAATTAAAAGATATACAGGGATATTTGTAAAACATTAATAACCTTGCAGGACTATATTCCTGCCTCGATTATGAGTCGAAAATGTTCAAGCTATTATGACCTAATATCAATAGTTATGGAGATATGCGACATCAAAGTTGGCACTTTTTTTCCAATATTTCTGACTTATTTTTTGTAAAACTTTGGACTATCATTACAGTAACTCGAAAAATTCATTCGTTTCGATACAAGTTAGATAAAATGATACAAACCCTGAAAAAATTCCAATTGGAAAACATTCCAATTGAAGGTTTCTATTTTTTTATTTGACTTGTATTAAAGGGAATGAATTTTTCATATTCGATATAAGTTACTGTAATGATAATCTAACGTTTTACACAAAATAAGTTAAAAATATTGAAAAAAAAATGCAAATTTTGATGTCGCATATCTCCATAACTACTGATATTAGGTCATAATAGCTTGAACATTTTCGACTCATAATCAAGGCAGGAACATAGTCCTGCGAGGTTATTAATGTTTTACAAATAACCCTGTATAGGTATACAAATATACTATACTTTAATATCTTACCTCTATCTGTCCCTGTCTCGCGTAGGAAGGGTGATTCTTGAGAATCTTGATGGCGACGATCTCGTTGGTACCCTTCTTCCAACACTTGACCACCTGGCCGAACGTGCCCCGGCCCAGGAACTCCAGCACCTCGTACTGGTTGGCCGAGGAGTACAGCACTTCATGCTGCACCAGCTGATAGTCGCCATCTCCGCCGCCGGATCCTGGATTCGGCACGAGCGCGGGAACGATCGAGGACCGCAAAATTGTCAGGGATGGGAGAAAATAGGTCAAGGAAGGGGACAGTCGCAAGTCGTTAGAGGCAGTCATGAATGACAAGAAAGTCGTTGGAGGCAGTCATAAAGTAGAAAAGGTCGTTGGAGACAGTCAAATTATGTTAATGTGCGGGTTGGTGCAGGCGAACGGCGGTCGACGGTGGCGATATGTGGAGGAGAAAAAAACAGCGTTAGCGCATCAATGCCATGGGAGGCAAAATACAATACGTGTCAATTAAAAATCATGCAAGTAAAGTGAACACAGTAAAACTATAAATAATTATACAAATGTTTCGGAGGGTACTTGAGTACAATATAATATTCATATTACAATTTTGAAACACCACAATCAGTCCATTAGCGTGAAACTTTAAACTAGTTAGCAGCAAAAACGAGAGTTTTAGTAAAAAAAAATACTCATTAATATAATAATATAATAATTATAGTTACCTATTTAAGTTTTTTAAAAAACATAAATAGGTAACTATGATTTTTACGAAACCCAAATAAAACACATCAAAGGGTGATCGAAGCTATTTTTTTTTTAAATAAATCAACCTACACATATGTAGAACAGACAAAAAAAAAAATATTTTTAAAAAGTAACCTAAAAACGCGAAAAATCGCGTAAATTAAAAATTCGCGAATTCAGAGTATCTCTCCGCGATCTAAATTCAGGGAGGAAAATTTTATATAGAAATTGTATTATGCAGTATAAGTACGTACACCGTAATCATTTATTTCGCAAAAGAGATAAAAAAAAAACGCAATCCGCTCGCAATGTCGAGTGCAAACGCGACAGAAACAGTCAGCGCGAAATGATGTAGAGAATATACAATGAAAACGTACGGTCGTACGCGTGAGAATTGGGTTTCGACGAGATAAATGCACAAAGATAATATTTTACTGTGCAAAAGAACAAAAAAAGACAAAGCATTAGCCGCGAATAACGGGTCCGCGGTGCGGCTGAAAACAATCGAGCGATACGTCACATCAGTCTCCTGCAAGTATTCCTCTCCTCGCCAAATTTGATTGAAATAACTCTAAAATGATTGGAATGACCTCGACAACTGTAAATTGCTAATGCTCGAGACGTCCAGCCAAGGACGTCACGATGGCGGAACGTATTCCTCAGAAACCAAAACCACTACAAAACCCGGATTAAATATGAAGGTCGAATTGAAATCAATCAAATATTCAAAACAACAAGGGACAAATTAGAGCACTATGTTAACTAACTAACTAACCATCACGCCGTTTCTCCGCAGGGGTAGGCAGAGAGGATAGAACTACACTTTTGCTACGGCTACATTCATACATCTTCTCGTGCAAGCTCTACGGTTGTTGAGGCTTTTGACAGGACCATCCTCCTACTATATTATGATTTTATGTATTAAATACAAAGTTTTCTGGAACCTGTGGAGCCTGTGGAACAAGTCATGAGCTTCAGATATTCAGGTGAAGAAATCTGTAGCCGTAGCGATCTGTATACCAAAGTCCGAGAGCAAGTTAACAGAGCGTCCACCGTATCAGGGTGTCTCAAGACATGCGTGCGACCTATTATGACATACGCTGTAGAAACGCGGGCTGACACTGTCCCCACCAAAGGACTCCTCAGAACAACAAATGAAATGAAGGTGCTGAGACCCATTACTGGAAAAACTCTACGTGACCGTATCCGAAATGAAGACATAAGGAAAACTTGCAAAATGGATGACAGCACGTTGGAGTAGATCCAGAAGAAGATTCTGGCGGGATCACGTGGCCAGAATGGACAGTGACAAGACTCGTGCATACAGCAGCGAATGAAATCCCCTCTGGACGACGCCTACCGGGAAGACCACCGAAAAGATGGAGGGATAGCTGGACCTCGTCATCCCAGAAGGCGTGTTTTCTGTAGCACAGATCAACAGATCTACTAAAAGAAAAGAAGAAGAAATACAATGCTTCAGACTATCAATAAAGCGTACCCCTGTATAATGTGACACATTTTCTCTATTATAACTTGAGCATTTCACAGCGACAAGTTCCGTTACAAAAGGGAAAAATAATAAATTAATATTAATCGTTAGTGAATCATGATTTAATGATAATATAAAAATCTCACGGAATTAGTACGACTTTGGGTTTTGTAATATTTTTTATGGTCTCTAAATAATTTTAATGTAATATTAGTTTTGTAAATTAAAAAAATACATATTAATATATTGCTTTTCTCCATATTACTTTAAACATAATTTATTATACGTACATATTATTTTCTATTTGGTTGTGTGCTTGATTGATTCAAAATTGCATAATCATTTTTGCACAATGAGCGTGACAGCTCCGCAGTCCACACACGAGTTTGCAAAACGAGGACATTGCACAATTACCGCCTAATAAGTGCCAATCAAAAATACAACCGACATATCTAAAAAAAAATATGAACAATGGCGGACGAAACGAGAGCAAATCAGTTAAGAAGCGTGTTTTTCGATAAAGCACATTCGCAAGTGACATTCCGTATACTACTATATCGTATATCGACCACAATCAAAAGACCATTCCCTAGCTTTGTCCGGTAAGAAGAAAGCGGAGGAAGGTTGCCAGGCAAGCCCGTATTACAAGCCTCAATGTGATATTCCAAATAAATATATTTTTTAATTTTAAAAAGGTTACTTACTAGAAAAACTTATTTTGTGTTCATTTTTTGCATCGTAACAATACACATATTTTTTGCGCGCATTCTTTTGAGTGCGGTCTAGCTATAAAAGTCTCGCCTCGATAAATTAAAATTAAATGGTATAAAAACGAAAAATATTTTCAAACATTTGTATAATAAATTTATATTTTTACACAGTCGTAAAAATGAACCTTGAATTTGTGACAATTTTAAAACTTTGCTTTTATGTAAAAAAAAAAACATAAATAAAAAACAAAGTTTTAAAATATTAGCAACTGATTCATTCAGTGAGAAAATGAACATTTCGGTATCGTAACATGACGAAGTTTCCATATTTTTGCGCCCCGCGCTAATTCTTACGGCACATCTATACTAAACAGTTGATACAAATCTTTATATTAATGCGGACTGTCGTGAAAACTGAAAATAAGTAATTTGGGAATTTCAAGTTGAATTTTTTCGGGCAACTCAATAAAAAAAGATCGATATAGATCTATAAATATGTAAAATACTAGCCGTAAGCCCGTGATAAATCAACGAACATAATAATATAATTTAATTACGACCCTTGCGTGAAACCCGAGCCGCGCGCCGATTGACGTGTCACACTCGGGCGACCGGGCCTCATTAGCGGCCGGTCATTGTCGGTGTGTTGTAATTCCAGCCTAGTTCCAGCGAGTTACGGACACAAAGACGGACACGCAAAATTAGGATAGTTCATTTAATTTTTAAAATAACACTCGAGTGGTCTGGTAGACCCTAATACTCGCTACTTGCAAATAAATACATATTTTAAATGTGTTATGGAAAACATAGGTGATCGATGTGCAATTGTTTCGAATACCGTCATAACATGACGTACGCAGAAAATGGGATCACAAGTGCATTTTCATTAGGATCATTCGTGAGATTTCCTCGTTTGTTTGCAAAATGTTCACGTTCTCGCCGAATAGGATTACACATTCACAAGATGGCATATAAAACAATGAATGAAATATTTTTTAAAAAATAACTTAAGTACATTACTAATTATTTTCACTATGTACGAGTATGTATTATTATGAATTATATGTACATATTTAAACTAGGCACTGTCACCGATATAAATATCAGAGTAATAAGAACACAATTCATGAGAAAAAAATACGTTAAAATTATTAGGTCACCCTGTTCTGCATCAAAATCCTTCCGTTAGCAAAAAAAGTCTTTCCATAATGTTTAGAATTATGCTGAACACAAAGTCAGAAAGGCTCTATCATAAAAGGCAGTGTTTTTGAAAATTTAAAATTTTTTGTTAAAAAAATCGTGTTTTATGCAGGTACTTTTAGGCATTTTTTTTAAGGTGAAAACTTCACTGAAAAAATAAAAAGCCGCATGATTTCGAATGTATTTATTATCTTGAGTTTTAACAAGAAAAAAACAGTGAGAGTGAGTATTTTTTTCGAGGAACATTAAAAGAATATATTCCTCTTCTAGGCAGAAGTACACTCACACGTACCAAGGGACCTTTTGTACCTACGCGGACCTTCTCCCCTCTTCCCAATTTAATTAATCTTAAAATATGTCATATGAAATAACAAGTATATTTCACCAAAAAAAATATGTATAAAATAAATAGACCTTTCAATATTTCTACTTAAAACTCACTTTTCTCAAAAATGGTGCCTGGTGGAATTTTTTTCTTTTAATTTTTTTGACTTAAATTCAGACTCGGCACACTTGAAAACATAGCAAAATTTCCCGAGGGAGCGAAAAAAGGTTTCGTTTGCAGAACAGTGTTATTAGTAGGGGACTGAAATATTGCGAGTGTGACCATGAATGTTTCCTACCCTAATCCTAATAATGGTGCTTCGATTTATAATAATTCGAATAAAATAAAAATATAATATCAAGTTGCAGGTGTCCAAACAAGCCGTAAAAGGATTTTGGCCGACAGACGTTTTTTGAGGGATGTAGTAAAAAAAATAATCGCGTAATAAATACTCATCACACAAAACGTAAACAAGCGTTTATTCACAAATTATGAATAACTTAACGTTTGTTTACGTTTTAGAGCTTTCTGATTGGTTGAATTTATTAATTCCAAACCTGTCAAACTTAATAACGTCAAATTGACGGCGTTACCATGTTATGCTATAATTGTCAAGGTACCGAAAAAGCAATGATTGCTATTTTCAGAATAGGTCGGAATATAGACATGATAAGTAAAACACATGTATTTACCTACTGATTACAAAATATAGTACCTACGTATGTGGGGTATAAAAGCAAAGGCAGCAATATCAACAAAAAAAAATAGGTACAGTCATCGAGGATTGCTAATATATAATGTACTCAATTCAAGATTTTTTTAATCAACAGGCCAAAAACAAAACACCCGGGCTCGAGTAAATCACACAGATTAATTGTGACCTCAGCGGGAATCGAACCCGGAACCCTCGATGAGGTAAGCCAGAGTCATGCCCATTGGGATACGAGGGCCGCCATTTTATAGGAAACAACATGATTGTGGAAGGGACAAATCTAGAATTCAGTACATCTTAAATTAGTAATCCTCGGTGACTGCATTCAAAACATTATTTAATTTTTTGTATATTGCTGCCTTTGCTTATACATATACGTATTTGTTGTTTGATTAGTATCTGTTGGTGTTGTGTGTTGTGTGTGTGGGTATCGGCGGTGTGGTGTTAATATATCGGTATCAAGATGTTTCTATTACGTTTGGCGTTACCTTGCGGCTGGGGCGGGTGGTTGGCGCCGCCCGCCGCCAGCTGCTTGCTGTGCGAGGCCGTGGTGGGGGGCGCGTGGCGCGCGCAGCACGCGTCTGCCTGCTGGCCGCTGTGCTGGGCTGGGGGACGAGCGGCTGCCGCTCCGCCCCGCTCACCATCTCCCGCGGGCGGCCCGCGCGGCTGCGGCTGCTGCTGCGGCTGCTGCCCGCCGCACGAGCAAGAGCAGGAACAGCAAGCCCTCTGCGAAATTCACTACCTTTAGTCTTCTCTATTCTTTCCGCCTTACGATCATAACGAGAAATTTAAAGTGAGGAAAAATATTAAAATACGGTAGGTAGGTTCAACAAATTTCATGTTGTTAGAGACACGACTTCCCATTCGAGTGCCACCTAGATCGACCAGAACTGACGTCACATTCTGTCTCCCACACTGCCACACAAACTCCAAACAGAACTCATTCTTCTACAGAGCTTCATCGTATTTTAACACATTCTTCAGTGAACTCGACATCTTCAACACGACAACTACTAAGATTAAAACACACATTTAACACTTAACTAATCTTTATCACACAGATCTTATTTACTAAATCCGTTTCCCCTTTCTTCCTCTCTCCCTCTGGAAATAAATTTACCGTACTTTCTTCATGTATTAATCTATTTTTATATCTTTAAAATAAAACTCTTTCTTCCTTGATCTTTTTATTGAATTTGTTAAATATGTCTTCTTATTCTCTAGTAATAAAAATACTCTACATTAGCGCAACGTCGAGGGTAGGGAATATTGCGTAGGGATGTGACAGAGATAATTTAAGAGATGACGAAATGAGAATTTTAGTCTTCAAGACAATCACGCCGAGGACGCGCGGTTCAGTCGAATGATGACGTGCTAATGACCGTCAATTGAGGAAATTTTAAATGAAATGGTTACAAAAAAAAGAATACCAGAAACGCCCTAAAAATCATTTTACGTAATCAAATAATAATGTACCATTCCGCGAAGCACGTGCGCTTCCTCCATGACTAATGGGAATTCGACGAGCCGACAGAATTGTACAGTACTTGTACTATTGACGTTTCTGGCTTACTGTAACTAAGAATTAACTAGAAATACAGTAATAACACAATTCATTTTCTAATTTATTACAAATCGTACAATCATTCTATATAAATAATTCCTCCCCACAGTTCAATACCACACATAACATTCTAACAGCAAATAACATAATATTCTTCATACCTGGCCGTAGGAGTTAAATGCTCAATTTAGATATTATCGACTTTTAAAATAGATATATACATTATTATTGTTGATGGCGACATGTGCGTGGACTCACAATGGAAGTAGTAGCTACTAGGATTATATAAATAGTATACCTATATTTAAAATGGAAGTGGCTGTTACAAATTGTTTCATTTGTACAGTACGCCAGAATTAGAAATTGAAATATGTACTTTTGTAATTGCTCCACTGTTTAATTACTTGGTTTTAATAAAACATTGACGAATATGAATTACAATTATATTCCAAACTAGAAGTCAATTCACGACGATTCCAATGTTCAGTTCGTGACAATCCAAATAGTCAACGTATATAATGGCAATCAATGTCCATCATTATCCAGGATAATAATGGCAGATACATACAAGTACACATGGCAGCGTTGACAGTTTACGAATTAGGGAACAAAATAAGAGAATCGCACGAAATCTTGCGTGATGAAATATTGTGCCAGAGATCTAGGTATGCATGAAGATTTAAGGCAGGATTCTACTTTGGGTGCTCGAAAAAGGCTATTTTTATGAGATTATAAATAAAGATATTGATGTAGGGTTTGTTAGGCTTAATAAATACACTCTTGAAATACATTAAAAAAAGTTATAATAATAGTATATTTTATATGCACTTTTAACATACAAAAATACCATTTGAATACAACGCCTAGATAAGTAGGTGTGTCGGCGCTAGTGTTAAAATTTAAAAAATGGGCCATCGAAAACAGATTTTTTTTATTTTTAGGTTCAATATATCTCTAGCAACCGACTGAACCAGAATTATTTAACGATTTTGATTTTTACTATTTTTTTTTTCCAAAAAGCAGTGAAAAAACGCGCATTTTTTGCCGCATTTTGTTATTTTTGCATGTACATTAAAAATTCTAGTTCAGTCGGTTTGCTGGTGATATATTGAATTGTTTTAGATGGCTCATTTTTGAAATTTCAAAACCAGCGCAGACACACCTACTAATCGAGGCGTTGTATTCAAATGCTTTTTTGTATGTTAACAGTGCATAAAATATATAATTTTTTTTTTTTCGAGTATTTCAAAAGTGTATTTATTAATTAAGCCTAATACACCCACCCTACAACGATATCTTTACTCATAAACTCAAAAATATAGAATCCTGCCTTAAGACATGAAAAATCTAAAATGTCGAAAGTGTGCGTGCACGAATACAAATGGTAAGATACTATGTGTTTATTATTTCATGGAATATATAAGCACATACACTTACCGAAGAAATGATAAGGCGACTTGAAGCATTTGAGATGTGGATCTACGGAAGAATGCTCAAAATAAGCTGGATCTATGTATCCAATTTACGAATACAACACGGGTGAATGAATGAAATGAATATAACATCCACACAGATGACATCACTGTACCTGTCCCCACATTGGTGATAATTATTCCAAAAAGTGCACACCCATTACCATACACGTTGGTTCAGGGAGAGGTCTGCAAGTGCAGCGAGATTAATACTAACCTTCCGAGACAAACAACATTCGCCTGTCAAGGTTGGCCAGATGATGTGTTTATATCCGGGTGTATTAATAATAAATTTATAACAAAAAAAAATGCTATTGCATTTTTTTCATCAAATAAATGCACAAAAAGCTGTTCAGTATTTCAATCGTAGCTTTATCAAGCTTAAATTTTCTGTAACTATAAAAACATCAATAAAAATATATTACATTCACCCAAATTCTTTCGGATTGCACTGAACTTCGCCCGAAAAAAAAATTGCTAAATCTCATCAAGAGATACCTAATAAGAACAGATGCCGCATTATTTTCACCTTCGTAAATATGCAGAATGAGCCGCGCCTTGTAATAATGCATTATTCCTTACAATATATGGTAAAGAAACAGTAACAAAAAAGTGTAAAACCGCGAATCGTCCAGAAAATCAGAATTGAAACGAAGTCTCCTAGATTCTTACCCGAATGGAATGAAAACAATTTAATACTAATTGATATAATTAATAACTTTGTTTTCACCTCTTATGTATTGAAAAATACATAAGTGGTGAAAAAAGCCCTTTCGTCGGGATACAGTGTATAGTACCAACAAATTAAAAATCAAAAATCGGGGTATAGACAGTCAAAATATAAAAATTATATATGGGAGATGAATAATAATTAAGTACCTACTAACATGAAAACGAATTTAGAAGATAACTATTTGTAAAAAGGATCTGCGTTTTTATAATATTAATTGATTCATGAACATGAAAACAAATTTAGAAGATAACTATTTGTAAAAAGGACCTGATTATTTATAATACTAATTGATTCAAAGCAGCAAATACATTCGTAATATCTAAAATATTGAATATATCGCTAACTATGCGCGAACTAAACCCCTAAACTTATAATAATTATTATGATTATTCAATATTACTTTTACATGTATAAATCATTATTAAATATTCTATAACTCTGTAGCTAATTCAATCATGGAAATCATATAGTGACTAGAGTATGATATTATCATTTACCCAGGAAGAGCCAAGTGGAATGGAGCCATCGTAATTAAAAAATTAAATATTCAATATGTATAACTAAAACACTAAAACCGCTAAGTGTTGTTAAAATGTCAACACCAATTCCTAGGAACGACGCTTATACTCAAGTTGGGGAATTTGCATAAGTTGTCGAAAAATCACGGACACAAAAGGTGTTAATTATAAACCTGTAGTTAAGGTCAAATTGTTTATTGCGCCTCGAAAAAAAATTTTTTTTTAGTAAATGAAAAAGCCTTAAGATATAAATATAAAAATTTAAGCATGAAATGCAAAAATCCCCTTGCACGACATCATTTAATAGATTTACTATCTGTATACAAAGAGCTCACGGGTGCTTAGGTAATAAATTAAAATTGTGAAATTAAACATAATAATTTCATTGTCTATCCGTCCGTCTGTCTGGTTGGCTTCGGGGTCCGGGGCTTCAACCCAGGCCGTCAAACCCGAACCGGCCGATTACCGCACCTGGCTATGGCCGCCTCTCCGCAGACCGCCAAAAAGATGCTATAAGTATTATATAGATAAATCCGTCATTTTTGACGGGTTACAGCTTGCGTAATACTAAAACTAGCGGGATCCTCGAGTAAATATAATCCCGAGCGAGCAAGAAAATAAAGGTCAATCCGATGACGTCAAGTTAGTCCGCTGGATTTGATAGAATTGGATAGAATTTGAATTTACCCTGCAGCACTTAAAAAGGTTAAATGTTCGCAATTGAATGCCTTCTGTTTGTCTAACACTTCAAATTGAATTGTTGTGGATATCTACAGATCTAAATGACGTCTACGCGCGCGCGTATAGTCTCGCTGTCAAATTGAACGCCATGATGTTTGAGATGCTACCAATCTCTAAATTTATTTCGAGATCAAAACTTCAAGACGCAAGAAATCAGGCCATATTATTCATGTGATATTTTTTCACGATGGAAGATATCCGAGATATCCACAAAAGCAAGAAATTCAACGCATCATATATATATAGTACCGTACATTTTGTCTCTTGCATCATTCGAAGTAATGAATATGTAACTTAACTGAGATAACTTATAGATGTCACACAGAGACAAAGCTATTTACGTGAGAAAGTATGTGAGGAAGTCTTAATTGGGCGTTTACACGGCTTAGGACCTGTCTAAGGCCGGCTTAGGTAATCAGTTTACACAATGTAATTCACGATTCCACCTAAGATCAACCATACATATACAATTTTTTTAAAGTTGTATATATGTACATATATGTTATTTATGCACCTCATTTTACATATTTGATACAACTACGCTATCGCCATCTATGATTGAAAATTTGTCATTCATGAAACAGTATATAGATGTCGCCGTTGGTAAATTTATTTTTTGTTTATTAAATCCCAAAAGAAAATATACAAGATATAATATATATTACATAAGTAGATTTTTTTTTTTTTTTTTTTTTTTTTTTTAAATTAATTTTAACAATTAATAAAAAATTAAAAATTAAATCCTATAAAGATATATACATATACCTGTACATAGGTTCGGGAGATGAAAAGTTAGACATGTGTAATAATGAAACACACAACTAAAACTCAAAAAAACAATGTAAATTGGTAATTAGTGACTAATATTAACACCTAGCTTTCAAAATAGTGAATCGAATGATAGTTGTATGATGATTACAATATACATTTACAGGGATATCAGATGTTCTTGTGTTTCGATTATCCATTTTTTATTTATTTTATTTTTAGTTGACTTATTTACTTCGATTACAATTTTTAGTTCGGTGGGTAATAGATTGAAGTATTTAGTAGCTGTATATAAGATTATGAGACTTACATATTTATCAACGAATGTATGATCTAAATTAATAATTATCCTTTTTCTTCAAATATACAGAATTACAATTTGATAAATTAGAAATTTTGGAAATAAGAAAGAGTGTAAATAGTAAATTGAATGTTATAAATAATCAGGTCCTTTTTGCAAATAGTTATCTTTTAAATTTATTTTCATGTTAAGTAGGTACTTTATATAATCGTTTTCCATATATAACTTTTTAATATTTTGATCTATACTTCGATTTTTAAATATTATTTTTGTTATCCTGACGAAGAAGCCATTGGCTTCGAAACGTGTTGAATTTTTTTCAATAAATAAGTGGTTTTAACAAAGTTAATTTACATCAATTATAATAATTATCCCCCTGTGAACAAAATCCAGTAATTGTGTTCTTAGAACGTATTAATAAAAAATCTATTGACGAGTAGTATAATGTGACCTGATGGTCCACTTCCCGACATCCTCCCCGAGCTGCGGAGCCCGAGGCCGACAGAAACCCGTTTGTCGACAATTCCAGGAACGGGGCCGGCTCTCGCTGGAGGCGGGAGGGTGATCCCCACAGGGAGATTTCCAGTCCTGGAAGGCTCCAAACTCTGCCCGGCGGGGACTTTTTCGTCCCTCGGGTTTGTGATTCACCATCGACCGTCACACGATTCGCCCACCGGATCTGTGAAATTTTGATGAACCCAAAGCAGGGTTCTTGGGACACCGAGAGGAGCTCGTTATTGTAACGACTTATCCATCGTAAATTCGACTAAGTATTTTTCTTTTCTATGGAACTAATCTTCCAGAGTACTATTGAGTAAATGTCTCACGTTCTATTGGATATCATTATATTAGATGATGTATGGAAGCGAAGCCTGGAGCTGGCAGAAGAGGAACGAAAGTAGATTAAATGCAGTGGAGATGAGATCCCTCAGATAGATAGAGTAAAGAATGCAGATATTAGGAATGAATGTAAAGCTGATTTTAGCATAATTAATAGAATTAAAAAAGGGTCGCTCATGGTTTGGGCATGATGAGCGAATGAATGAGGAAAGAACGGTAAGAAAGATATATAATGCAAGTGTTGATGGCGCCAGATAGAGAGGGCGACCGCGGAAGACGTGGCAAGACCAGATCAACCAGATACTGGAAGATATTAGAAGATATAGAAGCCTCAACAACCGGCGAGCTTGCATACGAAGATGTATGAATGTGGTTGAGGCGAGAGTTGTATGTCAGGACAGAAGAGTATGGCGCTCTATCCTCTGTGCCTACCCTCCACGGGGAAACGGCGTGATGGTAAGTAAGTAAGATGATCGGTTTTATATTTTGGAAATAATCAGAAGTCGTAGGAAACTAATTCAGGTGGATTACCTGATTGGGTAATCGCTGTTTTGGCTGAAAGTCTCTCGCAGTGCGCGCCCTGTGACTGCTCTACATTTTGATTACCCATTTTACGCCCAAGCGCAGATATATTTTATTTTCTCGAAAGCTAACTAACTCTATGAGGGTGAAATTCACGTACCTAAGAGAATTTTTTAAACGCTATTAATTAGGGAAAAACTTCACCAAACATCCAGCCTCGAAAATATCACATAGATGTAATATGACCTCACCAGGAATCGAATCTGGAACCCCCGGTGTGAGAAGCCAGTGTCATGCCAACTGGAGTACGGGGGCCTTCTATATTAATTATTAGTTCAGACATGAATCACAGGCGATTCCATCCGGAGAAATAAATTGTCACACCTTGTATAGTAGTGATTCAGTTTTTTCATATGTATTTTACAATAAAACGAACGCTATTTTATGGCGCACGTGCGAAACTTAGTAAGTATTTCCAGGCAAAATAACGCAAATAACGAATTGACCACGCTCTACCCTAATTGATGGTACACTAATAAACTTTTGCCCTTTACGCGAGTTTTAAAAAAAAAACATACTTTAATTAGTGTAAATGTACCCCTTATATTATTTTTCAGATTTTTCGGAGTGTCATTAGAATTTCTTAAGTAATTGAAATTAACTTATTTCTAAATTTATTGCATCGCCCATACTTTGTCGCTGATGTCATCAACACCTAGTCATGACATGCCCACCACACGATCAAAATTTTTCTTTATCCTGTTCACTAAGTAGCATTCTATATATATAGATATATATTTTTAAATAAATAGAGATGCGAACACGGAATACGTGTCACATCAATATTCCTACTACTTTCAAACTAAGCTAAACGCTTGTGCTATGAAAATAGGACTAACTTGCTAGTCTGGAGTGAGGTTCGAACCCGCGATCTTAGGATCGTGAGGCGAGTGTCCTAACCACAAGACCAACAAGCTACTTATTATAGTTATTATTTTATTATATTATTATAGTTAATTGATTCTGAAATGAGATGAAATGAATAAAACATCCGAAGCATCAAAATTTCAGGCAATCTCCGAACGCCGTCATTAGCGAATTTACCTCCGACTAGGTACTTACTACTTCACTCGTCAGACAGGTCAACCTTGCGCTCATTTTTTTTATGTTTCTCTTCGAGTAGGTACTCGTTCACTGTAAAATTCGATGTGTATCCCAATTATAAAATATAAACAGCGATTGTAATTCTTGCACAATACGTCTCGGGCGGCTCGGCTCTTGTTAAGTTTACAAAATATTACGAAATATACAAAATAAGGGAGTAAGTAGATTTCTTACATGATACGTAGGTAATGGGGGATGAGGGGGGCTAATTGTATTTCATTACCAAAATATTCAAGACTGGTGACAATTAATCCTTGCTTGACATTCTCTTCTGCTAGTATTTAATCTCAACCCATTGTGACGATCATCTGATCTCCTATTTACGTGACCGTACCATCGCAGCCTGGCTTTTCCCATCTTCTCGGTGCCATTTTAAGATTTCCCCTGATCTACTCATTCCGAACTCTATTTAGTCTTGTCACTCCTCCAAATCATCCAAGTATTTTGAGTTTTGTTCTAATGGTTCTAAACTAATGAAGAATTATTTTTTTACTGAAATAAAAAAAATGCATAGTTGAATTAAAAACCCGTGGCTACACACGTGCCTCGTGTTTTGTTTATGCGTATTAAAAAAAATATTTCTAGCTAGATTCATCCAGTTTTATCAGATTTTTTTACTGTTTGGGATGGGTACAAAAGCACCTTAATGTCTTCTCCTGGATGAAGGTATTATATATTCCCACACAAAGTTTGCTTGCCGTAACTCCAAAGTATCCAAGTTATTAGTGAACAAACTTACAAACATTCTCTTGCGTGTACAGGATGTTTACAATTTCTCAACACGTAGTGAAATTGATGAAAATTTCAGAAGATTGAGGGAGATGATGTTGTCACCGGATTAAATGAAAGAAAGTCCATACTCCTATATTATGTAGCCTCTGAATACTCAACTTTTTATTTAAAAAAAAAATAGAGATGCGAACACGGAATACGTGTCGCATCAAATCCTTACTATTTTCAAATTAAGCTAAATGCTTGTGCTTAAAACTATGACTTACTTTGCTAGTGTCATGGAAAGGGGCTTGAATCACCGATTACTGGAACACTAGGCGAGAGTCATAAATACATCAACAAGCTACTGTTAGTCTGGTACAACTGGTCATAAAAGTTTAATAACTATTACACGAGAAAATTTTTCGTCTTCCGTTTTATTTGAAGAGCTTGAATACTACACTTGCGTCACTCTTCTCTGTCCTGCCTTTCTGCATTTTTTTTAAATCGAGCGAGTTGGAAGGACGACCCACCGAGTAGGAGGCCTCCACTCTCCATAGATTATAGTTTCTTCGACTAAGGCCCATGTTCAATACGATGACATTTCACAGTGATTATTGACAGTCTTTAAGAGTTACATATCGACGGCTCCTACGTATAATATCGTAACCCACATATCGTCGATTTTTAGTTTTTTGTGTATTTCATATGTATTTAATTATATCTTTATTTCCAAGAAAGAAAAATTTTTTTTTGCAATAAATAACGTTTTCGGACGTATTTTATCGTATCTCAAACAATCACATATTTTTTTACGAAGTATACTATCGTATGTAACACTTACGATAATTTGCGTTGGAAAATAACATAAGATAATTTTATCGTATGTAACACTTACGATAATGTACGTTGGAAAATAACATAAGATAATTATCGTATGTAACACTTACGATAATATGCGTGAGAAAATAACATAAGAAAATATCGTATGTAACACTTAACTTATTTTACGTCGCGTCTTTTCCGAAGTAAAATGTTGTAAGTCATTTATACGATATTTTACGTCGCGTCTTTTCCGAAGTATAATATCTTAAGTGCATTTCTACAAAAATCTTTAATAATTTCGACTTTTTTGTGATTATTTATGAAACTACAGTATAAAGTAAAATATTGAAACGAAATTTCAAAAAAATTGGGCAATATTTAGATTTATACCGGACGAAAATATGTTCAAATCCTTCTCCTGTAAAATTGTATTTTGTGGGTTACGATATTATACGTAGGAGCCGTCGATATAAAAAAGCAGACTTTTGTCAAGATTGTAAAAAAGAGGTACTGAATGCCTGGAGAAGCTCATTGGCAGAAAGGACACCGCGCAGACAAACTGATTGAGGAAGAGAAGCGCCAGGATCCACATTACACGGAGGACAATTTATTCACCTTGCCAAGATCAGACCGACTAAGATTCAAGACCAAAGGAATCAAATAGAGGTTTTTCGCGCTTTATCTTTTATTTTGGTCCTGCCACGGAAGTAAATTGGATTATTATTTTAATTCCACAAGAATCCACATTACATGGAGGACAATTCACCTTGCCAAGATCAGACCGACTAAGATAAATATACAAAGGAAAAAAATAGATATTTTTCGCACTACATCTTTTCCTGCCACGAAGTCTTCTTTTCTTGGATAATTATTTTAATTAATCAAAATCACTATTTAAATTGTTTTACAACTTGAATTATAGGGTAGCAGCTCTAGGGCACGTAACGAAAAAAAATCACATAATTTTCTCACTAAATATAATAGAAATTTTGAAACATGTCCTTACTTTCGAAACGTGTTGTAAATAAGAAGATTTAATTACGTTTATTAATCTAAATACCTACGTACAGGCTGTGCTACAAATGACATTATATGACAGGGGTCGACTGAAAACCTTCCAAGTTGGAGACCCCCGGGTATGGGACATATTTCGTTTATGATAAATAAATGTATTACATTAGCCGAGGCGCTTCGCAAACCGAATTACAAATAATATAATGTAGCGCGGCGCGCTCTGATGTCATTTGTGGAACCTTTCAGAGGCCTCCCTTCTGAGATTACAAAACCTTCCAGCCTCGCGGTTGCTAGGTAAAATCTAGAAAAAAATCCAATATCAATTCTCGAGAAAGTAAAATGATACGTTTCAATAAATTTCAAATGAATACTCTCCTTAGTGTTGAATTTCCTATCGACAAACGTTTTTAATTAATAAAATCCTAAAAAGAAATGGCAACTGAAAAATATATAAATATTATAGGAGCTAAAGTAATATAAGTAAGTACCTACATAAAAAGTAAAATGTTATTTTTTCTTACGCATCAGCTGATCAAATTGCTTTCCATACAAAATACAAAAGACAAGAGGCACACTGAGTGTTGCGATCAATATTTCAATTCGCTACATTTTTCGCAGTTCATATATGACGAGAAAAAATATAAGAAACTAGTTATTCGTATAGGCGTTGAAAAAACTTTGCCGTAGAGACAAAAAAATTTCAATTTTTGTAAAAACAAATACTGTCATACTTTTTAATCTAAAAATTGTTGTAGCAATTGTTGGTAATATAATAACCCTTAAGAGGCCCCAGTTCACGATTTTCGTATTTATAATAACCGAAGTCTGATTTGAAAGAAAAATGATCTTTTAACAGACTATACGATTTAATTAATTCGAATTCTTGAGTATGAGTAATAATTTTTTGAATATTTTTATATTAATGACAGCGAAATTTTCTTAGTACGCATGTAAAATTTAATTAAAATAATCGATGTTTTAACGGTTTATGGATACTGCCATATAGGAAACAGGACGTTTAATTTTTGTCTTTTTTAAAATGATATATTTAACAACTTGTCGAAAAATATTAATATCTGAATAGCACCACTTCTTCTCCAAACTGTATAAATCAATTTGTAAATAAAATATTTGGTCTTTATTTGAAAATATACGAGATTAAGTGTACCAAAGATAACTCTACTGCATGAAAACTAAAATGGTGTTTCGGGGTTATAATTTTTTTGATGTTATAACAATATATTTGTTCTTATTTTTTCAAGGAAACGCTTCAAGAGTAAATGGATCTATCACAATAAAATTGATTAAAAGCCTGTTTAGCTGTGGGTTTTGCAAAATGATTTAATAAGTTTACGTTAAATTTAGCGAAATCGAGAGCAAAGACGAAAATCGTGTACTGGGACCTTTTAAACCACGTGTCTAGTAATAATGAGACTACAAGAAGGATCTAAAAATATCGGAATCGCCTCTGATATACTGATATATAATAACAGATAACTATAGTGCAACTACTTGCGAATAATGACTCTAGCTCAATACTAATAAGTAATGACGAATTAACAAGTTAAGGAGTATCCGGTACAAAAGGCTCTCAATGCGCATAAATATACTCCGACTGAGACGGGCGAGACACCTGCAACGGATGCATGATTCATAAATCCCGAAAAGGATACTCGATGGAGACCCAGAAGGACCAAGCTGCAGAGGCATTCCAAGAAGGATGTCATGGACTGAATAATCGAAAATGGACAGGAGACGTAGTACCATGGAGACCAGGGCTCGATTTAGGCCGTTGCACCATTGAAAAAACAAGTAGTGAATGAATAAGTTTTCCTGGTAGCTCTTCTTACAAACCTACACTAGCAAAGTGATCATCAACCCCTGATGGGTTTTGACGTATTTTTATGTTCCATTGATACCCATATCAAGCGAGTTCCGGATTTTTAAAAAAATATTAGAGATATTACTACTCCAAAATTTGTATCGTGAGGTTTTGAAGTTTTTTTTAATTAAAAAAAAAAACTTCTTCATGTTAAGTAGGTACTTTATTATTATTCATTTTCCATATATAACTTTTTAATATTTTGATTATCTATACTTCGATTTTTAAATTTAATTTTGTACATTTGGTATCCTGATGAAGAAACCATTGGCTTTGAAACATTTTGATTTTTTTTCAATAAAAAAGTGGTGCATACAAACTTAATTTCTATAAATTATAATTTAAAAAAAAACCTTCAAAACCAAATCAAATAGAGATGCGAATACGGTTTACGTGTCACATTAATATTCTTACTATTTTCAAACTAATCTTGTGCTATGAAAATATAACTAACTTGCTAGTCTGGAGTGAGGTTCGAACTTATATTACACGCTTACCAACTTTTAAATGAGAATTTATTCTCGTGTTTAAAAGTGGGGGGCATTGTCATATATATATATATATCTATTGTTAATGTAATCATTAGTGTAAATCTGTCTTCCGCGAATTCTTCCAGTGTCAGTTTGTAGCGAAGTTGTTTTTGCGTTGGTAAGATTTTACAGAATAGGCTGTCAGTATGGTCCTTGCATGCTACTTTTTTTTATTCGCTATAGTTTTAATTATTCTTAACAGATTGTTAGTTAACTTTGTAAAAACCAATACCAGATTTTAGGTCTACCGGTTTCGAGACGCACCCCGTCTCTTCGTCAGGACCAACACTACACACCTCAACCATAGTATTGTTACACTTCCACCAATAATTGATCACATGCGTGTTAGTCTTGTCAGGAACAAACATGCACTGATTAGCCTAATGAACCATCAGGGATCTACCGAAAGAGAGTGAGAGGGGGCGGGGTCTAAAGTGGGTGTTACCCCACCTTTTGTGAACATTAGATTAAACAAAGGGCTACATGGAAAATTAATTTGGTTGTTAATTAGGGGTGCTCTATTATTCACCGCCTCCCTAATGTAAAAACATTCTAAATTATTCATTTTTAAAGTGTTTGTCCTGACGAAGAGACGGGTACGTCTCGAAACCGGTAGACCTAAAATCTGGTAGTGGTTTTTACAAAGTTAACTAACAATCTGTTATAATGTCTAACCACAAAGTTAATGCTTTAAATATTAATAATATTAATTATTCTAGTTTGCTGTTGTTTTACTTTGTCTAAATACGTTTGAAACGTTAGTCCGTAACTGTTTAAGCCGTAGTTAATAATTGAGTCTATCATACTATAGATATCGTGTGTATCTTGGAATACATTAAATAAAAGATACTGAATGCTCTAAATGAAAGAATGGAATACTTTTAAATGTGAGAATTTATCTAGTATGCAGATGTATGTATTGGTATAAACGTAAACTAATATGTTCAGCTATTTCCCCCAGATTATTGTGTCCGACAGGGTGTCCGAGTGTTGACGAGAGCGTCGTACTTGACGAGACCGACGAGGGTTTGTAGCTCGCCCCTCGGCCCCGAGCCTCTGAAAATTCCCGGTACCCAGATTGGCCGGGTTACTAAAATTAGACCGTCCCGGGAGGAATTCCCTGATTTACGGCGGGAGACCTCTCGCGCGACCCCCGCGACGCAATTTGTAAAAAGCCCGCACCCCGATTCAATTCCCGCCAGGATCTGATCATTTGTCACCGAACCGAACATTCGGCGGGGTGGAACTATTCGGGTGGGGGCTTTTAAAAATGACGATCGTTGAAATTTGATAGCTGAACGCCCTCCCCACTCCTCATACACACGCGTGTCGAGTTATTCGTGAGAAAACATTTACCAGCAGTTTTGTCACTGAAGCAGAACCGATTGATAACGAAAATGTCATTCCCAACATGGCTTAAACCGTCTCACGCGCTATCTCTCTTGCTTCGTTCGATAGAATAAGAATTGGTCGTGAGTATTTAAAGCTCATTGACAATAAATAATTAGTGGTCAATTTAAAATCACACGGTATATTATAAAGGATTGATGGTTAATAACTTCGAATCGAAATAAAAATTCGGAGCAAACGTTAATGAATAACATCACTTTTCTAATCTTATTTAACTGTAATTTCGGATATTTTATACGCACCGTATGTATTACCGAGAAGCGAATCTCGACGTTTCGTTGGATACTTATCCAACGTCATCAGGAGGACGACCTTTACCCGCGGAGGTGGAGGTCGGACTGATTAAAGGTGCTGCTTTCTAGGGCGTAAATTGTATGCAATTTGTGGAATGGAATGTTCTCTTCTTCTACAATAGAGGTCGCCAGTGTGCAATATGTACTCCTCCTCCTGATCCTCCTGATGACGTTGGATAAGTATCCAACGAAACGTCGAGATTCGCTTCTCGGTAATACATACGGTGCGTATAAAATATCCGAAATTACAGTTAAATATGTCTAACGACCGTAATAACAATCTTAACTCTTTAATTTTCTAATATTAATTTATTTTTATTCTATTTATCTATTGAAATTAACGGACATAGTCCAATAAAATATAATACATAACATGAACAACATAAGATACATCAGTTATAGCAATTTAAAACAAAAGCAAGGACAAATGAAAAGTACTAACAAGATGGAGACAAGATCTGGACTATCTAATCAGAGATTGTTTGAATCTGGACAGACCTACTCCGAAGAAGTCCAGATCCTGTCTCGAGTTTATAAGACGACGTAACCGTGACATGGGAGCATGGAATCCATAATTAATTCTAAGATGGCTAAGGAACAACACATAATTATTTCTGAATCTACGGGAAGGGATATTGAATTTTATTTGACCCAGTAACGAAGGCACATCAGTCGTGCCGTTGAATATTTTGAATATGGTGATTAAGTCAGTGTTTTCTCTACGTTTTTGGAGGTTATACATTTTTAAACTTGACTCAATTTGTTATTAGTCTTGTGTTCATTCATTAATGTTTAATCATTGTCTATTGTCCTTTATTCTCATTGTCTATTGTCATTATATTTCTATCAACGACTGGAAAAATCGTATATGATGATGAGAGGGACTGCTAAAATAAAATGACTCATCGTGTGCATAGTTAGCTTTAATTAAAATAAATAAATGTCGCAGTGCAAAGTACCTGTGGCATCAATCGATAAGCTTTTGATTTTATTTCGCAGGTTATCAATTAGTGTATATTATAGATATCTCACAGAGACGAAACTGTATTAATTATGGGAAAGTAGGTATAGAAGTCATTTGGGTGTAACAGGACTTATGACCTGTCTTTTGGTTGGCTTAAGTGATCACTTTACACAATTGTAACATTCGCCATTTCCACCCATGATAGAATATACCATGCTTATTCATTTTTTTGGAAGTTGTATATATGTTCAAATTGCGTGAAGCTTTCATATATGAGTTGTAAGCGCCTTTTCCATGCGGCCTGTACAAAGCCATTTTCATTCCTGTTTTCACTGTTCTGAAAGATTTGAACAAACTCAAAATATTCTGATTCGCAGGTTATTATTGAATTGTGAAAACACTAAATATAATTTCGAATATAAAAAGAGTTTAACACTGTTTTACGCACAAACAATTAACCAAATTCATTTATGCACTCGGGTGAAAGACTCGGTAACCCGCCGGGTTCAAGGCAAGCGTCCGCGTATCGGCCGAACCAAAATCTCGGGAGTTCACGGCCGTTCGGAAAATTATACGGTTTATCGGGCCTACGAAAGGTTCACCGGGTTAAATACGGCGTGGCTTCCACGTTTCCTCGGTCGATTGGAAATAAATTGAAAACTGATTGAAATCCTGGAAACGGCAGGATGTGAGGTGTTTCATGAAGCGATTTACAAGAGCACTCTGATCACGAACAGCGGCGACTGCGGGCAGGAAATTCCTAAACGAATCCAACTAGCTGAAGTTGATCTGAGCCAATTTACTGTTCATACTCTTGTCTTTGCAATGTTCTTGCATGCATCAGGGACTTGGGCATACAGCGCGATATGTATTTAAATATTGACAGACCAGGCGATCTTCTTTCATACGGCCGAGCAAAGGATGCCAAATAATTAATGGCCGAATGGTGGTACAGTATACCTGACATCTTGCACATTTTTACAACACCGGCTTTTAGGGATATTTATAAATAACGCTAATATTACTAATAGTCCATGCTAAATAAATAGTGCAACCATTTTTCTTTGGACACTCGCTTTGATAATTTATAATAAAGTGTATTATGTGGAGGAGATACAGCAAATCAACTATTGCAGGGCTCTCCAGGTCGCAGCCGCCCTTTTACACGACGTGACACGGAGATGGCCTTTAGGATATGGGAGCTTATGCTCATAAAACGGTCCTGGGAATGCGGTGGGTGTCCATTCACTGGACGCTCACTTCAGCCAGTTCGAGAGCGACTTTTCAAACGAGGAGTTCAATAGAATATTCAATATTTAATTATATTTACTATGTTATCTCTACTTGAGTTTAAAAAAAAAATTCACTACTATTTTCGAGAAAATCAGAATTTCTCATCGCCAGGTGATATTTTTTAAAAACTCAAGTAGAGATAACATAATAAGTAAATATAATTAAATATTTTAATATATAATCTATCATGATTCTCTACAATGTAAATCCATCAATAATGAGAAGTTCAATAAGTTATCAAGCTGTCGGGAACAAGTAATTAAACAAAATAATTATGGCTAGTTTAAAATAAAACGCTAAAACTCTAACTGTTATTAGTAAATTTAGAGCACTGCGGAGATATCTCGTGAACAGCTACTCAAACAATTAAAATAAGATATTAGTAATATAAAATATTAGTTTTTCAAGATTCTCGCAAAATTTACTAAAATCTAAATCATTTTACCAAAAAAGGTGTTATTGTATGCATTGAAATGTTTCAGTAACACTTGTGTCAATTGACCAATGCCGGCGACTGCAAATTACATTACATACTTGCATATACTCCCCACTGTGCAATTTGAGCCTGACACGCTGAGCATAGAATTTTGTCTGCGTAATAAGGATATCAAGCTGTCAGCACGACTGTCGGCAGAAGTCGACTCCTAGAAAATCCACCGGCTGCAGGTCGAGGGACCGATCTGGGGCAGCTAATCCCACGTGACAGCTGCGCCGGGAGCCAGGGACGCACAACTCCGCAACGACGTTGACCACATTCAGGCCGGCCGCACTTTGGATGCGAATTATTACGTACGTATTGGAGCGCGCACATTGATTGCGTCTTGCGTTGTCACGATCAGTTACTTTGCGCATTTCTCCAAGGACGTTTGTGCCAAATGAATAATCTGTATCTTCTGGAAAACTCTATTACGGCAGACTTAAATAATGACAAATTTCATGACTATCTTTCTAATAGATTCACAAATGCTGGGGAGAATCGAAGCGCAACGAGAGCTCATAACATCGGAGAAATATTTAAAAGTTATTTTGTTCGAAGTACATAATTATACCTCACCTTCATTAAACCAAATTATTTAACTTACAGGTATTTTTTAGTTCTTTAGAGATTCTCCGCCATGATCTGCGCCGATGGTCACGTAGTTGAATCACTTCGGTTCCACAAACATTTGTGGTCATGTATCAAATTGACAAAATTTTCAATATCCATCGTACGAAATCGCAAAAATTTCCGAACAAATCCGGATCGTGTCGGACGTCGCATCTATACGTGCGTACACGCACTGCTAAATCGTGTACAGTGTGATGTTCGATATTACTTCGAAGGTCAGGAATGTACTCGCGTATTCGTAGGAATACGTACTACTCAATTTCGTACGAAAACGCATCTAGTGTGCGGCCGGCGTTAGGACGTCGCATCTATACGTGCGTACACGCACTGCTAAATCGTGTACAGTGCGATGTTCGATATTACTTCGAAGGTCAGGAATGTACTCGCGTATTCGTACGAATACGTACTACTCAATTTCGTACGAAAACGCATCCAGTGTGCGGCCGGCGTTAGGAAAAAACTACGTTTTGAATTTCGACAGGTCGGAACGAGGACTTTTATTGACTTATTCCTATTTCTGAAAGTGATCCATCGACTGCCTAAAAGCCACGCCTGCAGAAGCCTTAACGCCGAGATCCGGGGTTTAACGCAGTGCGAGGCTTCTTCGACTATTGATATTTTTGCAGATGCAGATTATCCTCACAAAGCCTGTTTATTTTCTGGGTCACGAAACGGGCGTGCAATCGTCCAGTATCTTGAGGGTTATTCATGAAGGTATATTTTGGCAGCATTGTTAATAGTTAATACGTACCCTAGCCATTTTTTTTTTAAAACCGGAGGGGTAGAGGTTGAAGGATTGCATAAATAAATGGTTAAAATTTTACCTAAATTCCTGTAAATTCAATCTTATTTATCCGACCCAATGCAAGGTAGACTCCCAACACATCGTAAAGTTACCCCAGTTTCAGCCTACCTCTTTAGGGCTAGAGAACAATACTTTGTTCACGGGTTTCATGCCACGCAGGTGCCCCTACCAGCGTAGTATTCCACGGGAATAGGCATGATGACAGAATTAAAGAATTAAGTCATTTTAGAGAAGAAAATATTTTGAAAGGATTTAAAAAAAATATCCAGTTTTAATATACACATTGAGATTAATAAGATTTTCAATAAAAAAAAAGTATAAAATTGTGCATTCCGCCATTTTAACTGAAACACCGGTCAGAGCGAATGACGTCGTGCCTCAGTACCCATCACCGTGTCTTTGAACCGTTGCCATAGACACAATACAATGTTTACTGAGGCTTGACGTCACGTAGACGAAATGACAGCTGCGGGCGTTTTTGCGCGAAATTAAAAATATGTAGATGAAAATTCAATTATTTGCGTAAAAACTTAGTTTATTACTGAAATAATGTTATTTTCGGTAATAGTAGAGGTACGTGTACCCACAATATAGAATGTTATTTCAAAATCTGTCATCATGCCTATTGTAATTGATTGTACAACACTGGCATCTCCATACGTGTTATCACATGTACGAGTATCTTCGCCTCTAAACATTTCTGCATTATATTTTTGCCTCTAGATATTTCCGTTTATGGGACGTTAAATTCTAAGAACAACTTTTCTTGCAGAAAAGTGCACACGGGTGGGAATACATACTTCCAACTTGTGAGACGCGATAAACAGCAATGTACTAAGAAAAACAACATTTTACTTTTAATAAAAATAAACGCCATTTTATTACGACGCAAGTAGACTGTTGGTCTAACGGTGGAGGTTCGTGCCTCGCTCCAGGAGTACACCAAGTAGTCCTATTTCTCAAACACAGGCATTTAACTTACTTTGAAAATAGTAAGAATATAATGTGACAGATATTCCATATGCGCATTTCTATTTACTTAAATTTACAAAAAAAAAAGCATTTTTTTGATCCATTATTGGCTGGTCTTTACCAGCAAAGTTCGCTTCCCGGATTTCCTCGTGATAATTTAGTTACATTTCCAACAGAAGGGCGAGATGACGTGGTCCAATTTGGTCAACCCTACGTGAGTCATGTTCCATCGGGTGTGCGGAGGAAGTGGCAGGAAAGCCGCTTTTCAATATTGGAAAAGTAATCCTCCCACGGGCCGGCTTACCGCGGAAGGCGGGCGACTGACTAAGCCCCACCCACCACACATCCACGTCTCGAGCCGCGCAAACCCAACTCTGAAGAGTGCATCACCACCCAACGGAAGCCACTTCAAATTTTAAAAAAAATGAGGCGAGAGATTATCAGATATGACGGTGTGTGTGTGGGGGACAACGAGATAGAAAGATACATTTATGATCATGGCGCCTCCATCTTTCTTCAAGAGCTCTGTACTCCAGGCAATTTAAATGACGGACGTTAAACTCTCATGTCAGTCTTTTCAGCTGCAGGAACAATTGTAGAGCCGATCGGTCGTTGCCAGAAGACCTTGTTGAAGAGCGGGCGATTACCGTGGCAGGCCCAAAAGGTGTAACTCTTCGTCCTTCGTAATAAGGAATAATTCGTCATAAGCTTTACTTAAAAATACTTAAAACATCTTTTCACACGACAAATTTAAATACACTTAAACCTTGGATTGCGAGCATAATTCGTTCCGGAAACGTGTTCGTAAAATGATCAATAGAAAATAACTTTTATATATTTTTATTCAAAAATTTTAATATGTTGTGTGCATGACACTGGCTTCTCACACCAAGGATTCCGGGTTCGATTCCCGGTGAGGTCACAATTAATGTAAGTGATTTACTCAAGTCTGGGTGTTTCGCTTCTGCAATTGGGTCTCTTGGCCTGTTGAAGCGTAAATAAAATAATAATAATAACAAAATAAGATTTTCACCGTCGCCAATGGATCAGAATCGGTGCTATCTGTTGGATCGCTAGAATATTTTTCTTTTTATCCGATTTTACGGAGGAACCCATCCAATGACACCCCCTTTTGCTTTCTTTTGAGGATTTCAGAAATGTGAACTGCATTGTCGCTTATTACAGCCTTAATTGGGTGGTGCTTTTCTACAAAAGTTGGTGTTCAATTGTGATCACGTGACGATCGACAGACAAAGCGTTTACTCCTGTATTCAAAATTGATTAAAAAATTTTGATCGTCTTGCATAATCTCTAGTAGATCAAGTTACTCGCAATCCAAGGTTTCAATGTACTTGTGTAGGACCAAAGTACCTGCTTGTGTAGGAACATTAAAATGGATAAAAAAAAAACAATGTTGTCTCAGTGATTTTATTTATATTTTACATTTTACTATACAAATTTCGGGAGTATCAAAATCTCTCATTAATGATAATCTTCTGATGATCGATGAGAGATTCTGAAACACTTGATACTCGAGTGAGTACCTAAATATAATTTAACTAAATTAGAGATGGCATAGTTCTATTTCTATTAATTTAACTAACTAACTAACTAACTAACTAACTAACCATCACGCCGTTTCCCCGCAAGGATAGGCAGAGAGGATTGAAAGCCACACTCTTCTATCCTGGCACACCACTTTTGCTCCGGCCACATTCATACATCTTCTCATACACGTTCTACGGTTGTTGCGGCTTTTAACAGGGCCATCCTCAAATACTTGTAGTACCTGATCGTGCCAGGTCTTTCGCGGACGCCCTCTATTCCTGTTGCCTTCAACATTCGCCTCATATATTTTCTTAACCATCCTTTCCTCGTTCATACGTTCCACATGACCAAACCATCTCAGCACTCCTTTCTTTATTCTATCTACCACACTACAGCCAGCATTGCATTTACTTCTAATTTGTTCATTCCTCACTCTATCGACCAAAGATTTTTCACACAAGCGTAATATTATTATTACGTTTATTTATATTCGTTATTATATTCTAAATGGTGGCTTGCACCAGGAAGATATACAGGGTGTACCAGAGTTAGCAGCAGAAACTTGGCAGGTAGATTCCTGCCTATGTTGAGTCTAAAAAGTTCGGCCTAATATCAATATTTATGGAGATATGCAATATCAAAGTTTGCATTTTTTTCTCAATATTTTTTACTTATTTTTTGAAAAAAGTTGAACTATCGTTACAGTAACTTATATCTATTATAAAAAATTCATTTGCTTCAATACAACTTAAATAAAATGATAAAAATCTTGTAAAAAATAACTTTTTAAAATATTTGCAAGGTTTTTATCATTTTATTTGGCTTGTATTAAAGCGAATGAATTTTTCATAATCGCCCTAAGTTACTGTAACGATAGTTCAACTTTTTGCAAAAAATAAGTAAGAAATATTGAAAAAAAAAATGCAAACTTTGATATTGCATATCTCCATAACTATTGATATTAGGCCTTATTGGCTTGAACATTTTAGACTCATAACATAGTCAGGAATCTACCTGCCAAGTTTCTGCTGCTAGCTCTGGTACACCCTGTATGTATAAGAGTTTTTCATACAAGACAACCCACTGACATCGTACAAACGGTACCGCCATAGTTCGAAAAAATCCACCACACGTGGTTCTCCACCACAGTTCGTACAATTTATTTAGCCGCTGCAATTTTCTGCAATTTACGTCATTTTGCACACGCTAGCCAAGTTCAAAGGCTCCAGTCATCGTCCTTCTTCGCGATTTGCAATACCAGTGAGCACGTCAGGCCTTTTTTGGTTTGTCCCCGTTTCTCGAAATATTCACCGATCATTCAATTTCAATTCCGTTAGTTAAGCATTTATTTTGAAGAATATTTTGAAATATAGCTTACGATTCCAAAAACACAACTGAATTCAGTCATCATAATAGAATAAAGAAAATCGTTCAAGCGTGGTGGTTAGGTGTGTCGCTACTCATTTTTCTAGACCTTGTAATTGTCGAGGAGTGTAATTATCTCTGGTCCACGACTGCTGAAGGCATAACTAGAAATCAAGCGATACATGGCCATGTTCAGACACGACAAGATATGGAAAGACCATGGTGTATACGAGTATGTAAACAATACAAATGAGAAAGGAAGTTTAATAAAAACTTGGTTTTTATTAAACTTAGTTGTTTATATCTTGTACCATGGTATATACGAGTATGTAAACAATACAAATGAGAAAAGAAGTTTAATAAAAACTTGGTTTTTATTAAACTTAGTTGTTTATATCTTGTACCATGGTATATACGAGTATGTTAACAATACAAATGAGAAAGGAAGTTTAATAAAAACTTGGTTTTTATTAAACTTAGTTGTTTATATCTTGTACCATGGTATATACGAGTATGTTAACAATACAAATGAGAAAGGGAGTTTAATAAAAACTTGTTTTTTATGGGTTAGTTTTTTATATCTTATACCATGGTTTATATCTTATACCATCATATATCTTATACCACGAGTATGTAAACAATACAAATGAGAAAGGGAATTTAATAAAAACTTGGTTTTTATGGGTTAGTTTTTTATATCTTGTACTGCTTATAATTGATATTGTTTTTACTCCCTTTATATATTAACTCGTGGCGTCTGCTTGCTTGCTTGACGAAAAAACTTTGGATCGATTTTTAACCCTTTTCCCGTGATCCAATCGAGCTGAAACTTTGCAAGTAGACTCGTGGCGACGATCAAGAAGATCTATCAAATTTTCGTTAAAAAAAATAATTATAGTACAATTTTGGATTTTTCAAATTTATAATGGTTTTTTCATACAAATCATAAGTTGTATGGAGATTCCGACGCATATGGCAGACACGAAACCCGAAAATGAGAAAGGGAGTATTGTAAAAACTTGGTTTTTATGGGTTATTTTTTTATATAAATATTCGTATTTTACAAAAATTTTATATAATGGGCGTGAACAAATAAATAAATAAATTTCCAAGTAGCTTTATCAATATTTTGAGAATTATTTTGCCGCTCGGATCATATTTTCCCGTTTTCAATAAGAAAGCATCCCGTTCCCGGTAACGTAATATTACGTGCGGGACGCCGCGCTCCCTGGCCCGGGAGTCTCCTCCGCGAGCCCGGTCTCCGCCGCGGCGAGCGACCGGCGCAGCGGCGCGGCGCGCGGCAAAGTGACAAACCACGCCCTAGCTCCCGTGCGGTCGTAGAGACGTCGCCCGGGTCGCTTGCATACTCTCGGGCGCATTTTCCTCGCCGCTCTCCCGGCTCGCGCGGCGCGGATCCCGGCTGGAGTTAATAATACAACCTTTGGCATTTTCCCGGCCGCGTGGGCGGAAATCCTTGGTTCGTCCTCGGAGCGCCGAGGATATAAATACGTTCATTGAGCGTCCTACACCGCTACACCCTGAGGGCGTCTTCCGTCTATGCTGTTGGAGATGTTTCTCTCGCGCAAACTCGCAATGTGCTGAATTCTAGATTTTAAGCATCTATCCCTTCCAAAATCATGCTTCGTATAAAATCTCAAATTCGGTACAGTATAAATTAGCAATCCTCGACGAATTCATACGACCCACACATAAAAAAAAAATTGGAAATTGAAAAAAAAAATGCAAACTCTGGTATTGCATACCTCCATAACTGTTGATCATGGTTGCTTGAACACTTTCAACTCATTATCATATATAATAACTGTTGATCATGGTTGCTTGAACACTTTCAACTCATTATCAAGGCAGTTAGTTATACACCTGTAAAATTTTTGCTAATAGCTATGAGACAATCTGTATACGAGAGATGATAGCTATAGAATTCGATATAAAGGAGACAGAGACAGTTTTATTAATATTAATTGGAGTGGAGTGTGTTTTAATTTTATTATCTACGAAACAATTGAAGGACTCTAATAGAAAAGACAACAGACAAAACTGGAAAATGGCAGCCAGCGACAGAGCAGCATGGAGGACTTTCTTGGAGGCAGCTAGGATCCACCAAGGGTTGCAACGATGAGGATGGATGGAATAGAAAAGACAACGCAAAAGTGCACGATCCGCATACTGCAGGCAGTTAGCAAAACGAATGCCTCTATTACAGATTAATTAAACATCTAGAAGCGTATATTCCTCAACCACAAGGCTTACGAGGACATGAGCACACAGTGGAAAAATGAAAGGTGGAAGGAATCGTATCTCGTGGAGGGCGGGACAGATCCGGTAAGATCTTCAATGCAGAATAGAGATGGGCCGTTCATGAACAAACTGTTCTTTTAGATTAGTTCACTTTACTGAATGAACGAACGGTTCAGGTCACTTTTTTTGGGTAGTAAAAATTTTGCGACGGTTGGGGGATACAAAAATTTTGGAAATTGAAAGTTTTGTTCGTTTTGGGAAGTCGATGTTGATAAAACGATCTTTGAAATTCCACGATAAAATGAGATTTTGATGGAAACTGAATAAATTTTGGTAGATTATGGTGAAATCTCTGGAAATCGAAACAATCCCCTCCCCTCGTGGATTTAAAAATTTTGGGATACCTGAAAAATGTTCTGGTGGGTAAATAAACAGTTGAAGTAGATAAAAACAAAAAGTCAAAGAACTACCGAACGATCTGGTGAACGACAGTTCAGTTAACTGAACTAAAATTCCCATCTCCAATGCAGAACCCGCAAGTAATAACATGGACCGCAATAGATAACGACAGATCATTCGCAATATTCAGACGCAGTTCCATGATCACGAGTGCTCTCACTGAGAGTAGGATTAAGAAAGGAGAAGAATGTAGAAATGTAGAAGAATGTAGAAATGTAGTAATACTTCTATACAATTTTGGCAAAAGCTACAGAGATTAAAAATCGACAATTTTAATTAAATCTTTTGATTGGTTTTAGATTAGATTTTCCGCAAAAAGAGTCAATTTGCGAGGGTCGAGAGGCAGACCCTGGAGTACACCGGCAGGTAACCAAAGCTTTACCGCACGAACATAAAACTGCAGTACTTGTCCGGAGAACAATATACAACCCCAAACGACGTGCAGGGTCGCCGCAGCCCGGCCGGCAGTCAACGCTTCCAGGTGGGTCGTAAACGCGAAGAGTGATAAAATAGCCAATAAAGAATGGCAACCAAACATGGTTCCTGCTCCACACATCGGCTAGTACAATGTAGCCGTTACTTTCATACGATTTTAATTAAAGAATGTGCAACTATTTGTTGTTTGTATTTAATTTACTTTGCTTCAGCTTTCAAGAGTATTTTTTGAGAAATAGAATAGCTAACCCATCTTTGTCCTTTGTGACTTTGTCCATGTCCCAGGGGCTAGATAAATAGGAGAGAGCTCAACACGTTTCTGTCCTGACACACAACTCTCGCCTCATCTAATTCCTACATTTTCTCATAAATGCGGTGGCGGATTTCTAGTGTCGGACATGTCGAAATTACGAGGGGTCCCACTTTTGAGAGTGCCGCAATAGAGAAAGCGAAAATAAAATAATCACAGTAATTCAACTTCAAAAATACTGTCAGATCGGGTCAGCTCAACAGCTTTAGGAATCCAAAAACACCACCGCATCGGCCACCTGGTTAACCAGGTCAAGCCAAGTCTTCCGCGGCCGCCCATTTTCTGGTATCTTTCACACTTGCGTCTATTTCTTATCACATTTTCCTCATTCTTTCGCTCAACATGACCAAATCTCAGAAGCGACGTTTTAATCCCAAAATCAATATTGTGCTCATAAAGACGTTTTTCCATATTCTCAAGACAAAAAGATCATTATCTCAATACCCAAAAATAAGTGGAACGTATGTAAGAAAAATTTCAAGACATATGTCAATTGTTAATATTTCTATCACTGTCTATATGTACGTATAGTGTTTGATGTCCTCTTATTAGACGTGGGTAAAACCCGTTTATTCACAGGATCTGTATCATCGTATCTATAATCTAGGCGCACACTAAAAAACTGAACATACCAAAAAATAAATACTTTATTGAAATAAGACAGCATTCTTCATTGTTTATAATACTTTTCAAATAAATTACAATAATTTTATTATCGTTCGAGATATCGTAATGGTCCAAGCTCGGGATGACAGTGCAAAGACTCTTTTATACTGGTAATTATAACAAACACGCGACTCAGTTGTGGCCTTGCAATTTTTCATCGGTTATATCGTTCGCTTCGGTCTCCAGATATTTTGGATCCCGAGTTCAATCGTTCAATGTTCAATCTAGTTCGCGCGAACTAGATTGAGATGGAAATGGGAACTGTATCTCTAGTTCAGTACAATTGATCCGTTCATCAAGACCAGTTCGTTCGCGAACTATCCACCTCTACCTACCTCTTATACCAGGATGCTTTTACTGACTCCCCAATTGCCATTTTTTTTATATTTGAAATTACTCCTTTTCTATGGTGTAAAATATAAATATAAAAAAATAATAGAATGACGAGATAATTTTCGTAATTTCAAAGTAGTAAATGACCTCACAACATGTGATCGATTTGTAAAAGGACATGCAAAGTAAATCATGTAATTCACTTTTATTTTCTATTTTGTTAAATTTTCCGTGTATTTTAATGTAAAATCAGTACATGCCCAACGAATGGATAAAATTTATTTTTTAATATGACACTTCAATCCACTGTCGTCATTTCATAAATCATCGCCGCCGAAGCGGAGCGGCGCGGTCGGACTAGGGAATGCAATCCGGACTATCCGTAATCCGAAAAATCCGGATACCCGCACATTTTTACTAGACCTCCAAATCCGGATTTGAAAATCGAATCCGGATTATTTGAAAAATAAGAAATTTTAACAAAAAAATCGAAACGAGCGAGTTTGCTGTTCGCGCGTCTCGCGAGTGTCGAGTCTATCGGCTCTGGAGGTTACAAGAGTTGAATCAGAGCGTGCTTTTTCCGCAGCAGGAATTATGTGCAACCGAATTTGCAGCAGGTTAAACGACGGCACTTTAGATGACTTATTATTTTTGAGGTCACATTTTATGTTTCAAAAAATGGCTTGTTTTTTTTACGTTGTTTTTATGTTGATTAAAGTGAAGTTAAATTGTTTTGTTACTTTTGTTTATGTTTAATAATTTGACAAGGAGTCTATTTGTCTTTATTTTTGTTCTTCAGTTTCTTTTAATTTGTATCTGTTGATTATTTTAGTAACGTTACTCAGCACGCGAGTCACAGACTGATTATTTTAATAAGAATAACACCATAATTATGGTATTTAATTACAATAGTTTGAATAATTCCAAATAACAAAAATTTAAAAAAAATCGTTTGATTCGATTACGGTGTGCTTTTATTACTCCCTTTATATTAACTCGTGGCGTCTGTCTGCTTGACGCAAAAACTTTGTATCGATTTTTAAACCTTTTCCCGTGATCCAATCGAGCTGAAACTTTGCAAGCAGACTCGTGGCGACGATCAAGAAGATCTATAAATAAATAAAAAATTATAGTATAATTTTGGATTTTTAGAAATTTTTAACAACGCTGCAAGTTGTATGAAGAGACTGCGACGCATCTGGTAGACACGAAACACGATAAAATAAAAAAGGGAGTAAAATAAAAACTTGGTTTTATGGGTTAGTTTTTTTTAATCCATAAAATCCGGATTGGAACAAAATCCGTTCTTAAAAATCCGGATTTTAAAACAGAACGGATTTGCATTCCCTAGGTCGGACGCGCTCGAGGCGGCGCGATGCGAGGTTCGGCTAGCACAATGCAGCCGGCAGGGACTTTCCCCGATCGAGCGAGACGCTCGACCGGAAGTTTCCGATGAAGGCTCCAAATGGGCCGTTAAGCCACGGAACAGTAGAGTGGTAAATAATTTGACGACGTAAATTTTTATGCAGGAATCAAAGACCAATAGAAAGTTATCCTTCAGCTCACGTACAAAGGAAATAGTCAATAAAGCACTTAAAACGCTAGGTTCCAAATTGACAACACTGCCCGTAAAAAAATCAATTTAATTTCAGCCACAAATAGCGTGTGTACATCATTGGTTCGGAGTTAGTTAGAATTCAATAATATGATAGCCATACTGTGCATTTTATTTGAGCAATACAGAAAAGCTACAGCGTAGATATTTAATATACAGGGTTATTTGTAAAACATTAATAACCTCGTAACCTAACTAACCCGTAATATTCCTGCCTTGATTATGAGTCGAAAATGTTCAAGCTATTACGACCTAATATCCATAGTTATGGAGATATGCGACATCAAATTTTGCATTTTTTTTCCCCAATATTTCTGACTTATTTTTTGGAAAACGTTGGACTATCATTACAGTAACTCATATCGATTACGAATAATTCATTCGTTTCACAAGTTAAATAAAATGATAAAAACCCTGAAAAAATCCAATTGGAATGTTTTCCAATTGGAATTCGAAGGTTTTTATTTTTTTATTTGACTTTTATCAAAGAGAATGAATTTTTCATATTCGATAATATAAGTTGCTGTAATGATAGTCCAACGTTGTACAAAAAATAAGTCAGAAATATTGAGAAAAAAAATGCAAACTTTGATGTCGCATATCTCCATAACTATTGATATTAGGTCATAATAGGTTGAACATATTCGACTCATAATCAAGGCAGGAATATAGTCCTGCGAGGTTATTAATGTTTTACAAATAACCCTGTATATTAATTTCAAGTCACATGTTGCAGATCTGAACTATAATGTTTTAATGAAGAAATTAAAATCTGATAGAAGAATTTTTTCCGAACACATTTATCTAACTGGAAATAAAAAAATGATATAAAATTCATCGATAAACAAATTACAGGCGTGGTAATGTATATGCTTCTCTCTCAGATATATTTTCAGATGATTTACATCATTACAAATGTTCATTGATTGAAAATTTTGTTCCTATAATTTAATTTACATTTTCAATTGTTCGGAGGGCTCTTTTTGTGCTTAAATTTTTATTTTTCCGACATTTAGTTTCTCAATATTCTGCAATGTAGTAATTATCGGGATCCACTCTCTGATTCTGCCTGTACTATATATTTTTTCATTTTCCAAAACATTTTGTGTACTTATATATTTTTCCATGTAGGTACTATTTTGTATTATTTTATATATTCTGTTAACGTTTCCTTTCTTTTTATCATCAATTCAGATGTGGCAAACCAAGAATTGAAGGTCATCGTTTCGACAGTGATGACGTAGAATTAATAAACAATTGTAAAAAAGCATATCTAGATTCCTAGAAAATAGACAAAGAGAATAGTAGATATCTTACAAACATAGTAATTGTAAAAATAATGTAATTTATATTCAAAAACCTTCCATTAAGTCCTCTCTTCTGCGCTTAGTAACCACCCCTGTAAACCCACCCGACTCTAATCCCCCCTCCCCACTCCTCACGTCGTCCTTTAATCTCAAGTTTGGTACTAGTAATATCACTGAAGATGATGCGTCAGCATCGAAAACGTAATTGTTATATTAAATTATTTTTTCTGTGAATTTATCATTGATTTGTAATGTGTTACTTTAAAAGCTTTATGTTAATAAAATAAAAAAATCCTGACAATTGAAAACACAAATTAACTTTAATTTATATATAGTACCCATCCAATCGCCTGCATTAAACTGGCGTTAATTTTATAAAATTGTATAAATCCGGACCACAATAACTTAATCGAGGTTCAAACAAAAACATCATATGGTTTTGCTTTTCGATGGGTTTCCAGTTCGAATCGACTGTGTTCCCAGTGGACTTGTCAGTCTTGCGTCGTCAACGAGAATTTATAAACAGTTATCATTTATCAAAAGGGTTATCGTCATCTTGCAAAGTGTTTGCTACAAAGTTTGCGTAGTCCTTTATAAACACTCCACTCTAAGCTCTTTCCGACATGCTAAACTGTCCTGTGATCGAGGCACAAACACGGAACACAATTCATAACAGATTTTAACAAGTTATTAATTACACCCAACGATTACGGACTGCTCCCCTATTATAAAGTTTTGTTTAGTGTAAATTAAAACAAGGTAATTATTATTTTATAACAATTTTTATAAAAGATAGAACGTTAATAAAACTCGCACTGTACATGTGAATCCTCCCCAAAGTGAATATATAATCACTAATCACTTTCAAAAATAAATTACATTCCCCGCGCCTTCAACACGTCTCGCGTTCTTCGCATCCTCTAGGCCATAACTCACGATCCTCCGTATTTCTAAACATTCGGTGGAAAGGGTCATTTCACCACCAACCGACACACCAAATCAGACAAAGACTTTTTTTCTCATTTTATTTTTATTTTCTTTCTTATTTAAAATACAGTAGAAACCTAAAACGTAATTTTCAAAAAAAAAACCCGGCCCGGCACGAGGCAAACTCTGACAGTGGAGCGCCTCCAAAGAACATATTTTTATAAATTTATTTTTAACTAGCAAATTGTAAATTGTACATGTTTGGAATATCAAAAAGGTATCATGGAACATGTAAGTGTATATGTATCTTACTTAGTATTTAAAAAAAAACATTAAATTTATATTATACCAACCTAATCTTAATCGGCCGTACCCCTCAATTCAAACACAACAATTATTTTCTCTATTGAATTGGGTAGTTTTGATTTGAAAAAATAAATTATCGTAATTACCTAGCTGTATTATATCTGTACTTGTAATACTATACGTATTGATTACTTAAAATAAAAAATGTACGTATATACGTGGGTAAGCGTGTAATATAAATGTGTATTAATTAAATTATATTGAATACTCTTAAGTTTGTGCATTTTACCAAATAAATTAAATAAATAAAAAATTTTAAAAAGTTTAAGACCTAATGTGTACAAATACCTTCCAATTTAATATTTAATCTGTGACGAAGTTGATTAAATGAACCGTAAAAAAACGGTTACATCGCACATCGCACCCCTTCACGGTATATATTTTTTCCAACATATTTCTTCCCCATCGGTGCCCACAAAGCTATTAAATACACAGTAAATAAACTTTCTCGTACAGGATGTCTCGTAGGTAATAGCAAAAACTTCGGGAATTTTCTTCATAAATTTTGAAAATAAAATATTCTTTACACTTTTGGGTGAAATATCAACAACGCTTAAACGATATCAAAGTTTGCATTTTTTCCAATATTTCTGACTTATTTTTCTTTAAAACGTTTTAAGATGTATAATTGCTGTTAGTACCAACGGTTTCCCGTCGAATTACAATAAATAAGTATAAATGAATAAGTCTGTTACCATCATCAGGCAAAAATCTAAAAAACCGGTAGGCGTTTCACCGGTTAAGATACCATCACTAGTTTCAATACATATAAGTTGAGACACACGTACAAATACATTTAAAAAATGATGACGTGTAATGTCCTGAAGCCGACCCAGAAATACCACGCGTTTCGGAGTGGGTCAGTCCGTCGGCGTATTTAAATCCTATTTCGCCGCGAACAAATTAATACATACTCGTTATTGTGTTCGAGTCTGAATTTGAAGCGTTGTCATGATTTACAATGGCGCATCATAAGTGACGTTCTCACCGTTTATTGAAATTGGAAACCTCTCGCCGATTCCTGTTGCTGATTTTTTTTTAAATAAAAAAAATGCTGTTTATTTTGGTACATTTAACTCGAAATCATTATTCTTCATCTTTTATTTAGACATTCGGTCATTGAAAAGCGGTTTATGTCTTTTAACATAAAATCATTCAAATAGTGCAATACCATTTTTCTCAACAATTTTTTATAAGATCTTCAAAATATTATAAACTGTATAACAATTAACATAAAAAAAGAGGAATGAAAGTAGACTGAATGCGGTAGAAATGCGGTCACTATGACGCTTGTGTGGAAAATCTTTGGTCCATAGAGTAAAGAATGAAAAAATTAGACGTGAATGCAATGCTGACTGTAGTGTGGTAGATAGAATAAAGAAAGGAGTGCTAAGATGGTTTGGTCATGTGGAACATATAAACGAGGAAAGGATGGTTAAGAAAATATATGAGGCGAGTGTTGAAGGCAACAGAAATAGAGGGCGTCCGCGAAAGACCTGGCATGTTCAAATACAACAAGTGTTTGAGGATGGCCCTGTTAAAAGCCGCAACAACCGTAGAACTTGTATGAGAAGATGTATGAATGTGGCCGAAGCAAAAGTGGTGTGCCAGGATAGAAGAGTGTGGCGTTCAATCCTCTCTGCCTACCCCTGCGGCGAAACAGCGTGATGGTTAGTTAGTTAGTTTGATTAACATGGTCGGGAAAAATAACTAAAACTAATAAGTTTAGTATATGTAGGTGAAAGCGGATACCAAAAATTAGTTAAGCAACTGGTAGATAATAAAAATCATCAATGTAGTGTGTTACGCTGACGATGCTACTATACACTGGCCGAAAACGAAGATGACTTACAGGAATGCTTTACAAGTTCCATCTCGCATGCAGGAAGTACAACATGATCGTTTTAGTCGAGAAAACAAAGTGTCTTACAATATCTAGACAACCTCGAAGATGTAAACTGGTCGTAGAGAATAAACAATAGAACAGGTTATGAAATTTAAGTACCTTGGGGTGGAGATATCTAGCTACAGCGATCTGTATAACGAAACGAAGTCAAAGAGCAGACAAACAAAACAGCGGTTATCTCCGGATGCTTAAGAGACACTGTATTGTTAATATGTTAATATGCTGATAATTTTCCCTAAAAAAATAAATAAACAAGCATATGCTAGTGGAAATAAGAATATATAAAACATGCACAAGACCTATCATGACATACGGTATCGAACACGGAAATAAACACCTTTTCAGAACCACCAAGATGAAGACCCTAAATCCCATTGCGGGCAAGACCCTCGGAGACAGAGTACCCAACGCGGAAATCCGCAGAACCTGCGACATCCAAGACATTGTACGATGGAGCCGGCAGAGAAGGCGTTTCTGGAGGGACCATGTCGAGAGAATGGACCGGACAAGACTTCCCAGAGCTGTGATGCGCGGAATCCCAGAGGGGCGCCGACCATCAGGGAGACCACCAAAGAGATGGAGAGAGAGCTGGACAACTTCGTCACAAAACCAGGACTGACCTGTCAATACAGATCAAGGATCTAATAAAAGAAGAAGATAATTTGTTCGGGGAACATCACTATCTCTAGTAGAAACGTACACCACGTTACTGCAGAATTTGACATTAATATTATGTCCGATATTGACATCAAGCATGTGTCTCTATACCACCTAAGATCACAAGTGAACATAATTCTGCGTCGCAACATTGAATTAATACTTGATCAATAGTTAAATATTGATTCAATGCTGCGATGCAAGACAAAAATGAAGTTAGACTTACCAATGTTATATTTAATATTGTTATTTAATTTATTATGTTTTATTCATTACTGTTACTACTTATCTCTTTTATTTTAATTTACTTATATGTATCATTTCAAAATTATTTTGATGTGAAATATGCTACGATATAAGTTAATAATTTCATTACTACCTATTTACAGTCTCATACATATGTATATACATTTCATTTCTTATATCTATTAATATTTCCAAACAAATAAATAAAAATAAATAACAAAGTCGTGATTTTACGGACTTTCTCCCATATTTTCAAGAATCACTTCTAAAACACACTTTGGTGACAACTACTAATCGCAATTTTAAAATAGGCCAATACCGCGTGCCATCAGAGATGATTGCCGAGTGGGACATCTTCCAACGAAATCCTGGCAATCATACAAGAGTAACAAAAAAGCACAATATAACCTAGAATTTCGGTCTAAAATATGCAGGAAAAACAATAGTCGAGTATTTATCGTTTAAAAAACTTTATATAATAATTTGAAATCCCTTAATTTCTTCATATCCCGCCAGTCTACCCGTTTATTGTGATTCTATGTACAATTATATTTTACGTTAAATATAATTTAATATTACAATAGGATTTGCAATATCGTGATATTGTGAAAAGTGCTCACACAACAATGTATACTTAACAAGTATTGAGAAACTATTGGACTTTTAAAATACATAGCGTCTGTGTAATTAATAGGGGCAAAGATAGTTTTCGATTGGGTTACTTTTGCACTTTTATTTTTCGACAACATTTTTCTTCTTTACATTTTATGAACCGACGAACGACAGAAAAGTGTGTAGCTTAATAAATACTTGCAAAGTATAAAAAAATCACTGTAAATAATAATAATTAACAACGACCGCGCAACATGATCCGCGCGTTGATTGCGTTACGGACAGACAACGAAATCATTATGATTAGATTAGATTTATTTGACCCGTAAACATTAGAGAGCGTATCCGAGGCAAACTGAGAATGGAAACGATAAATAATTGAATAAGTGTGCAATTATTATTTGTAAACATTTTGATGGATTTAAATTCAATGCCACATTCACAAATGACGTCAAAGTCGAACTGGTAAACAGACGTCATGCCATAAATATATTATTGTTCGATATGTTTTAATAACATGTTACATTTTATTTTTGAAATCTCATTCTTTTAATATCCTACATTCCACACAGTAAACAAGATATCATATTATTATGTTAATCATAATAGTAATAGACAAAGTCTCTGTAGATTATCACAGTTTTAATTAAATTCTATCATTTTTTATAAACGGTATCCCTTTTAAAAGTCCCCACGAAAGCGAGTCTAGCGTGTATACGGCAAAATGCGACGAAATAATTAACGACGAGTTTTAGCCATTCGGTGAAACTATGCGCGACGAGTCGCTGAAATATTTAATCCACTCTACTCTCCGCATTAATCCCTCTTCATTATAAAAGCGTTGTGTAATAATAATTCCAAAAAATAATCCCGCGGCGAAGCGGCAACGTAAAAAATTCCTTCATTAATTTGGACCCGTCCCAATTAGCGAGAGAGCTTTCGGCCGGCTCCGCTGCGGAGACACCAGCCGGCGCGACGCCCCTCGCCGTCCCGGCGGTGGATTAATTGCTTTCGGAGGTGAAAACTGACTGCGTGAAAGGTCGCTAAAACATTGACGATCCCTATTCGCACGCGACTACACGTAGTAAATAAATACACTCTGTCAGATTATAACTTGCGATGCTGTCAGCCTTTAGGGTCGACCATTTCAGTGCTAATCTACACTGCCCCACAAAGCTAAAAAGCAGTATCTCCACTAAACTATTTACTAAGTAAATGCGAATGGAGCAATTTCTACCATTCAAACGAATATTACTTACTTACCATCACGCCATTTTCCCATGGGAGTAGGCAGAGAGGACAGAGCGCCACACTCTTCTGTCCTGACATACAACTCTCGCCTCATCCACATTCATACATCCTCGCATACAAGCTCGCCGGTTGTTGAGGCTTCTAACGGGACCATCTTCAAGTATCTGGTTGACCTGGTCATGCCACGTCTTCCGCGATCGCCTTGCATTATATATCTTTCTTACCATTCTTTCCTCATTCATTCGCTCAACATGCCCAAACCATCTGAGCGACCCTTTTTTAATTCTATAAATTATGCTAAGATCAGCTTTTACATTCATTCCTAATATCTGCATTCTTTACTCTATCATAATATTCATTTATTTTTTTCGCTTAGTCAATAGATATTGAATTAACACAGATAAAAAAGGTTACTTTATTATTGGTATTTTTTATATAGTTTAAGCCTTAAAACTGCAAAGCTATATTGCATACCCTAGATGGATACACTGCAAATTAAAAGTTCTTAAATATATTTTAATATTTTGATGACGATGGAAATACAGCAAACAAGCTTCTTAGAAAGGTAAAAAAAATATATGACCTCTAGTAACCAAAACCACAAAAAAAAAAACATTTTTCAAAAAGTATGAATTTACTATCTTTTAGCTTAGTGGGGCAGTACAGTACGATGCGGAGGAATATTGAGTTTCTGCGTCAGTATTCAAGATATCATTCAATGAATCTGCCAAGAGTTCATGACTGAATATGCCAGTACAAAAAACTAACCTATAAAAAACAAGTTTTTATTATACTCCCTTTCTCACTGAATCAGGTTTCGTGCCTACTGCAAGCGTCGGGGTCATTACTCATTTGCATTGATTCCAATTTAAAAAAACCATTACAATTTCGAAAAATCCATATTTATACATAATTATTATTTTTTAAACGAAAATTTGTTAGATCATTTTCATCGTCGCCACGAATCTGCCTGCAAAATTTCAACTCGATTGGATCACGGGAAAAGGGTTAAAAATCGATCCAAAGTTTTTCCGGCAGACAAAAAACCGCTGACGCTACGAGTTAAAAGAAAGATAGTCAAAACGCAACGCTCGAGCACGGTGGGTAATTTTGGAACTGTCGACGGTAGAAAATTACCGGACTGGCAACACCAAAGCCACTCGTCGGGTAAACACGACGCACTGATACCATGAAACGTCTGGGCGTGGCTATAAAGACTCGGGCCCGAATACTGAGTCAATACTTGATGATTTAAAGGTTACGGTACGCTTTTAAAGGTAATATTCAGTACAAATTTACAGGCGTGCTTTAATCTTTAAATCATTTAAGTATTGACTCTGTATCCGGGCTCGGCGTCTGTACATGTACTTGTACACGGGGGAACAGCGTAAGTATCCAGTAAGATTGATGTAGAAGCTCCCAGAAGGCGAGTATTGTGTGACTATAAGGCCGCCTGTCACTGCTTCAGTGTGGAACTTCTGTTAGGGTTAAATACCTTAGCCTTTTACTCTTCTGACAAGCGAGGTAACCGTACCTGTGCTTCTGTGGTAGCACGACTCTCCGTGTCACGGACGTGGTATTTTGAATGACTCGGGAGTGCCAAACCCAGCCCTACCACGCCCTACTAAATTCGCCGTCTCTGGTCCACGACTGCTTAGTCAGAATATTTGTAGGTATCCAATAATGTCGTTCCCCATCCATCGCGTGATACGTTAATTGGCTAATCGGGAGCATGATTATATTTCCATCATGTTATTATAACTTAGGGCCTCCCAATCAGAAAAGAGAAATACCAGAATGATGTTTCGAAATACGGTAGTGGAGACGATTGCTCAGACTACATAATAATTAGTGCAGATTAACAACTGCTTCAATCCTAATCTTGAAAATCATGTTTCGCCCATTTTACGCTTGTGAACTCTGCGATAATTTGGGAAGAAAGACTCGACGAAGAGACTTGTTCTCTTATAGAAAATTGACGAAGCATTACTACACACGGAGTTGTTTCTCTACACGCTAGACCAGTTCACGCTACACACTTCAAGAATGCCACAAGCCGTGCAGAAGCCAGATAATTTGAGCCACCAACTATGTCATGACCGACGCTGTCAAGATTAAAGCGACTAAAGAGGAGAATAATAGTTCTTATACGAATCAGGAGAATCCGGGCAACCAACAGCTGGGAAAAACATGGGACACAAGAAAAAAAATCTATAATGCTTACCGGATGTGGTCAAAGAAAAGATAAATAATAACTTTGGGTAAATGATTTAAACTTGTATGCTCATCTTCTGGGTTAATCAACTCTGCGTGTCTTTGACCATTTCAGCCGACGTTTCGGATTCAATTACCCCTGATAATGGATTCTAAATGGAAACGAAAAATTCGGTCCTATGACCCAATTGTTCAGACACGGCACGGAAAATGAACGGCTGTACAAACGTGTGAATTCACTTGAAAAAGAAAACATAATTTTATTTCGATAATACCCACATCACGAAATATGATAAAATTGCGAATGCTTCATGTCAAACAGTATTCATTACAATGTGACAACCACTCAATAAATTTTTATAGGGGTTTGCTGGTATCCAGATTACGCGCTCGTATATAGACCTAATGGATGTTGGAAACCAACATTAAAAGAATACTGCATTGCAGCTAAGAATACAAAAAAAATAAAATAAGAATCATTCACTGTGAGTTTGTCAAATTTCCAATTAAAAATAAATATGGGTATAATTTATGATCTTCTCCTCCTACAAAGATTCGGGGATGAGAGAATTTTTTGGGTGCCATTACATCTAAATAAAATGTCATTAAATTTAAAAAATCAACAGCGATGCGAATTTTAATTTATTAAATTTGCACTCGAGTCATTTGAAATGCCAGAAACAATCTAAATATTGAATGTTTATAACATATATCAGTAATAAAAATTATTCACATCGAGCGACTATTGTCAAAATCTAATCTATAATCATTAAAACTAAGCGAACGGAAAAGTCAAAACTTAAATGGCAAATTTAACAATTACACTCTCTGAGCAATCCGTAAAACCAAACATTTTAGGTGAATGAAACAAACTAAATCAATTACAATGCTTTTTCCAAATTACAAAGAAGAAATGTCCACAAATCGCTCTCTAATGGTATAAATGTAAACAAAGTCAGAAATTATTTAATATGTATCTATATGTTTGTACAATGAACACATTATTATCTGGTTAAGAAAAAAATATGATAATCAACATTGTGGAACGGACTCGATCCATTTGCAGATATATTAGGGATAATATAAAAAAGAAACAAAATAAAAAAAGATAAAGACGGCGCATAATTTGTACCGGACACGACATTGGCCGAATAATGGAAATGAATAGCGGGAAATTAAGTGGGCCGAAAATGTTAACACCCTGTTAAAAGGCAATCCCATTTAATACCTTTGGCTGCACCCAAAGGTGTGGACTGATGGGATTTTCAAAGACGATTTATTCACGTTCTGCAGAAGCGTGCAGAATCGTGATGTTTCGTAGAATTATTGAATGTTATCGGAAAATATTGTTGTCCAATTTTATCCGTATTGAAATATATGGGTGTATTAAAACCAGGGTTCGAAAAAATCCGATTTTTACACTAAAAAATAAAATAAAAACAGATTTTTGGATATATATCCGATATATATATATATCAAAAATTGGAAATATATCCAAACTTTTTTCTCGTTTTTTGAACACGTTGATTGATACAAACACGAAATAATTAGGAAATTATTTTTTTATTTTGTACATGAATTATTATTTATTAAATAAATTAATTGCATGCTACAAAAAGCTAATACATGCAATTATTATATATAAGTTATAAAAATTTCTCTTTCTAATTAATGTAGTATTATGGGTATTTGTTTCTTTGTATGAAATAAAAAATGGATTATATGAAACAAATTAAACTTTTATTTCCTATTCGAAATTCGAACTTAGTGGGTCGTTATATAGCTTATATTAAAAAAAACAACCGTAGCACTTTTTAAAATACATACAAGCGCCATCTAATAACGACCACAGAAAGTGTTGTGGATACATATCAAAAATAAAAATCAAGCCATAAATATCGTGATATACATCGTAATATATATCATGATATATCGTGATATACATTATGATATATATCACGATATATATCCTCGAACCCTGATTAAAACATCAATTGATTGAAGTTATAGGTCAACTTAGAAAACTTAAACGTATAGGTCAAGTTAGAAAAAAAAAGCGTAAACTTTGGAAATCCGGTTTTGACGAAACCATTTTAGATCCGCGTAACGGAACAGTGGACAATCTTAGAATTTATTTCAAATCTCACGTGCTAGATTTGTGTAGATATGTAAACAGAATTCTCAATCAACACTTCTTATATAATACAAATCATCCGTGATTAGAAGCAAGTACTGCGATAAAATAGCTCGAGTAGCTCGTTAGGACTCTCGCCTCGTGATCCAAAGATCGCAGGTTCGAGCCTCACTCCAGACCAGCAAGTTAATCCTATTTTCATAGCACAAGCGTTTAGCTTAGTTTGAAAATAGTAAGAATGTTGATGTGACACGTATTCCGTGTTCGCATCTCTATTTAAAAAAAATGTATCCATCAGACTTGATAAATTGGTACCCGCATGTCTACACAATTAAAACTAGCCGTTAGACTGATATATCTCGGTACCTACGCCTTTACCCAATTTCGATTACTCGATAGATACTACTAGATATCAAAATTAGCACCCAAATGTTACTAATTGAGACTAATTATACGTTTTACGTTTCTGATTGTTTGGCTCAAGACTGGGCGTACGCACGTCGTGGTTCGATGGAGAATTCGCCTCTGGTTCATTTGGTCAAACATCTTGATATGATAATGATCTTGATAGAGAACGTACTCTTGCTCGTCGCTTTTCTGCACTCCTGGTGATCATTATCTTCTCGCGATACTCCAGATAAGAATTGTTGTGAAATCACCCAAGTGGATGTTAAGTAATTTGAAGCGATATTTTTTTATTACGTTATATTTAAATTGGCTGTTCATCAAATAAATAAGTATACTTATATGTTATCAAATTGGTACCCTCATCTCTATCCAATCTCGTTAATATTATTCTTCAGTATTAAGTTATTAATATAAATTTCTCCAGCTAATCTCGACTGATGGATTTTTATCCGAAATCTTAAAAATAGTTTAAAAAGAAACAACATATGTAATATAAATTGCTTTAAATAAAATTTAATAACAACCAATAACAAACATTAAATAGAGCGAAAATTATATACAAAACAATCCTCAATTTTCATATAGAAAAGAAAATATGTATCGACTGCCAGTGCACAACCATCCAGAAGAAGATACGGCGGTTGCGAAACCAATCAACGTTAAAATTTATCATACATAGTGTGTCCTCTATTAATTTAATTTAATTTTATCTGAACTTAATTGATGGTGGAATAAAAAGTTAAAATTAGAATTAAATTAGTTAAATTAAAAACATTTTGAATATGTATAATTACACAATACACTTTTTACGATAAATTAATAATAAATTGTAAATAATATTCAGAACAAAAAGACAAATCAATAATTATATAATTTAGGAATGAATGAAGTTACAATTGAAGACCCCATGGCAACAAGTTGTTTACTAACATTCAAGTCATTTTGAGATAATTAGACATTTGCACTTCGCCTTTGAAAAATATGTTTTATTGATAATTTAAGATTAAATTTTATTGATTTATTTAACTAAAATATCAAAAAAGTATTTACTAAGTAAAAAAAACGCATTTATGCACAAAAAATATAAATATACTAATCTTCCCTAAAAAAATGTAATTAACAACATTTTTTTCGCCTTTGGAACTCATTTTTAATAGAATAACACCTTTTGTAAAATTGGTAAAACACGAACATCAAACAACCCTTCAAATGCTATCCGTTTTTACCATCCATTATCCAAAATTACAAAATATCTGGCATGTTAATTAATAATACAAAACATGGTATGTACCATTTAAAATTATTGAAAAATAATATATAAGTACATATTATAATATTCTTGAAAAAAATATATGACAGTACTGCCAAAGTAAAATTTATAATAACCATAAATATTCCAATCAAATTAAAAGGCGTGTTTTAATTTCAGAATGATGGCATGAACATGTTATTATTGAAGATAACATGTTCTACCCATTAGTAACTGATTTGGTTTTTATGAAAAAGTGTAGTTAACATGTTCATCCCTATGATTTGAACATGTTCTAATTATTTTTAAGTTCTGAAAGAACTTATTTCCAACGGAAAGAGCGTACAATACTTTGTTTAGAGGGCTTATTAACTCATTTTTGATAAAAATGTTAGCTAACATCTTCTTGCCTTCAATTCTTTAAAAACAAGTAAACAATAATGGCAGACGATATTGTGTCAGTGTTAGAGCCTCCGATACGAGATCTTTTCACAAGCCGCGCACAATGGACGAGCATTACATGTCGCAGTAATAGAGTACGAGGCTCAGACCGCGCTCACGAACGCGTTCGTGTATTGACAATAAAATGAAAAAGAAAAATCCATCAATATCACCATTGTGCGAGGGTTCACAATTTACGAGACGGTTTGCCCGAACTAAAAATAGCAAAGGTCGATCGGAACACGCCGCAGACGTGTCTGTGTTCTATTGTCGGCGTCTCCACATCTAATACCCATTGTTACATCTCTCCGCCCCCTCTCCCCACCCGCCCCTCGCGATGCGCCGGCCTGCTGTGCCCGGCTTGTTTCAAAGAAAAACGCTGCGTGGGTCGGGATCTTAGAGCATAAACAATCTATCGGGATGCTGCGAAGCGAACGGGTTACGGGCTGGAGGCGGGGCCAGATTACGGCCGGCCACCGGGGATTGTAATGCCGAAGCGAAACGTTAATATCGACGGAATGGCCGCGTTCTGTGATAATCATAATTGTAAAGAAAACGTCATTAAAGGTTTATTTCAGAAAAAAAAATGGAAATTACTAGAAGGGTCTAGAATAAATTACTCCATTCGCGAAACGTCTGAAAACTCGAGGAAAAAAAAGACCATCGAGACAAACAGTTTATTTGTGACGGTTCAGCGAAAGCAAAGACAAGAAGCGACAAGCGGCGATTCAGTGTGATAAGCGACAATAAATTAAGAGAGTACCTACCTACCGTTTTGATAGTAAATTTGTGAGATCACAGACGTGCGAATATCCTGGAAAGAAGAATATAAGTGTTCCATATATGGTACAAAATTATGTTTAATTAAAAAACAATGCTCCAAATAAATTCGCGTCCAGTGACTTTGGCGATAAATAAAAGCTCTATTTAATTTTAAATGTTTCATTTGTCTCCCACCGCCGCGATTACGTGACAATACAAAGCAAAAATTAAATAAGTAATAGATTTGTGTTTTTGGGAAGAATGATAAGAATGCAAAGGCTAAGAAGAAAGGGGGGGGGTGACTGGAAGAATTAAAGTGAACGGCGCTGTGTAAACAATGTTATATAATAGAAACGTGTCATCCGATGCGAGAATCGTGGTGCGCAAAGGAATTCTGATTGCCTTCCCTAACAACATCGATGTGTGTTAAGTGAAGCCCAGAGCTGACAGAAGAGGAAAGGAATGTAGACTGAATGAAGTGGAAATGAGATGATTTAGGCATGAATATGGCAAATCCACGTGTGACAGAGAAAATAATTAATAAGATAGGAAATAATTTAAAAAAACTGTGAATAGTGTACAAAATGAGTTGCTTATGTGATTTGATTGTGTTGAACGAATGAATGTACGACGCGAGTGGTGATGGCACCAGAGATAGTGAACGTCCGCAAAAGACCAGGCGTGATCAGGTAAACCATGAAAGATGGTAGCGTGAGAACCTCGAGAATCGACTCCATGAGAAGATGTGCGAATGTTGTAGAAACGAGTTGAGTATAAGAGTACAAAGGACGTGAAAAAGCGGTGAAAAAATGGTATGCTCTGTTAGTTTGTTAGGGCCATCAATGAAAATTTTAATTAAAAACTTATGTTAGCCATCGCATCAGTCTACTTTCATTCCTTTTTTGCCAATTCAAGGCTTCACTTCCATCAATCAGAGTTGGCACTAGAACGCCATTATGTAACACTAGTCTCGTTTCCTTTGGCAGATTCTTATTGGCCATAGTTGCATTTAGTGCACCATTTACTTTGTTACTCGCAGTCACTTTCCTTTTGATATCATTTTCAGCCTTGCTGTCTCTAGGGTTAGAGCTATATTTCTAAAAAAATCTCGAATTTAGTACATTTTAAATTAGTAATCCTCGGTGACTAGAATGCGACCACTATAAATTGGCGTGCGAGAGAGGGCGTCCCTGTCGCGTAACAGAAATTGCCAGGGTGTAAATTTATTACACAATACATAATGTACAGAATGTCCGGTGACCGGTGTCGTAGCCTTTAACAGAAATTTGGTCGGGCAGCACTAAAGAAACCAAGCCGTAATGGCGGCCGTTCTATCTGTCAAACTGTCAGTCGGTAATATCGGTCCATTATTCGCTTTTTCAGCTTCGCAAAACTTTAATACTTCATTGGACATAATAATGCAGTGCATATTGGTAATCAAGATGTCGCAGCTCCCGAGCAAATACAAAATTGTACTGAATGACAAGGCGAGGAGTTACCGCTGGGGCGGGTTTTAGTTCCAAAGCCGCCGCACGCCAAGTTATTGTGGTCAAGCAACAGTGACTACATTCAAAACATTTTTTTGATTTGTTTAATTTTTGGATATTGCTGCTTTTGCTTTTACACCCTTCGAACGTGAACCCCTCCCCGCACCGGCCCGACAACAGACTCGATGACAACAACTTTCGGCACACGTCGGAGTCGGCGGTGGGCGACCGGGCGGATGACGTTACCAGCCGCCGCGGTCGCGGTGTGTTGACGCGTCGCAAACGACCCGAGAGAGAAAAGACCGCCGCCATATCGGTGGCGGAGAATCTCAAACATGCCACTTGGCGTGTTTATATTTGTTTGGGACACAACTTCAAAATTGATCGCTAAAGCAATATGATAGGGATTGTGCATTTTGTATGAACACAATAATAAAATAATATATAAAAACCACACACACATTTAAAAAAAATCAAATGTTTATTTGCCTTGAGCAGTCTAGTGATAATGCTCGAATTTCCACTTGTATAAATAAGGTGGGGGGGTTCGAATGCCTCCACTGGACTTCCCAAGTTAATCCTATTTTTATAGTACAAGTACTATCAGCGTCAGAATATATATTTTTAAAATAAAAGATAATAATATTTTTTATATATTCTTTAAGTACATAGATAATACAAGAATTTATATTTCCTAATGTTAACAGAATTCCAAATAATTATATAAAAAAGAGTAGTTTGTTGGTCTTGTGGTTAGGACTTTCGCTTCGTGATCCAAAGGTCGTGGGTTCGAACCTCACTCCATACCAGCTTGGTTTGAAAATAGTAAGAATATTTATGTGACACGTATTCCGTGTTGTATGTGTGTATTATCGTCATCTCTAATACCTACTCCGGTAATTTAATATACAATTTCATTCCATTCGTGCATGATTGAATTTTGCGATCATACTATCAGCATACAAAGCTGTCAGATTGTGCATGACAATAACAGCGATTATGAAATGGCAAACGGGTACTACAGATTAGTATAATCTGTAGCAATAGCAAGATACTCACTAAAAAAGAAGTAGTCATACCTACATGCATTTTTTATTAATGAAACACGTCAATTCGGTTTGAAATTAAGGAAAAAAAACGAGATATGCGATCTCAGAAGGAAAAACAGTCGCCTTAACCCGATCAGCGTTAACCGATTAATGCAATATATGTGTAAGTAGATATTACGGTATTTATAATAAGAGTGCTTACTTATTACTATACTATTACAGGTAAGAAAGCATTATACATAAGAAAACAGAAGTATCTACTACAGATACAAAAGTGAGTAAGTATACTAAGTAGTAATAAAGCATAAATTAACAGAAATAATAAGCAAAGCATAATACATATGAAAAAAAGGAGTGTCCAGGTACATAGAAGTGAAACAAATAATAATAATAATAACGCTTTTAAATTACGATTTAACATTACTTCGTAGATTTATTATTAGGTTTTATATAAAAGACGTGACAATGACGAATACCTGATCGCAAATCATTCTTCAACTGTAAAATCCTATATCTATCTAATAACACTTTAATGGCAAAAATAAAAACAAAGCTACAAGAAAAGCATAAAATTGTATTCGGAAAACGTCGAAGACCGTGGCAATATCCCATCAAAATAACAACTTTACTGGGCTGTATAAAATGTAACAACGGGAGGCGGACGAACTTCCGAAATAGTTTGGTGATATTCGATATTACCTGGGCGACGCCGTGACGCAACAATGTACTATTTTTGAACGGTGTACATAAGCCAAAGGCAAAAATAGAAGCCATTAACGAAATTCTTCAAAACACGAGACATTCGCGTCCGTCGAGAAACACTTGACAAAAAATACTCGGCAGTGCGATAATTCAAGGCCGTACGAATTGGCTGGACCTTGAATGAAATACTACATGACCGTGAAATACGAAGACAGTGCAAGGGGCCTTTAGATACTTTACATGGGACTTTTGGAGCATTCAGATATCTTCACGCACTAATCGTGTTTCGAGAGAAAGCTGATACCGTCATGATCGAAAGATTTGTGTTCCATAACACTTAAACAAAGCATTGTTAGTGTCTACACCTACTTTCCGGATCGGAAAGAAACAGTGGGTAATTTTCGAGTTGCGCAACTCAATGCTAATCGAGGTAGCTCTACAGTGGGGAATAATGTGACCACAAAATAATTTTGCAGTTGTTTAAAGAAGTAAATGAGTATTACTCATTTGGCTTCCAGCATGACAGAAGCAGTGAAATGATTTATTAAAACCTATATAAATGTGTGGAAAAAGTAGAAGAAAGTTGTGGGACATTAGATATTTTATTACATTCAGTCGCAGTATTTATAGTATGCCAATCGATGATACGTTTTAGAAAGTCTCTTCTGCTACATTAAGATTTGTCTCTCGTAAGTATCGTCTCATCCGGGTTACTTTGTAATTCGGATTCTCTATATGGACATCTATTCTCAAATACCACCAAACAATATAATATAATTGGATTGTAATTATATCATCGAACTTTTCGTAAATTGTGAAGCAAAGCAAAAACACCGATTATCTCTAGTAATTGGTGGGATGATTGAAAAACATGATTTAACAAACAAAAATACGTAAAAAAACATGATACATTTAACGATAAAACTAAAAAGATCGCGATTTGACATAATTTTTATTGTAACATTTATTTTTGTATGATTTTTCTTATACGCCCGCGAATTCGCAACACTTTAATATAATCAACGTCATGTAAGCTTTCACGGAATCCAAGTAATATTTATGCAGCACTTGGAGCTTTACTACAACGTAAGATTATAAAGATTTAGCAAGATTATACTTCGCCATCATCCTCCTCTTCTTGAGGAACATGGATTACCATTGATGTAGGTTCTCGCGAGCTTTAATCGTGTTTTCTAATCCGGGTTAATTAAGTCTATATTTAACCATTCGTGAATATTTATTTATCTAGTGTTAGTCGATTGGAATAATGTAAATTTCAGGTTTTACAACAGTTTAGTTCCCTCGCCTAGTTGCCTTATATTTTTAAAAGGTGGACGTTCGTTAAAAATCAGTAAAAAAACAAATTTACAGTTTTAAAAAAGTATTCAAAAACTGACTGTTTTCAAATCTGTGTACAGGCCTACTCCAATATATGGCCATCAAATTTGGATCCTGACGGAGAGATTGAGATCAAGGGTCCAGGCTGCCGAGATGAGTTTTCTAAGGGGGGTAGCGGGAGTCACACTGATGGACACAGTGAGAAGTGCCGACATAAGGCACACACTCGGCATGGAGCCCCTACTCCTGCACGTAGAAAAATCACAACTAAGGTGGCTTGGACACGTGCTCAGAATGCCAGAGGAACGATTACCAAGAAGAATCCTCTTGGCAACCCCGGAGGGAAGACGCCCGGTGTGTCGACCCAGATTAAGCTGAGAGAAACAACAAAAAAATGTATTTGAAAACAGAATGGGTCTGGACTGGTTGACTCGAGCAGAAGCAGCGCAAGACAGGGGATCATGGAAGCACCTTGTCGAGTCTTTGGGTCCCCGACCCTACTAGGACAAGGGGAAGAAATAGAAAACGATGATGAAATACAAAACTGTCGGATAATTGAGTCGGATAATAGGCGTTTTACTGTAATCAGAACCAATCTTGTCGCCGTAAATATAAACATCGGGCCAGTTGGAATAGGCTTGGTCGTGACGCATATGTGTGCGGGCACCCTAATCATCCAATCTTCCGAGACGACGCGCCACGTGACGCGACGGGATCCCCCGCCCCTCCCCCGGTACTCGTGAGGGACAATATTGACAGCGCCGCGAGTTCCAGCAAGCGATAAACATCCACTTCTTGGCGCGGTATCGACTTGTTTCCTTATTATTTCGGCGAATTGATGGCCACTTCGCTTTTCGGCGAAGTAATGAATAGAGCCATTTTGTATGTTTTCCGTTTCGAGGGAAATCAATAATTCTCTAAAGCTTTCAGCTCTTCGAAAGATATGTCCCCGGATATATTTTTATCAATGGGCGGAGGCGATAAAAAGTCATTCCCTTGTTCAGAATTTTGTTCGACGATATTTGTGGTTGTTTAACGATTTACTTGCCACAAATCTTAAAAACCAGAGGAATTGGCACAGTGTAATATGCCCAAACGAGATGCTGAAAATCGGCACATGGAATGTTACGAGTTTGCAAGACAGTGGAACATTGAAGTACCTTGTCGAGTCTTTGGGGCCCCGACCTTACTAGGACAAGGGGATGAAGATGATGATGATATTTGTCATGTTGGAGGTTGGACGTAATGAGTCACAAATTAGGAATCTATAAGAAGGCTATTTTTTTCGTGACATATTTTTTATCCACTTTTTAACATGTGTCGGATGACTTAAGACAACATACAGCGGGGTCTCATAGCCAGTAGCGAAAACTTTACAGATAAATTCCTGCCTTGATAATGAGTCGAAAATATTCAATAAACCGTAATATCAACAGTTATGGAGGGTTTGCATTTTTCCTCTCAATATTTCTGATTTATTTTTTGCAAAAAGTTGTCACTATCATTACAGTAACAAATTCATTCGCCTCAAAACAACTCAAATAAAGTGATAAAAACCTTATTAAAAATTCTATTTAAAATTTTTGGAAGGTTCTTATTATTTTATTCGACTTGTATTAAAGTGAATGAATATTTCATAATCGATGTAAGCAACTGTAATGATAGTTTAACTTTTTGCAAAAAATAAGAATATTGAAAAAAAAATGTAAAATTTGTTTTCGAATATCTCAATAACTATTGATCAACAATTCAAGAACACGTTCTTATTGTGAAGTTGAATTTTTTTCGGAACAAAGTTCTGTGAAATTTAAAACCAAATTAATTAATCAATTAGAAAGACATAAGAAAAATCTAAGGCTAAATACGAGGCTTCTATAGCGTAATTGGATAACGCGCCTGCCCCGGAAAGGAGGAGATCCGTGGTTCGAATCCTGGCAGTAGCCAAATATTTTTTCGTGGATTAGACTTTTCTGTATGTCTTTCTAATTGATGAATTAATTTGGTTTTAAACTATCGATATGTTCATGGCTGTTGGAACATTTCAAGGCAAGAATGCACCTGTAAAGTTTTTGCTATCCTGTATATCGGCCGGTAGCACGCGGCAAGGGGACCGCCATAGAGCTTCTCGAGCGCCCGGCTGGACACGGATCCATTCCGCCCTCCGAGCTTACAGCAGCCTCTCTACTTTTTTCTGATTGCATAAAAGCTTTCCACTGAAACCGAACCGCGTCCGCGTCCGCGGACCGAATAGGCGCATAAATTAGTAGACTACACGGATCGAACACCGGCTCGACCGCGAATAATTTAATAACTGGCAATCAATTTAGTGTAAATTCGAGTCGCGGCGGAAACAAGAACGTAAAAACATAGTAATATTTTAACGTCTCGGATACCAACATAAACAAATGAAGTCTCTCTGAGTTTTACGTGTTTGCTCCTGATTTGAATCATTCATACTTTATCTCTGATTTCCCTGTTACCACTATTCATTGGCATCATAAAGATAATATTATGTTTTAATTTTAAATCAATCTTTCTTACCACCTTTTACGCTACAATGGCCATTATTTGTCTAGAGTCCAGACCCTTCATACTTGACCGTACATTCCCACAAAAGGAATCAGCTCCAATGTGATAAATAAACATGCAATTATGATAAATGATTAAAGCAAACTTGGAGCCGCTTACCGCTTGTATTAGGTGTGAATATCATTGAGATTCATATTGAAATGCTGCATACCTGAAACAAAGTAATAAAAAAATATATTAATACTATGTTTGTATAAAAAATAATCTGTAATTGGATTTAATAGCAGTATTCGATACACACATCAGCACATATTAAATGTCACTTACAAACGAGATTAGTTTGTAACTACAGCAGCGGTTAACAAAATGTGCGCATGAGAGGCGGCTTACGGGGAGGCCTTAAACATACGGAAATGGTTGGCAAAGATCGATTAGCGTGTTGCGGCAGTTTTTTATATAGTTTTGTATTTTTTTATCGATTTCTCTCTAAACTTCAAATTTATATTTGTAGATCATTTATCACACCTTATTACTACTTTTACTTGTAATGAAAGTAGGTACTTTCACAGACATTTCGACAAATTCACACGGACACAGAGACACTGAAACAAATTCGCAGCAGGACAACCGGGTTTCAGTGGAAAAATCGCGATTCACCAAAGGCGCCGTTAACCAAAAATTTTGGGAACCGCCGACCTAAGCTTGTATTTATTTGGTCAGTACGTATTTCAAATAGATTATCAGATAGTAATGTAACAAAAATTAACCTAGCTGATATAATTGTAAAGACCGTTCCAAAAATCTGCTGCTTAAATTTTACTGATCAAAATTTAGAGCTGATACTGATGATTAATCATTTATAATGATGAAAGTATTATTTGCGCACTGACCATTTCTTTTACAAAATATAACATTAATAATTCATCGATAAAAAAAAATTACCGTCGGACTTTTAATATCGCCCAAGGTGTTTTGAAATGCTTTTCATGTACGCCGTCGATTATGGCGGGGTTACGAGATTGGACAGGATTCGTAACCAATGTGCGAGGTAGTTTCAAGGTAGCTCCTCTGCAGGAAAAACTATCAGAAAGTCGCCAAGGTGGTACGGACACGTGATGAGGAGAGACGATGGACACGCGGTTCACAAAGCGCTGGCTTTCCAGGAAATGAAAAGAGAAAGACGACCCCCCGCCGCTGACAAGATAAGCCAGGCCACCTTGGCGCAGAATGATTAGGAGAGCCAACACCATCTAAAATGGGAAGGGGCAAAGATAAAGAAGAAGAGTCGATTAAAAACTGCTGGGTAAGTACTCCACCTGCACCATCGTTGTCTACGAACAATTGTCAATTATTGACTATTTTTACACTGCACTCGTTCTGTGAAGTTTTATATGTAGTAAACATTTTTTGTCGGTTCGTGCTGGATAGCATCTTAACAATGTGTAAATAGTTTTTATATTAATAATTACGTAAAATCTAATATAGCTACTAACGCAACTACCACGGCCCGTTTTTATGCTATTGCAAAGATAAAGATTTTATTAAGGATTATTACATTTACGATCACGACGGAGAGAGTACAGAATTATACATTATATAGGTATATGAGTATCAAAACATACCCAAGCACCATTTTTTTTTAGATTTGAGAGTCAATACATTTTCTATGCTCAAAGTTCATTCCTACATTTTACATATTAGTTAACTATCAAAACAATTATCAATCTGAAGTTATTGCTGGTTAAAAATCAATTTGAGTTTCAAAACATACCTTTACCAAATACACAATAATAAAATACGAATATCTATCTACATTGTTCAGTAAAAAATTCAAAAACATTTAATAATATTTTACACTATTAAATTACTGAGAACTTTATTTCACCACATCCCTGATAATGCAATGAATTTATTTCCATGAACTTCAAAAGCGACCTAAATCCATTGCCTTGGTTTCAAAATGTACTTAAGTCCATTTTAAATATTGAAATAACTCACGAAATGTACAAATTTCATCCACGTTATTCTTATTTGAATGTTTTATTTTTAATTCATTATTCAATTACTTTTTTTTATTTCATCTTATTCAAGTTATAAACGAGATATAAAACAGTTTTCTTTGATTTCCAAAAAAAAAAACTTGTTGGCCCTAGTCAGGTTTTGATATTCATCTACCTACTCATATGGTTAATTTTTTATGATAGTACGTAATAGTATATATTTTAAATAATACTTTACATACTTATGTATTCGTACTCCCCCTATGCGCTATTACTGTATCTTATTCACAAAAAAAAAATTTGGGTAATATAGCATAAATTCCATTAAAACACGAAATTTATCTATGTTATCGGGAAAATCTTTTGCGTGACAGGTCCACGTTATTACTAGAAGGTATTAGTGTCAAATAAATTTAGTTCCTCGACTGGGAGGAAATAATAATAAATGATAAGCGAAAAAGCGACTTAAATTTGACAATTATTTATGATGACGGCCTCTCGCTGGAAATTGGGGTTTCTTTTAAACCTAAATGAAGGTAGCTAGTATTACCCACCGAAGCAATTAACTTGTCGTTTAATAGCTCCGCCATGCAGGTCTCCATTTAACAGTGCGTACTATTAAGTATTGGGTGACCAAAAAATTCTATTACTGTTTCGTGTAATGAAAAATGGCACATGATTAGGGAATTCAATCTCGGGATCCCGGTACTTATAAATCTCAGAATCAGTATCAATGTTCAATTCTGAAAAATTCAGGATTAACATCGTGGTTAGACTTAGGGATACCAAAATCATATCAAGACCTAATACTGGATGCTTTTTAATAATTAATATTGGTTTTGGCGCACTATTCAAATAGATATTTGTCAATCATGATTGTGTTAATGTAAATTTTTGAATATTTGCTCATTTGAGCATTAAAAAGTAATCCCGAAATCCTGGGATGACAACAAGAAACAACAAAAATGTGTGATATACATATATAAATTATAACAAGGGTAATAATTTATATAATTATGTATTCTAGTCCAACCAAAATATGTACAATTTTTAATATAGAAATAAATAAATAAATATAAATCATTAATTTGCGAATAATGCACGCCCATCGATTAAAAAACTGTCCTAGGATTTATTTTATTTTATCTTTTCTATATACAAATTAAACATTGGTCTGGAAACCCGCGCGCAGAGTTTAGCGCGAACGAGCCACCGTTCGTTATCTATTGTATTTTGTACTCAGTGCAATGTGACCAATTAATACGCACCGACTTTTCCAAGACGCGAGAGCAATGTTTCAAGATTTTTGTTTGAGTGAAATATAATTATGCAGGCTCGTTAGTGATTAGGTACTTTGTGAAGGAAATATCCGATAAACGTTTTTTTTTTCGTAGATAACCGCGTGAACTTTTTCGTCACCTGGTGTGTGCGTGACTGGCTAATCAAATAATGGTTCTCGAATGACAAGTAACATCCACTTTTAATATTGATAATGATAATATAACCTTTCTTGTCCTTACCATATTGTATTTAAATTAAGTCTGAAGGTGGTATTAAATCACGGAAAATATTAAGATGTATTTAAGGAAGCACATTCTTATTGTGACGTTGCAATTTCAGAACAAATTCTGTGAATTATTAAACAATTTTTATTAATCAATTAGAAAAGACATACAGAAAAAATCAAATTAACGAAAAAATATTTAAATGCCACCGGGACTCGAATAAATATAAGCTTGAAAAATTTTCGTTAACTTATCAGAGTGCCATGGCGAAATTGGATAACGCGCCATTCCCGGATAGAATGTGAGGTCCGTGGTTCGATTCCCGGTGGCGTTTAAATATTTTTTCGTTAATTTGATTTTTTCTGTATGTCTTTCCTAATTGATTAATAAAAATTGTTTATTATCAAGATGGTTTGAGAATTCTAGGAGGAGATCGTTTAGAACATTACAGCGAAGGATTCTCTTGAACCAGATAAGGGACGAGGATATGTAATAAAAATGCCCGACCGAAGAATTTCAAAACAAGCCTTCCAGGCCAGATAGGCTGGAACAAAGGCGGAGCTAAGGGCTATCTATAAAACAGGTAGTGTAATCGAACAGATCGCGTATTATGTGGATGGAGGATGGGTTCGAATTGTATAGTCGGCCGCGAGGGGCAGACGTCTCGGCACTCTTGGCAGAGGCTGGCCTGACTATGTACCCACCCTAATCTGATGGTGCGGAGAAACTAATGATGGTGACATCGCGAGTTTGGAAGAACTAGAAGACTCGTGAAATTGCGTTTTCAGAAGAAAAAGGAGATTAGATCAAGACGACGGACAGTAAAGATGAATGTATTTATAAATTGACCGAGTAATTCGCTCACAAATTGATCTACAAGTTCCAATTTATGTTTACGCTTAAATATACAGGGTTATTTGTAAAACATTAATAACCTCGCAGGGCTATATTCCTGTCTTGATTGTGAGTCGAATATGTTCAAGCTATTATGACTTAATATCAATAGTTTAGATATGCGACATCAAAGTTTAATTTTGTTTTCAATATTTATGACTTATTTTTTGTAAAACGTTGGACTATCATTACAGTTACTCATATCAATTACGAAAAATTCATTCATTTCAATACAAGTTAAATAAAATGATAAAAACTCTGAAAAAATTCCAATTTTAATGTTTTCCAATTGGAATTCGAAGGTTTTTATTTTTTTATTTGACTTGTATTAAAGAGAATGAATTTTTCATATTCGATATAAGTTACTGTAATGATAGTCCAACGTTTTACAAAAAAAAAGTCAGAAATATTGAAAAAAAAATGCAAACTTTGATGCCGCATATCTCCTAAACTATTGATATTAGGTCATAATAGCTTGAACATTTTCGACTTATAATTAAGACAGGAATATAGTCCTGCGAGGTTATTAATATTTTACAAATAACCTTGTATAGGTCGATATAAATATTTTAATTTTGATAGCCTTGTTTAGGATAATTTAAAGATTACTAATGAGAGTTTATTGGCACTGTCCCAGGTTGCATTTGAAATACAGCTAAAATTGTACAAAACTACGCAAATGTTTGGCAAGAGGTGTGCAATTATAATACTAGGCTTCGCCTAAATCTTTTCCTGATTAGCATAATGGGCGGTCGGCAGCCAAATTTGACCGCCGCGGACGGTTTTTCCGCAAAACTAATTTTTGTATGGTGAAAATATAATTTATTACAATAAAAAGTAAATTAAAATTGTCGCGATTCACGTGCCACCTAGCGACTGATTATAATTCCGGATCTCTGGTGGCGATAATTATTATTTATTCACTTTTTGCATGTAGGTATATTAATACAATGTTTATTGCCAGCCGGCAATTTCTTCCAACCAACCAGGCAATGGAGAAGTATCTCGATGTTGATAATACTATATTTTACTTAATGGAATAAAATTTAAATCAAAAATAATAAACGAGTGGACAAGTGTGTCCTATGCCGCCTGTGACGTCATTTGATCTAGTTGAGATCGTCGCACCACAGGCACAAAGCGAATACGAGCCGCGTCGTCTAGGTCAAGTGACGTCACACGCTGGACAGTCACATGAAAAGAAATTAATTTCGCAATGCAACTTCAAAGTCCCATAACACTTTATGGCTTCTAGAGATATTTTGATGTTTCTTTCACATTTTTGTTTCATTTTACTTACTTTTTTATAATTAATCTATTAAAAAATGGAAACTTAAACAATTAAACATTTTTCCGATATACAATGTTATAGTGACAAAACCAGCTCCATGAAAACGATAACGAGTAGGAGATGAGTAAGAACAAGGAATGGTTTAAACCTTTCTTTCTTAAACTAGATTTTGGAAAAGGTAAAATGACTCTAGTCTTGCTTTTGAAGATAGTTATGGTCTGTGTGATGATGTGATGTCTGTGCGTAGTTGATTACTCAGCCTAGCCTATTGTACTTCGAATAAGGAGATGAAGCATTCAGTATTATGAATGGGGATGGATGGAGAAGTACTACCAGCTGAGCGGAGTGATGATTGAAATTTGAAGATTTCGGACCTGTTGATTATTAGCAACAGGTCGGAAATGTTTGTGCCATCGATAAATGCTGCACAGTGTACAGTATGGGTTCTTAGATTCGTATCGTATTCAAATCTATGTAAGTTTTCGTCTAGACTCTAGACGTCTAGACTATCCTTGTTGACAATACTGTTAAGGATATCGTTGTTAAACATATGAAAATAAAAACAGACTGATTTTTAGTTAATTTTTATGAGACGCGTTTCGCCTTACGAGACTCTCAATCGGCGAAACATCTCGAAAGTTCTCATACAAATTAAAAATATAGAACTAAAAACAAGGGTTTTTATTTTCATGCGTGATCACGGAGTTCTGTAAACTCCAAAACAAGATAGATATCGTTTTTATTCAAAAACTCGAAAACAGATTACGCACGTAGAACCATAGGTCCGTGTCTCTATTTTAATAGATATAACAAACTATCATTTGTCAAAACGTCTATCGTCAAGCCAAACTTGGTCCTAAGTTTTAACACAATTATATACGAGTGCTTGAAAATTGACGAAAATGCAGGATTTAAAAAAAAAACTCTTTTAAACCTGTGTTTCGGCGGAACGATATGTATGCATATAAATCATTTTATGAAAGTAGTCGCCGTAACCGCGAAGCCTTCTCGTATTTCAGCGATTACCACCGACTTGAAACTAAACCTGGCTACTCTAAATCAGAGTTAACAATCACCGTTACAATCCAACACCGATCATGCAATTACAGTCTTTCTCACTTACTTTATCAATCACCACGTAACGTCTTTAAAAGTTTGCGCATATCTCACACCGTCTTAAAAAACCTTCACTAGCTTAAATATTTGGAGAGAATTGAATATAAGTTTTAATAAGGCTATTCACAACATGGCCCCTCAATATATTACAGACTTCTGCAAATAATAGATAGCTAACGTTTCGCTCAACATCTACCAATGCAAGTAGGTTGAATTAAATCGCCTCCACAAAACTAACTTCGGTGACCGTGCTCTCACGGTGGCTGGACCAAAGTTACGGAATAAACTACCAAACAAATTAAGTCAAATAGATAGCTTACCACAATCAGAAAAAGAACTTAAGATTTATTTAAATTATCATACAAAATTTAAATAATCAGACCGTTACAACATTGATTTCCACTTCAAGTATACACTCCGCGAAAACACCTAATTCTTCCTGGCCCTCTCAACTATACCTACATTTAACCATCAATTCCATTTTTTTGCATGTCATCCCTGTGTAAAAGTAATATTAAATAAAAATTTTAGCCAGTAAGATGTTTTGTAAAATAAATTTAATGAATGTGCTAAGTAGCCTTCAGGTGAGTTCTCACGAAAGCGGCGATAAATAAATTATCCAAACATAACGAAACGAAATAAACGTGTCAACAGTGTTAAGTTAGCTACCTTTCTGTGATCGTTTACATATACTTTCTTTAAATTAAATCCATATAGGCACAAAATGCTATTCTTTATACTAATTAAAACATTTACTTTTTCACCAGCATTCACGGCCCTTGTTAAATATAAATAATACTTACTTACTTACCATCACGCCGTTTCCCCGTAGGGGTAGGCAGAGAGGATAGAGCGCCATACTCTTCTGTCCTGACATACAATTCTCGCCTCATCCACATTCATACATCTTCGCATGCAAGCTCGACGGCTATTGAGGCTTCTAACGGAACCGTCATCCAGTATCTGGTTAATTTGGTCATGCCACGTCTTCCGCGGTTGCCCTTTCTTTCTGACGCCGTCAAAACTTGCATTATGTATCTTTCTTACCATTCTTTCCTCATTCATTCGCTCAACATGCCCAAAGCACCTGAGCGACCCGGTTTTAATTTTATGAATTATGCTACGATCAGCTTTACATTCATTCCTAATATCTTCATTCTTTCATAAATGGATTTGCGACACATACGTCTAAGGGATCTCATCTCCACTGCAGTCTACTTTCGTTTCTCTTCTGCCAGCTCCAGGCTTCACTTCCATACATCCGTGTCGGTACCAGAATAATACAAAACTATTATTTCATAAAACTGTACAGGTACTTACTTTATACCTAGTGTATAAATACCTTCAATTAAAATGCGTAAATTCCTTACGACAGCAAAAAAATATGAATATTACTAGATTGTATTCTTAAAAATATATTCAAGAACACATTCATATTTGTAATTTTTTCAGAACAAAGTTCTGTGAAATTTTTATAAACAAATTAATTACTCAATTAGAAAGACATACAGAAAAATCTAATTCACGATCGTATTCCTTATTATTATTGGAGTATTTTTCCGGGTAATCGTGCCCGTCCGCAGAGACCGGGCCACGTCTCGCCAGCTGCGGTCTCCCGGTAGAATGCGCTGGCGTCCTCGGCCGCGTATTAATACCGGCGGACCGGTCCCGCCTGGCGGCCGGTGGCTGGTGGCCGAGCGGCGCTGCCAAACGAGCCGCGCACGAATTTGAACTCGCCGGACGCAGCATGAGCGAAGATTCACGAAATCTCCCCACAAGTGCTCGGTAAATAATCGCGCGTATTCCGAAAACAGCGATATTGGGAGCTAGAATGCGACCACTATAAATTGGAGTGCGATGGAGGGCGTCCCTGTCGCGTAACAAAAGTTGCCAGGGTGATAATTTATTACACAATACATAATGTACAGAATGTCCGGTTACCGGTGTCGTAGCCTTTAACAGAAATTTGGCCGGGCAGCACTAAAGAAACCATGCAGTAATGGCGGCCGTTCTATCTGTCAAACTGTCAGACGGTAATATCGGTCCATTACTTGCTTTTTCAGCTTCGCAAAACTTTAATACTTCATTGGCAATTGTTCTTGCACCATCCCGGACATAATAATTCGGTGTATATTGGTAATCAAGATGTCACAGCTCCCGAGGAAGTACAAAATTGAACTGAAATACAGGGCGAGGGGTTACCGCCGGGCGCGGGCGGGGCGGGTTTTAGTTCCAAATTCGCCGCACGCCAATTTATGTTGGGCAAGCAATAGACGTCGGTGTTCGTCGTACTTAAATAAGAAGATTTTTGTATATTTTCGCGTATCTTTCTCAAAGTAAATACCTTTACGTGCTTTCCGATCCGGGCGATCTGGTCTGACAGCTTCACTCTGCCGCAAACGTAACCTCACGATTCTCATGTTTAGACTAAAATTACATCAAATAAGTACTCTGCTGCATTTAAAGCTACGCGTTGGACCGTAGAAAAGAGAATTATTGTTGGACTGTTTTTATATTTGGCGTTTGACGGATAACCGTCATGTACTTCTTTCTTCCTCTGACCTTCCGTCCGACGTATATCTACGTCTCGTTTATTTTAATTACGGTATAATAATCTAACTTAATCTAGTAACAGTATAATCAAACTCTAAAAATACTCAAACAGACATGAGTATTCTTGAAATGATTTTAATACGTAATGTACCATTCCGGCGGTGACACATGTCCGCCACAATCATAGCCAATTGTCAGATTAGATCGACTGCCGCTGTTGTACGGTTTGGAATATAATAAAATTTTGAGGTATAGGCGACTCCCTGGGTAGTCTTCAAGGTCCATTCTGATAGTCAACGACGCCAAATTCACAAAAACATGTACTATTTTGGGCCTTTCTGGATGCAATACACAATTTTCCGTATTCCTACGCCACAAAAGCTAACGTGAATTGAAGACTTAGGCAAGAATGTCGATGCATATACGCTGAAATTTATCACGGCGTAAATTGGATCGTGTTCTCCCCTTTTCTCCCCTTGCCCTTTAGCCGAGAAATAATAAGGGCGACATGCTGTCGGCATCTGCCCGTCAGAGGTGGGCAGGCGAGATTGCCCCCGGGTGCCGAAAAGGGTGGGAGACAGGTGAACCGGGAGAGCGCAAAAACGAAAAGAAGCGGCATCGTTTCGGGTCGCAGGAGATGAATAGTCGATTGTTTTCTTAATTAGATAAGGCCTTTTATTACCGCAAAAACGCCTATCAGTAGATACAGTACAGTTAGATACTCACGGCGTGATAACCCGCAAGTCGGGTAAAAAAGAGCTAGACAACTACGATCGAGTTTCATCGTGTATATAAAACTTTTTATAAACATATTTTTTAACGTTGAAAAATAAATAAAGAATTCGAAAACTTATTTTTGAAGATTATTATTACAGGTTTTTATTTAGAGGATAATGACCCTATCACCCTACTATATTACCTTATTAACCAAATTTAAATATATTATTTTGTAACTTTTTCAAAAATAGAATAATAATAACGTTGTGTATAAATCATTGTGTTACTCATGAACTTCCACTCTGTAAACGAAACAACGCTTAATTTATTAATAATAATGTGTTTAATCCAGCGTAACCAGGTTGTTAGTGCAAGACATAACTAACTAACTAACTAACTAACCATCACGCCGTTTCCCCGCAGAGGTAGGCAGAGAGGATTGAATGCCACACTCTTCTATCCTGGCACACCACTTTTGCTTCGGCCACATTTATACGTCTTCTCATACACGTTCTACGGTTGTTGCGGCTTTTAACAGGGCCATCCTCAAATACTTGTAGTACCTGATCGTGCCAGGTCTTTCGCGGACGCCCTCTATTCCTGTTGCCTTCAACATTCAAAAAGACAAGACGTGCAAGACCTGGTCCACCATATAGATTGTAAATTACATACATGTTATATTGGGGCACATGGAGAGAAAATATAAAAAGAAACATTTTGTATAAAAGTGTTAATAGCAGATAAAATAATAAATAACCAAAACCTTTTTGTAAATATTTACTTTTCAAATTTATCTTCGCATTAGTTCCTAGTCGGTTATTCAACTCCCATATATGTATTTATTTTTGTTAAAGTCTATACTTCCAATTTTAATGTTTAATAAATATACTTTATATCCCGATGAATGGAGCATTGACCTCGAAACAAAGTATTAATATAATTAATACTCTGTAAGTACTATTGCTACGATTACCAAACAGCACTAAAAAGGAAGGAGTGTTCTTTTAGAAACGTCATTACTTTTGGTTTAATCAGATCTCTCGCAGTATTTCTTTAATAAGAGACATTATCTTTGATGACGAAAAACAATACGACAAATTTTGCAGCCCAACTCCATCTTTCAATCTGGTAAGTGGCATCCGCTAGCTCTCCCTGAATATTGAAAATATTCTTAATTCTAATATTACAAATACCTTTAAAAAAAATTCGAAAATTAAAATATTTATGGAACATAATGCCCTAAACGCAGGTGTCAAACCAGTGGACTGAAGTGTATAAGAAAGTTGTTTAACATCTTTGTAGATGCCAACGAAGCGGAAATGTGCAAAAAAAATTAACAAATTTTTATCGTTGACTTTAATATTTTCTTTCGTAATAAAAGGTAAAAAAATAAAATTTGTTTTACTTTTAAATTTCCCCCACTTCAACAGATAAGAATAAGTTCCTGCCTTTTTCATTTTTGCCACCTGGAAAGTCTAGTTGTTAATCTGGTTCAGATCAGCGCCATAAGCGGGCTACTCACACGCCTGCCGCAGGGGCAATCTAGGGTGTAAAATTGGGGATGAACCCTAAATTGGGATGAACCCTAAATTGTGATGTGCAGGGGCAGGGCGACAGAAGCGCGAGACCACTGTCTATACTCGAACACTGAGCGGCAGGCAAGTGTGTACAGACAAGCCGATATTACCCCGACCGCCGTGCGCCCCTCAGAAAACGGATTCAATCTGCGTACGGATATCTGCTGGGACTGTGGCAGGTTGGTTTGTCCGATCACTAGGCAGACTATACTAAAGAATTAAAATTAACGCTAACATTTAAACCAATTACGCAGCTGCATTAATACAAGACTTGATGCTAGGCCAGACGCATCGCGGTAGCCGCCGTCGTGTCCGTAAAACCTATTTTTTTATCTTGAAAACGTAATTTATTATCAAAGAAGGGAAGTGATCTACGACAGCCAAAGGCCTAGTGCCGGACGAGCCGACAGAGAGCCATTAAAAAGCGGTTTTTGTCCTCTCCAAATATACATTGTGAGCAATCGTATTACTGACTGGTATCTGTAGAGTATTATAATAATACATTGTTTAAATTAAATTTAAAAATGATAGTGTCGAAAATAAAGTAAATGATTCAGGCAGGTCTGTGGATATTAACGTATCTATACCTATAAAACTCAACGTCTATCTGTCTATACTCTATACAAATCTGCACCGTTTGACCGATCTGAATCAAATTATTTGCATTTCCCCCCTCCCCCTTTACCCCATTACCTCCCTTGGTATATTCTTTATACAAATCTATACCATTTGACCATCTAACCAAAATTTTGCATACTTATTCTTTAGGTCCTGGTGGAAGACATCCCCCCCCTCCCTCTTTACCATACTCGCAAACTTAAATATATTTTCTTTGTCATTTTCTACCCCTCCCCCATCCCTTTTATGCCTCTCTCACCCCTCTGATGTTATAGATCTTACACAAATGTTGTATTTAGGACCTTGCGGAAGACATAGGCGCCATCTCCCCTCCTTCCTTTTAAACTACTCCCTCCCCCAGATATAAAAGTAATGCACTCTAAATAAAATAAAATATTATTAATTCCAAATTGTTAAATTGACCCCACATCCCGGACCGGACATCCCATCCACCTACTGCCTCGATTAAATGGAAACATTGTTATTATTCAGAGGTTTTGCAAAACAATGGCACATTGTCCACACAAACTAATTTTTAACTAAATCTGTAAAGATCTGGTAAGGTCGGGTATGACCGCTAGTGCTAGTTTAATATAAAGTGCTAACAAACCATATACAATATTAATAATTTTTAACGCATTATACAATATAAGATTGTTTGAATATGTGTATGCACAAGGCGAATAACAAAAGTGAAAGATACAAAAAATTCCAACATACAGTCTTGTAAAAAAAACTCAATTTCTACATTATTCGATAAGCCGCCCTCTTGTGGAAAGAGGGTTACTGGGCATTTTTAAATAAAATAGAAATAAATTACTACAGACGTATTGGGAAAACCGATCAAGAGCGGAGCGAGACTGAATAAATCCCTACAAATAATAACATCAAATAATGCTAAACCGGCGACGCTCGACACCCCGTTGATTAAACCGTCGGGGCTGGGGGCTGGAAACTCAATTTAAAAATCCATTTCCTCCGCCCGCTCCGACGGCTTCCGCACCAGGAAGGGGTAGTTGATCGCGCCGGGTGCTGCGGGTATTATTACTTTTTAATCCCGGGGCGAAATTACAAAACAAAAGACTCGATAAAGCTGTCGTGCGGGCGTATCACCACCTGAGGATTTATTTATTTATTTATTAAATTCGGCTCGAGTTGAGCGGGAGGGGCTTTATTGCAATGCGGGGAGTAAATTATATTTAATTGAGAAATTACGATTTAAATCTTAACAGAGTATGTCGAGAGAAATAATCACTAAAGTGTGAGGACATTACTTATTTATTCTCTCTTTATCGAAGAATACAGTCTTATCAAATAACAAATTTTATTAAAAAATATTCCAGACAATAAAAACTAGGCCATTTTTACTCCCTTTCTTTTAACTCGTAGCGTCTGCTTGCTTGCTTGTCTGTCGAAAAGTTTTTGGATCGATTTTTAACCCTTTTCCCGTGATCCAATCGAGCTGAAACTTTTCAGACAGACTCGTGGTGACGATAAAAATTATTTTCGTTTAAAAAAATTTAATAATTATATAGTATAATTTTGGATTTTTCAAAATTTTTTATTACTCGCTTTCGTAGCGTCGCCCGACTCGAGCCCAACGCGTAGGTTAAGCGCCAAACCTGTTTCCACTAGTAAATGAGAAAGGTAGTATAAAAAAACTTGGTTTTTATGGGTTAGTTTTTTATATACATACTTACAAAACGTGGATTATACAGAGACTGAGATCAAGAATCTAGGCTGCCGAAATGAGATGTCTCAGGGGTGTAGCAGGAGTGACATTATGAAACCGAGTGAGAAGTACGGTGATAAGGAAGGCATGGAGCCCTATCAGATATTCATACTACCTATAGAGTGATCTCTATTCAGATGTTTTGGACACGTCTTGCGAATGACCAATAACATGTATCTCTGGCAATTCCGGATGCGACTTGTGGGAGCTGGTGTTATTCGACGGTACATTATTTTCATTCGATCCCTTGATTAAATTTTGATTGGTCAGCTACTGAAGCGGGGTAAGACGAGGGAAGATGGAAGCGTCTAGTCGAGACTGGGCCCCAGACCTTTTAGGATATGGGGATGAAAATACATTCCGACCATAGTCTTGGTTCACATCAATCTCACGATACTTAAAATCACTATTAATTCAGATATACTCGACACACATAGGACCTAGGGACTATCAAGAAGATAAGAAATGGAAAACACTGAACTATATGTATATACCTAAAATGAAGTACCGGAATACATAAACAAGCAGTCAACAGATACCAGCCTAGCAGAAATGCAGATGCAGACAATTTCTGGTGTGGTACAATATCTGTCCATACTCTCCAATATACAACTGGGCATATCGGACAATATGGATAGATGCTCATACTGTCCGATATGCCCAGTTGCCCATATCGTACAATATGGGCAACCGCCAGACTTTAAATTGTCAGGAGCTCTAAGGGAGTGCCTTCTCTTAACCTCACTAGCTCGACTGACGCTTTCTTTTATTCAACTTTTTATTAATCATATATAAAGTTTGTAGAAGAGATTAAACCACTTCCCAAGTGTGAACTTTTATGCTTTAACCAACCTTTCGGGCACCAGAAAAAGATTCCGGGGCACCCGATCGGAATCGAATGTGAGGTATTTCATATTAACATTCCATATCCAGGGATTGGATTGATGAGCGTGTTTTGCTGAGAAATGTTGCTCACTCGAATGACAATTGGAATATCTTGATGTACCTGAAATCCATTCGGTATTTCAACGACTTTATCGAATAACGACCTTTGTAAAACTCGCTGATGCCTTGTTCCGGGTTTATATGCTCCTTCAGTGGAAAACCACAATGGGTGACTGTTGAAATGTCAGCGCCAAATTACATAAAGTTATAAATGTCATGTAGACTCAAGATACGCTGGAGCACTTTGTTTTTGTTGCATTTTAAATATTTTTGGTTATTTATCTTTTTTTTTAGAAAAATATGTGAGTCCCGAGGGGTCTATGAAGATTTCATTTTCACGTACCTACATATTTCAAAATCTGGATAGTAAAAGTAAATTTATATGAAATTATATTCTTATTTGTAATTAAGTTTGTCAATTCTTTTTAGTATCTACATATGTATATTCAGTCGTTTTGTTTGTTGCAGTAAGTCCTTATATAGTTTCAGTCCGTTGCAAACAAGTCGTGGTTGTCCAGTTTTTGTTTTGACAATGATTATGTAGTAAGTAGTTTTTAATGTTCTGGTATGATGTTGATGTACTGTGTTTCGTGTATTTTCTGCAATTTGCTGTCCCTGTCTTTTATATCGCCATTTGCTAGTTTGTTTTAGGGTTTCAAACTTTGTATGTTATTTATGTTGAGTTGTTTTGTTTTGCATTTTGTGTATTTTAGATTTTTCATAACATTGCCAATTTTTCCCTTTTAGACATAACAGGAGACGTTTTCTGACTTCATTTTTATGTATTTTCTCTTCTTCTATCATTATCATGTGAGTCTCGGCCTAGTTCATCCTCACATCCCTCTTCCAGGACAACATAAAGTTGTGCCCAGGATAATTTATTTTTCTAGACTGTAACATTGACGCATGTGTCCGAAATTTGGGATAATCTTTTAATTACAAGCGTAGACAGAGCTTGCCATGATTGGATTTGTTAGGGGGGTTCAAGCATTCGTGCGTAGCCGTAGAGCTGTCTATGAGATACATTTAATTAACGTTATACTTTTTAGGTAAAAGCCTATACACATTGCTGCTCTTTACTTTATACTTTTAACTTTTATACTCATGTTTTGCTGCTATTCCTGATACTTCATATTTTGCTACTTATAAGTTATATTGTTTAATGTATATTCATTTTAATTTTATGTTATATTTTTTATGTAAAAGCCTATACACATTGCTGCTCTTTACTTTATATTTTTAACTTCTATACTCATGTTTTGGTGCTATACAGATATTGTTTAATGTATGTGCTTTTTGAAATTTATTTTATATTCTTTATGTAAAAACCTAATGGGCGTAAACAAATAAATAAATAAATAAATAAATAGGTAATAATTTTCTCCAGCAGTCTTCTTTTCATCTTTCTACACGCATGTCCTTAATAGTCATAGTCAAACATGAAAACAAAAATAATATTCACACTTTTGATTTGATGTAGAATATTTGCGTAATACTGTATAATTCCACATTTCTTTACTTTAAAATCGATTCGTAAATTAGCTAAGTCTAGCAAAAAAGACCTGTCTGACGACCCGGGAGACCAAGAATACATGTATTATTTTATTCAATAGAAAAAATCAGAAGTTTGAATTTATTTTTATTTCAAACAGGATGTAACAGAGCTAGTCCACAATACTCTACAGGTAGATTCCTACTTAATTCGGATTCAAAATGGATGTTGTACCAACAATTACTTAATATCAATAGTAATGGAGATGAGCGACAAGAAAATTTGCATTTTTTTTTCGATATTTCTGTAAAACGATGCATTAACGTAACTTATTTTGAATATTAAAAATTCATCCGCCTTAATATAAGGCAAAAAATATGACTATTTTAATTATTAGAAGTCAGAAATATTTTTTTTAAAAAGTGCCAACTTTAAAGTTACAACTATGATTTTAGGACGTGTTGCTTGAACATTTCCGACTCGTAATAATTGAGGCAGGAATCTACCTGTGCGATATTGTGGAGTAGCTAGCTCTGGTACACCCTGTATGTCCGACAAACGTTGAGACTCAACTTGAAGGATTATCATAGTACTAAAGGAAACAAAATCGATTCTCTCCTATATATTTGTACCACGGAGCAGACCCCAGATTGCAAAGCCCGTACATAAACTACACCGGATTTGGAACATACCGTTATCAAAACTCGCGCTGATCAACTCTTGTTCAAATATCTACCCGACCAACGCTATAGACAGATACGGGAGGTCAGGTCGTGTCACATGACTGACGGTTGATAGACATTTCTTTGTGTCTTTCCTATCAGATGGTTCGTGATTAGCGGTATTTACGTATTATACTACTATACTATGATAATAATACGAAGAATAATCTAAGAATCACACTTTGAAAAGTATAAGAAAGCTCCACAAGGGGCAACTCGATATATAAGAAAAGTAAAATATATTTAAAAGTAAACTAAAAAAAAAAATTGAGTAAATTAATTTTAAAATATCACGATACAAGACTAAGTTAGCACTAGGTTTCTTTCACATGTACAAATAGTAAAACGATAGTATTAACTCAATTGGCGGGCTTATGACACTCGCCTAGTGTTTCGAGATTAGACCCCGGCGACCATCAAGTTAGTCCTATTTTAATAACGCAAGCATTAGTTGGAAAATATAAAGAATCTTGCTGCAACACGTACTTCATCAACACCATTTAAAAAAATAAAATAAATAATATTGTTCGATAAAAAGGCTTTTATAGTCAAGATAGCGGTTCTTAACAATAAAATATGGACGTCTACAACCGCAACACGCCTTACGCCTGACGTAGCACGCTCGCGAATGACGTGTCGGGGACTTCCCACTTTTATTACGCTTTTAAATTCCAGAGTTTAATTGTAAGTTTGCAGTTAAAACGGTTGTGTTGCATGGTAAAGTTGTAGGCATGTAATGAGTTCCCCGAAATACGTACAAATATTTCAATGTATGCTAAAAAGAAAAGATTACAGAGCCTACATTCGGTTTAGAATATGAAACAAGATGCATATAGATTTCTCTAAATATATGAGAGTATATATAACCCAAAGATTAATGGTTCAATTTCCGTCCCCAGCGGTCATGAGTCTCGTTCGCGTAGCGCAAATTCTTTTGACTACTAGCAAAAAAGGTAATGAAAAATGTTGCGAAAGGAATGAAGAAATCATTCCGGCAATCTAGATTAGCACCGTGAAATGTTACTGCAGCGAAAGGCACTGACGCAACCGAGTGACAAAATGTCGGTGCATTCGATCCGTTTGTTAACCAAATCAGGTATAATTATTACATAATAGGGAAACCGACGTATGCAGTATTGGCGGAATAATTCGGATGTGCATCAATGAAATGCATGCACAACACTTCCCTCGAATACCGAGCGAGCATCCACCCATTTGCATAGCTTTCTACAATGTATGTAAATGAATAAATTACTATCGTCACGGACAACCGGGGAAATCCAGAAATATCTAAATTCCCTCGAAATATAAATATTATACCTAGGTGAGACATTTGGTCCATAATACCTCTCTTTTCGAAGATAAACACTTTTTATTTAAGTCGTAGATTCAAGGATTGTGTTTAATTTCGTATTAAGCATTGTATGCAAAAAGTAGGGACAGATGTAAGTAAAAGAGACGGTGTCTATCAAAGGCAGATTGTCGTTTTACTGTGTTATAAATTTAAACTGAGTTTTACTGTATTCTGAGTACTCTGATATTTGCTGTGTACTCCTAAAGAATTAAAAAAAAAAAATTACACAAAGCAAACGCCAGCGTGAAATTTTTTTTTGGACACATTGTTCTAATGATAAACATGACGAAAAATGTATGTTGGTGAATACATAAATTGCTAATAATACTGACTAGTTGGCAAGAGTGCGATTGGTATTCGATGTTATCAAAGATTAATTAAAAACTGTGATCACTGTTTTATAATAATTTCACATAGGTAATATACGAAAATAAATTAACAACAATTTAGCAATTTTTGGTGAATTTAATATTTTCAAACACGAACACAATATTTTCCGAAACTTAACCACTGTTAGTGATTGTGGTGACCTATAAATATCAGTGATTGACTCGCACTTCGCGATTTTCGGCCAATCCAATAAAACTGAAAAAAATTCCAAGAATGCTGAAGAGCAAAAAACATACTTTGAAATGTGATATTCTTGGAACGGGTAATAAATATACTTTGCGATGTGATATTTTTAGTGTCCGGCTGTGTGCGAGGAATGCGATACAATATGTAGATATTCATGCTTTCTAAATCGGTAAAATCGATAAAAGTGCGCTTGAAGGTCGATGTTGTATGCAAATACACTCCGAAATAAGTGATGCGATGTTATTTCGGATTCTGCGCAGATTTAGCCTGTACTGAATCTCCGTTAATATGTCGACGTTTCCACACTAGGTGACTTCACATTGGGCGAGTACAAACTGTAATTTGTACTTGGCCAAGCATTAGATTTAGTATAATTCAGCGTTACAGTTTAAACCAAAGAGAGCACCGTGAATAGAATGGCTTTCCATTTGTCAAAGTGGGTTTCAGACGTACTTGTTTGGTGCATAAGGCACTCGCCTAGTGATCAAGCGTTCAGGGGTTCAACCTTCTGTACGGGAGACCACCAAGTAAACAGACGTCTAATTTTCTGTGAAAAATTGTGAGAATCGTCTTTTTTTCTTCGTTGCCGTTTTATACCTATTTTTGTTTCATTCAGGCTTTCCTCAAACTATGACCCCAGTCCTTGTCTCGTGTTCTTCTCCCACGCATACAAGACTAGCATTTCTCCTAGCAAGTTAGTGCTTGCTAGTCTTTTGACAAGATTAACACGTATGTGAAAAATTTTGGTGAAAGCTTAACAATACTATGATTGCGGTTGTGGTGTATAGTGTTGTGAACATAGTGGTGTAGTGTTGGTCCTGACGAAGAGATGGGTAGGTCTCGAAACCGGTAGACCTAAAATCTGGTAGTGGTTTATACTAATTTAACTAACACTCTGTTACTAGCATTTCTCTCCAGGCAGTGAGTAAGCGACATTTGAGTCAAAGTTTGCAACTAATGCACAGTCAACAACCACTACCTATGGAGCAATGGAATGAGCAATGTTCAGGTAAGTTGAAGTGGAATTGTGCTGGTCTTGGAGGACTCTGAAGTAAAAATAAATAATGAGAAATAATATACAAGTAAGTTCTTTCTTTCTTTCTTTCATAAAATGTATCATTTTTAATCTTTAATGGAAACACGTTTTAATGCGAAGTGGAAATTTCACGAGCCAGAAACTCCATTTCATCCAGACTAGAATAAGGATGCTAAGGAGCTAGTTAGTAAAATTTAAGTTAGCTTTTAGTCAAGTTGGAATTGCCTGAGCTTTTTATACCCTTTCCCCGAGTACTCCAATATATCGGTTTCGTTGAGCGCAAATCGCTTCTAATTAAATAATATTCTCATAAAAATGTTTCTAAAAAATATACTCTGATGAGATCTGCTGACTTGTGCAATAACTAGGCTAGCTGCGGCAGATGCAGCTACGTATTGCTGGTAGAATTTGGTATGCTGCTCCATATCCGTGCAGTTTTTGCTCGCGCATGTATGCAGCGGCTCCAACACATGGGAATCTGTACCGAAGCAGCCGTAAAAGCAGATCGTATTATTTTTGTGAGCTCGAAGTTAGGGTTGCCAAAACCATGAATAATTTAATGTCTTGTATCCATGGAAACATAATATTTAAATTAAAAAATATATTACATTGATTTCCAAATATGCTTATGTAATATTTACTTTTTTCGACTGCAGACGTTTTCTATTGGTAAGCCAAGTATTTATAATATATTATTAGCAGAAAGCAATACGTTATTAGATATACAATTTTGTTAGCAGATAGCGGTTTTTTGGTACGAAATATTTTTTAACGTTTAAAATACAATTCATTACAAAAAATCGGAAGTGTTTTACCAGAGCTTTACCACTTAACCAAATATTCAATCAGACATATACTTGTCGATGTTTCAATTTTTTTAATTGCTTGTATTATATTGCCGTGCGATACAGATAGAAGACGGACACAATAATTAGGTTACACAAGTGAGATCAAAAGTACTATAAAACGTGTTAGTAATTTATTTACATAATTCAATGGCACTTTTTTCCTTTGTGCTGTGTCGCGGACCTTTATACAACTTTGTTGTGAGAGTAATACAATACATTGATACTGGTACCTAGGTGTCACCAACAAAATTCCCGAATTAGTTAGTGCCCATTACCCGGAACGACTTAGAACCGGATAAACTATTGTTAAATTCCAAAATGCAGCCCTTTCTGAAAAGTGATTACATAGTTGGGTGGCCCGGCCGTTAATGACCGTAGAGATCAACGCATCACCACTGCCGCTGAAATGGTATAAAATCCGCGCGCTATCGGGGAGGTTAATCTGTTTGGAAAGCGCTTCCAACAGCCCTCGCCCTCCTAGGACGTGTCCGGGAGGTATTCCCGACGTATCTAGAGAGCCAGATCACCACCGCAGTCGAGTCTCGGTACCACTCCGAAATTGTGTGAAGTTCGAGCTGGGACGAGCTTGCACGAAGCTCGAGTTACACCGTTTGCTGAAGCTCCGGAACGCCAGCCTCTGCAGAGCCATCTCCGAGATGTCTCTTTGCCTGAGATTTCATCGTCTTTACCGTAGAGCTCTTTCCGGCAATGGTTTTCGCCAAATCCGCGAAAATTTGGTGGAATTACCAAGAACCCTATAAGGCTGAGTTGTGTCTGTGCCAGAGACCTAAGTGCCAGTGCCCAATTTATTGTGCTTTTCTTCGTATTTCCACTACTCGTATAGTGTATGTTTTCTTGAATTTTAAATAAATTGTTTGTTGTGATAAAACTAGGCCTAAAAATTCTAGGCCACTGTCACTTGCACACTAATGTTGAAAATTTTTCCGTTTCGATATTTACTTTGGTACTGCTTAAAGCGAATATTGACTCTTATATATTATTATACTGAGCCTCTCTTTTAATAATAATAATAATTGGATAATTTATACAGCGCCGTTTTCGCGAGTACTCGCCTCAAGGGCGCTTAGTAGAAGAAGAGTTAATTGATCGGTAGGTCCCGGACAACCCTAGGCGTGCGCCACTAACGACTTCCTCGGACTGAAATGCTCTCCGAGAGTAAACAAACAAGCGGAGTGCCGCGAGCCGGAGCCAAGACAGAGCGGCGCGCTATTCTGGTCGAGCGCCTCGCATGACGGATGGGTCGTGGGTGACCCAGCGACCCTGTTTGGACGCGGACTCCGCTTTCAGCTCTGAGCCACCGGGGGGCGTTTCGGGTTCCCCCGCTTCAACCAAAACCTCGCAGCAAACATAGCAGTTAGCTATGTTTGCTGCGAGGTTCAATTTCATTTAGCCTTTAGTTAATGTAGGAATTTGTTGATTTTTAATGAGGTGATTAATTGTTTTTTTAATTGTCACTTATTAAAGTATTTTCTAAATGAGTACATCACCTTCTTTTCTATGACAAACACCTAATAATGATGCACCTCAGCCACGGCGGAGGAGCTCCAGGGGAATAGACATGACGCAACCATTTTGTTTTCTTCTTCAATTTTTTCTCGATAAAATATAATATATTTATATGTATCATTTATTCATTCGTAACATTTTGCAGTTAATTCTATACCCTTTTCAGTACGAGCATTTACATAACGAACTATTTAACATAATTTTTTTCGGGGACAAAAAATGTCAACGTAAAATGTCGAAAAAAATAAAGATTTTTTTTCTGTGTAAGAATAGTTTCCGTCTATCTAACCAGAGTTTCTTGACAGCACCAGAGTAAAGAATACCTTTAGGATGACCGAGGAAAAGGCGAAAAAGCTGTCGTTCTTCCAGTTTATGTACCACGAATGGGTGCACCTTTAATCCTATATTTTAGTATCCTGGCAAACATTTTGTAATACACGTACAATACAATGAAGCAACGGCAGTACTTTGGAATAAGTTGTACTTAATTAGAATTTCGATTAATTAAATCAAAATAAAATGCGTATCTCGTAATATTTCTATACTTTGTATTCATATTTCTCAGATTTTATAATACGATATATCATAATAATATGTCAGAAGATAAATATTCATTTAATTTTGATTTTTTTTCTTCTAAATATGATGGATTAAGTACCTAAAACTCATGCTTCAATGTGATGGATGACTGCACGAGCAATTTTTAGGATCCGAATCTACACTCCCGGAGAGCACCAGATTTCTGATCATTCAACCTACCCGGCCACGCTGACTAGTGATGGTCAAACCGTCATTTTAACCGGTTATTTTCAGTACGGTTATTTGGGATTTGTAACTGATTGTATCGATGATTGTTTTTTAGTACACATGTTTGCCCGTCGAATTGCAAAAAATCAGTTACCAATCATCGACGCAATCAGATACAAATCTCAAATAACGTTTAGTGTGTAACCGGTTAAAATACCATCACAAATGCCGACACGAGATATGAGGATATAGAGAAACGTGTGCTGCGGTAACAAATGTATACCGCAGCACACGTTTCTAGGGTAATGAAATTTGATTAGATGAATTATATTTTAAAAAGTAGTTGTCCTTTAGGTGAGGTTGGATTGAAAATTAATCATTATTCATGATCGCCGCACCCGACCCAGCTATCAGTAAATAGCATTTTCTCCCTCATTAGTCCGCTGGTATATCCTTCCAGACCGGATTGCTGGGTGATGTTGATCTGGTTCGGACGGCAGCCCGCTCTGCCAATCAGTATCCGGCCGCGACTCCGATGATAAATCCGATAAAAACATTTGTCGGCCGATCTAACGGTTTTATTTTACAAACTCTTAAACCTCCGACCGCACGACGGAATACCGTATTTGGAGATTTTATGATAAAATAATCATTGGTAGATAGATATACTTAAAAAATAAACAATGCTTCGGAGAATGGGAGAGCGGTGCAAAGAAAGAGATCTGCATGCGACCTGCCTTTATGTATTATATAGCCTAACTGGACCAGTGTTGCCCGGTATTTAGGTTTAGTTATGGGTGATGTGGAATTAGTTAGGCTAGTTAGAACGGCTTTGATTTGTGCAGGCCCTAAAGAATATCGATGTAAGCGTAAAATCTGTTCTTCAGGGACCTGGAGAGTAACCGAGCAAAATTTGTAACGGATGGCATTCTATATAATACTCATTTATATCGCTGGGAGGGGATGGGATGGCCAGGTAGCTACGCCTTGCGGGGGGTCCTAAAGAACAACTATGCAAAATTTGGTTTAGATGCATTGAATAATGGATACTACAGGATTGTATAGAGAACAGACATACATAAATTTAATGCATATATGTAGACATTTTACAGTGTAATTTGGTTGATAAAATGGTTTATGTAATTTTTAGAGGATTTTTTATTCAGAATTTTTTAACCTTAATAAGGTAGTTAGTGAAAGTGTCAAAGCTACAGAGTTGATGCACTTGTAGCAATAAATTAGGTTGTCCAGCCGCATGTAGAGTACTCGAGTATCGTGGAGAAAGAAATCGGAAAAGAATCTGGTGCATGTGACAGTGTTCCACAATTTTCAGGTATTTATGAACTATATTATTAAATTATTATTATGTACACATAATGTTATAACTGATTTTAACACTTGGATGAACCATTTTTTCGAGCATTTAATAAATTTATTCAATATTAATGATAAGACCACTTATAAAATAATCTCAGCGTTTTATATCATACATAAAACTTTCCAATTGAACGTGGAATTAATCAAATATACCTAATAGAATTTTAAACATATACTTATTAACTTGAAAAACAAGTTCATTAATAGTTAAACCAACATGGTACTATTCTTAATATAAATGAAATGTGTGATTTACCTACATGGGTATAAGTAATGGCCTGCCGCATGCGTTAACTTGGAAACATTTTCAATATCTTTCACTTATCGATCAATCTTACCTACAGCATTATCTAAATTGAATTTTTTTATGTACACACAACCCACGTCAAAATTTATTTTTCCCAAGGAAATACATGACTTTTATTATTCCTCACCAAGAGCTCCTTTGCCATTCCTTTTGAAAAAGCAATGTTTGTGGGATATTTATTTTAAAAATATATTTATTTACATATATTTTAAATTTACATACATTATTCCCTTTCTCGATGTTACGAAAGTTCTCTTGCGACCTTTCGCCCCGCGCTACCCTTGACGCGTCCCTGGAATTTTATGTATTCAGTAAACAACCTCTACTGGGTAGACATGGTTTCAGTGACTCTTAAGTGAGTATATTACTACGCACATTATGCCTCGGTACAAGTGAGAGTTTTGAGTGGGCAGCTACTCGGATGGGCGGTGACCTATTAGTAGCCGACGTACAGCGCGCAGAAGTGGTCGATAATTGATAAACGAAAAACACTGTATGCACAAATTGTATGTAACACACAGTCCTCTCTATTCTCCAGATATAAATATAACGTAACAATTGTGTCTCGATCGCTTATTATATATATTTTCGACACTATGTATTCTCGGGTATATTGTCGTTGGTTAGCGCTATCATATGTAATATTGTACACTTCGTCGATTTTGACGTGATGTATATAATACTGATATTATTTTAAATATTGGTAAAAATGGGCAAGTGGCAAAAAATGGTTTCACACCTGCTAATTTCTTCATTCAGTGTCCAAATATAAAATTATCAATAAAATATAAAGTGAATATTTCCGCTATAATGATAGATTTACTGACATCTGACGTGGGTTCTTAAAATTTCTCATGCAAACTCTACACAACCCAGCATAAAAAACGCGAGACCTATTTTACGCCGGGATAACAGTCAGCGATTGCAACGGTGATGTTATCCCGAGAAGAGAGACGGATTTCAATTTAATATTTTTAAATAAAATGTTTACACGTTTCTGGAACAGGCTGCCACGCGCGCCGAGCCAAACGAATCCTCGAGAGAAAACTAGTCTAGATAAATGCAAAAAAAAAAATTCCTGCATCTCTTCGGTTACGGTGCGCGGGCTTATTTAAAACGACCACGCGATACGTCCGTTTCAAAATAGAACGGTTTAAATTTGGCCAAAAAATGTGCAAAATACACAGTCGCGATCGGCGCGGCTTCGGCGACCTATCCGCGCGGATTCGTGCCGTCCGGACGTCGAGCCGGGGCGACGGAATGCCGCTGGCGTTCCGCCCCTCGCGTGACGGCCGCTCCGGACAAAGGTCGGCTCGGGCCCTACCCGAATTATACAACAATGGCGGAATCCGGCCGGTTAAAATTTAAACGGAAGGAGATTGCGTTCCGCGGAGCCAAATTGGCAAACGTATCGCGGCTCGCTGACGACAATCGCGGCGGGACACGGAACCGGAGGGCCGAAGCTCGGCCGAACGCGATTAGGGCGTCGTGAATAGTGATGGGTCCGCTCTGTACTCACTACTGCAATGTAGTACTACATTAGATTGAAGTGCACACTTCACACGTTTTGAAGTGTAGTGCACACTACAAACTACACACACTTCAAAGTTATTGAAAGTACGGGCACATACTTCAAATAGTCCATTTTTTATGTGAAATTTTTGGGAAGTTGATGTAGGTAGATAAATGAAGAAATCTTTGGAAACTGAAACACCCCCCCCCCCCATGGTTTGAAAAAATTTTGGGACCGAATGAAGAAATCTCTAGAAACTGAAACACCCCCCCCAATGGTTTGAAAAATTTTGGGATCAAATGAAGAAATCTGGTTGGCGACCTTTTTTTTTTAGTCACCAAACTTTTTATTTAGGAAAAAATATAATCACTTCACTAGTACTACAATTTTGTAGTACAATTACTTCATTTCATTACTTCACTTCATTAATACTACAATTACTTCATGACTTCACTTCTTTAGTACTACAATTACTTCACTTCGTGCAGTTTTTACTACAATTGTAGTGTAAACTTTGTAGTCTTCAAACTGGTGAACGCGTGTGTGTTGTAGTCTTCATTTTAAAATGTAGTTTTTCCCTTCGCTAATCGTGAAAGATTAAAAAAAAAGTGGTGCGGACCTAACACGAGACCGTAAAGTACCCGGATAAACTAAACGCGATATCGCGATACAGGCAGAGGCAAGAATGGTTCGTTACCGCGGAACATTATTCCGTATAGGTACCGCATTAATTCTTTCGCAAAACAAAAAAGCACCGACACGTACGTGACGTGTTTGTGAAATACTTTAAAACAGTACTTTCTGACTTTTGTATAGCCACGTCGGCATAAAATATTTTTTGGCAAAAATTTGTGCGTTGGGAGACAAGTCAAGAACATTATCAGAATATTTATTTGAGATTGTATAATTATATGCAAAGTATTAAGAAGAAGATGGAAAGATTCATCTATTTCAGAAGTTTTAATATCTACCTAATGAAGACATTCTGTCGGTTACATTTTATATTATGTATTTAATTTAGAAGGAATATTGAAATTTTTTTCTGGAGTTTGAACACTTTTAACATCCCGGCACTAGATTGATTGGATACAACTAAAATATCGTTGACTGGGCTTTGTACATCGTCAGAAGATGTGACAGTATAAAGAGAGGGGTGGGGCTCTTTATTGTATTAGAATTGTAATTCGAGGAAAATTATAATAGGATAAATTGATGTAGATTATTTTGCTCTTGTGACTCATACGACAGTCGTCACATTACATGCACTAACTAGCCTACAGAACAATCAGGAAACTACGAGGGAGAGAGAGAGAATGAGAGGGGGCGGGGTCTAAAATGGGTGTTACCAAATCTTTTGCGAAAGTTAAATTGAACAAAGGTGTATAGTGTTGTGAACGTAGTAGTGTAGTGTTGGTCCTGATGAAGAGACCAGAACATCTCGAAACCGGTAGGCCTAAAAACTGGTAGTAGTTTATACTAATTTAACTAACACTGTTATTAGCATTTCTCTCCAGGTAGTGAGTAAGCGGCATTTGAGTCAAAGTTCGTAGTAGAAGAACAATGGAACGAGCAAAGTTCAGGCAAGCTGAAATGGGACTGTGCTGGTTTTAGGGGACCCTAACTAACACTCTGTCATGTAATATACGTTCTAAGCGCACTGCACGCACTTAAGTTGTGGCATCTCTTTGAAATGCCGAGTGTAAAGTAGAATAAAAAAAATCCTAAATATTATTCGAGTTGGAGCATGGCGACTTGACAAAACAAATCAGCGTGGGAGGCGCGCGAACCGGTATTTTTTTTAAAAACCGTAAAGTCACCCGACGGACTATGAATGTGAGCACGCATGCAGACCGAATGTCATTTGGAAATGTAAATTTAAGCAACGTTTCACAAATAGACCTTCGGTGACGCCCGCCGAAATAGCATTGAAACCCGCCGAAATAGCATTGAAACGTTACATTTTACGCCCGCCTCGAGTTGCACTTTTATCGGCGATTGAAATATAATGTACTGCAAATTGAAATTTTACGCAGTAGCACCGTGGTTGTTCGTGTGACATCGAATAGCGAGTTGCTATTCGCGAGGCTTAAACAAAATAAATTACATCTAGTTGTCTATTGATGGATTCATACATTTCATGTTTAACGTCGAGAGCTCGTTCTTAACTTAATTTTTTAAAAATAATTACGTTTCGAGTTACGCCATCATCTGCCATTGTAAAGCCAGTACTGGATGAAGATTATGCCTCTTTCGATTTTTCTAAAGTTTTTCCCCAATTGTTGCTGTCACTTCCACTGCTTCGTCATTCGGTCTATCTATATATTCTTCATTAATCGATTCGAGTGAATTTTATGCAAATCTTCTTCTTCTTTCTAGACCGTTAGTCCCATTTACTTGAGGTCGACCTTCCTTATCCGCTTTCTTTATTGAGCACGGTTTTGTGCTATGCTGTCTTCGAGTTGATCTTCTTTTAGGTCTCAGGAAAGAATGTCTCGTGAATTTTATGCCTATAATATTAAGAATGGTTAATCATGCACAGAAGACGCGGCATGACCAGATTAACCAGATACTGGAAGATGGTCCTGTGAAAAGCCTGAACAACCATCGAGCTTGCATGCGAAGATGTATGAATGTAGACAAAGCGAAAGTTGTGTCAGGACAGAAGAGTACGGCGCTCTATCCTCTCTGCCTACCCCCACGGGGAAACGGCGTGATGGTAAGTTAGTTAGTTAGTTAATATTAAGTTTTATTGCCATTTGTTTTTTGTCCCCATAGTTACCGTAGCACAAATTAGGATGAATCTTTAACTACTTCCATAAAAAATATTTTGTCTCTTTTTCTCGAAAACCATAAACCGCAATGTTAACAAATATGCAATATATAATTTGAAAATTTCAAACTAGCAAAAATCAATTCACCGATAAAAAATGCTTTTACTACCTGTATCAGAATCAATTATCGGTATGTATTATTGCAAATCAGAAACCGAACCGGGCTTGCGCCAATGCTTTGAAGCGGCATTTTACGCGGTATACTTTTTGCACCAATGTACATTAAAAATATTTTAAAAATGTACAACGTACATGAAAAAAATTTTCCATCACTGATAGATTTCGTGTGTGCGAGGAAAGGGTACTTCCACATTTACTACCTGGTGCGGAGGATCTCATGACTCGTAATATAAGGAAAATTTCGATGAATTTACTACTTAAAAGTTTTCATTTTAAATGACAAAACGATTTTTGTAAAATCAAATTGATTCGAAACGTACATAAATGGCTGAAGATAAGTACCTAAAATATGTTTTGCTCCTAACGATCATTCAGAGTCTAATGAGGATTAATTATCAATCACACATACTAAACTTCGTTTATTATATTAGTAATGTTGAAATATTCTCCACAACACTGTAAAAAAAATAATAAACCAATTTCATTTCATGGTCACAATAATATGGAGTTCTTAAAAAAATCTGAAACAAACTATATTTGTGAAATTTATCAAAGAAAAAAAAACTTTGTTTAATTTAACTTTCACAAAAGATTTGGTAACACCCACTTTAGACCCCGCCACCTCTCACTCTCTCCCGTTAGATTCCTGAATGTTCCGTAGGCTAGTTAGTGCAAGCTTGCCTCTGACAAGATTAACGCATGTGATCAATATTGGTGAATGTTTAACAATACAATGGTTGGGGTGTATATAGTAGTGTAGTGTTGGTCCTGACGAAGAGACGAGTACGACTCTAAACCGGTAGACTTTAAATCTGGTAGTGGTTTTTTACTAAGTTAACTAACATTCTGTTCTTACAGAAAAGTCTTGTTTTCCTATTTGAAAGATGTATCTTCTAAAGCAGTAACATATTTACCTAATTGCAAAGGAAGTTGACACCTTTCGAGTCGCGTACAAAAGAAAGCCTTAAGGTTTCCCGCAGTCTATCAATATTATTGATCAATAATATTGAAGAGTTCTCAATATTATTTTATGGAGTGGACGCATGGACGCTTGCCAAGGAATTAATAAAGCGACTCGAAGCTCGAAGCATTCGAGATGTGGATCTACAGAAGAATACTCAAAATAAGCTGGGTGGACAGAGCTACGAATGAAGATGTTGTGGTTCAGATAAATAAAAAAAAAGTAACCAAAACAGTAAAAATCCGAAAACATGTCGCATCTCGGAAATGTGATGAGACATCCAGAGAAGTACGAGATCTTGCACTTCATAATGCGGGGAAAGATTGCCGCTAGTCAGGACCTTGGAAGAAGAATACAACTAACTAACCATCACGTCGTTTCCCCGCAGAGGTAGGCAGAGGATAGAACGCCATATTCTTCTATCTTGACACTTGAGGTTTTTAACAGGACCCTCCTAAAATATCTGAACGCGCCAGGTCTATTCCTTTTGCCTTCAACATATATTTTCTTAACCATCCTTTCTCACTCATACGATCTACATAACTGAACCATCTCTGCACTTTTCTTTATTCTATCTACCACATTGCAGCCAGCATTACAGTCACTTCTAATTAATTCATTCCTCACTCTATCGACAAAAGATTTTCTACACAAGCGTCTTAGTGACCGCATATCCACCGCACCACCAGAAGGAGAACGTCATGGCTGAAAACCTAAGAAAGCGGTTTGGCCAGTCTACTGTAGGCAGTATAAATGAAGTTCCAAGATAATAGCCAACTTCCGTTGAACGGATAGGGCACAAGAAGAAAAATATTGATCAAAAAAACGCTCTAAATATTATGGACCAATATATTAATAGTGTGGCCATACTGGCCATAGACACAAAGCTTGGATATTTTATTCATCTTTTTTCGCTCTAGTTATATTTATATACGTATTGTTTTATATAGAATTTCTTGGATAGTGTTCATGCACACCACCATTTGTCATCAGGTCTGCCCGCGCCGGGAGCGACTGGTAAACCGTTGTCGCGACAATGGAGCGCAGCAGTGGCGCACATGCATCGCGAACAGATTGTAACGGGGGTACATGTAATTGTACAGAAACGAGCGGCCTAATAACAAGGCTGGGTGCATTTATATTGTTGCATTGTTGCCGCCAGAATGGATTCTCGCACGCTCGTTACCGCAATTCCTATTCCACAATGGCGGCGGATACAATCTAAAATCTAATGACGAAACGCAAAAATGCACAAAATTAACCCGAAAAAACAGACGATTGCGCCGAGCAGATAGCGGCTCCGCATTACGAAAAGTTGGACGCGGTCGAACCCGGCGCCCAGATTACAAGAGAGTATCTGAGGACGCAATTGTTCGTTTATTTCCGCCTAATGTAAGATAAATACTCGTTTGCACCACGTGTATTGACCAAATATCCACTTTCGGAAAAGAAAAAGCTTTGATGAACGTAACAAATTGGAAAATATTTTGAGAAAATAAATTGCGATTGTTCACGAAATACCTTCTATACTTTTAATCACATGAGTTTATTTATTAAGAAAAAACCAATTGGTTTTACGGTTTCGCTCGAGTTGCAGTGTGCTGTTTATCTTGTGCAAAATATACACGATCATTGGCATTTTGGACATTGAGCCACTTTCTCAAGTTATGGAATCTCTTTCCATCTTCCCTGCAAGATGAGTATATACAAGAATATTATACCAGGATCGATAAAAAAAAAAGAAAAAACAACATGTCAAATAATGAGTTTGTGTGAGTGTGTGTATTTGTGTGTTTTTATGTGTCTGTGTGTGCATGCGTTTTTATGTGTTCGTGTGTGTGTTCACATATGCTGGAAGAAAAATGTTATGGCGCGATCTTATACGTAAGGGATTTTGTAAACTGCTCATAACTTAAATATAAAATATCGAGATCTGCAAAGGCAGTGTCATAGGTATCTAGAACTCTGTTAATAATACAATTTTTACCGTAGTTTGTCCTCCAATGACAAGTGGAAAAGGCATACATACAAAAAATAAAATACATATAAAAAGCATTATATACATCAATGTTGGTATTAGAACTTCATCGGCTGAAAAGTTTTACAATTAAATTACAGCATTCTAGGCGCCATTCATTTGATTCCCTGCACTCATTCTCCTTTCAATATCTTTCTCGGTCAATCCGTTACTACCAAACATACTTCTCAAATACACAAACCCTTATATTTGTTCCAAAAATTACCATTGCTCATTTGTTTTTTTCACTTAGTCTTATTTTTCCCCTTGTCGCTAACATTTTCCGCTCGCTACATGCATCATAAGGCCACATCCCTTCCAGACATCGTACATCCTAATAAACTGTTTACGATTGGCCAACATCTGTATACAATCAAATTGATTATTCTTGCTCCTACATTCAGATCTTTCACACAATTACTCTCTTTTCACTTTATTATGAAACTGCAAATAATAGCGGCACATGCCGATTCAATGTTAAACATTGATTTCAACAAAACAAAATTCCCCCGCTAGTATTTTTACTAGACACGTATATTGTACAACTAGGTGCACCAGTTAAGTTTTGACCACACCAGGGACCGACAGAAAGCGAAGACACGTCCGATGAAAGTAGGCAAAGTCTGCAAAGTGGAAATATTCAAAGCGAAAGTGATGGATGACTGCGGCTCGAGGGAAACTGGCCCTCGTTAGACTGGTCAGAATGAATTCTGCGTGTGAAGAATATAATCCGGTAAACAAACAAAAATATGAAATAAATATTGTTAGAGGTAAAACAAAATTTTCGGCATTTTCTCTAAAAGTTGGTGCTCGTCTTGGGGCAACAGAATTATTGAAATATTAGGTCCTTACATATGAAATTGACGTTTTGCCGTACTGGCAAATTTGATCTCAAATATCTTCTCTTTGGTTAGGAATTCCAAATCCAAATTTATACAACTATTTACTCATGTATTTGTGTTTTGAAAATTATAATTCATTTGTTTTTTCCTCAATTGTTTTTTTCTTTGCGTCACTCAGTTTACAAAATGAAAAACTTGAAATATCGCATTATTTACGAGTACGAGTTCCACCGTGGCACCAGTACTGCAGAAAAGGCTCGAAGGATTAATCATGTGTATGGCGACGGTGCCGCAAAAGAAAACACAGTGCGTTTTTGGTTCCAACGTTTTCGTTCTGGAAATTTCGACCTGCAGAACAAGCCCCGTGGACGGCCGGAGACCAAAGTTGATAATGAAGAATTGAAGGCTATTGTGGAAGCGGATCCATCGCAAACCACATACGAGTTAGCTGCAGGCTGCGGTGTTAGTGATAAAACTGTTTTACTCCACTTGAAGCAAATTGGTAAGGTGAAAAAGCTTGAAAGGTGGGTACCTCACGAATTGAGTGAAGCAAATCAACAAACGCGCGTTGACTGCTGCGTTGCATTACTCAACCGGCACAATAATGAAGGGATTTTAAATCGAATCATTACCTGTGATAAAAAGTGGATCCTGTACGATAATCAGAAGCGCTCATCGCCATGGCTGAACCCTGCCAAACCAGCCAAACCATGCCCCAAGCGAAAATTGACTCCAAAAAAGTTACTTGTGAGCGTTTGGTGGAATAGTGCTGGTGTCGTTCACTACAGCTTTCTTAAATCTGGCCAGACGATGACGGCAGATGTCTATTGTCAGCAACTGCAAACCATGATGGAAAAGATAGCTGCTAAACAACCGAGGCTGGTTAATCGCTCTAGGCCACTGCTGCTTCATGATAACGCTAGACCACACACTGCACAACAGACGGCTACCAAATTAGAGGAGGTTCAATTGGAATGTCCAAGACATCCACCGTACTCTCCGGACCTTGCCCCAACAGATTACCATTTTTTTCGAAATTTGGATAACTTCTTGCAAAGGAAAAAATTCAACTCCCATGGGGCAGTCCAAACCGCCTTCAAAGATTTTATTGATTCCCGTCCGAATGGATTTTTTAGTAAAGGGATCGATGAACTACCTATGAGATGGCAAAAGTGCATAGATAGCAATGGTACATACTTTGATTAAATAAATATATTATAATTAAAAAAAATCGGCTTTATGTTCCTCCCATACTAAACGTCAATTTCATATGTAAGGACCTAATATTATATATTATAAGCTCATAAATATATTAAAGAACACATTATTTTTGTAAAGTTGCAATTTCAACAAAGTTCTAGCAATTTTAAACACAAAATTTATTAACCAATTGGAAAAACATAAACTAACTAACTAACTAATCATCACGCCGTTTCCCCGCAGGGGTAGGCAGAGAGGATTGTACGCCACACTCTTCTATCCTGACACACCACTTTTGCTTCGGCCACATTCATACGTCTTCTCATACAACTTATACGGTTGTTGCGGCTTTTAACGGGGCCATCCTCAAACATTTGTTGTATCTGATCGTGCCAGGTCTTTCGAGGACGACCTCTATTTCTTATGCCTTCAACACTCGCCTCATATATTTTCTTAACCATCGTTTCCTCGTTCATACGTTCCACATGACCAAACCATCTCAGCACTCCTTTCTTTATTCTATCTACCACACTACAGCCAGCACTGCATTCACGTCTAATTTAAAGACACAGAGAAATCAAATTAACTAAAAAATATATTTCCCGGTCCCGATCAAAGAAAAAATATTTTTCCCGGTAGCAGCCAAAATATTTTTCGTTGATTTAATTTATCTTTCTGTCTTTCTAATTGATTAATATATATTTTTATTATTATAAGCTCGTTGATCTAATCCATTTACTTTTATTATTTTTGAACTGGCTATTACTGCTGGGTTGGATACACAAGGTTCGGTTGATTAATGTATATCTTAATGGATAACGAAACCCATGTACTATTTCTAATTGGAGTTCACAAGTTCTTCAAAATACAATGATCATAAGATCGTGTTTAATCTTTAGTTAAATATTAGTTAGTGAAATATTATTATTTTTAATTGTCTTTAATGATAACTTCACTAGGGATCGTCTTCACAAAAATATGATTTGAATCACAGAGTATAGAAAATGTACAGAGTTGAACTAAAACACTTTTTTGGCCAGGGGCTAGGGCGTATACATATTTATGAATAACCAGGTCATTTTTAGAAATATTTATCTTTTAAACTTGTTTTCATGCTGGTACTCAATTACTTATTCATTTCCCGTATATTATTTTTAATATCTATGCTTAGATTTTTTATTTGTTAGTATACATTGTATCCTGACGAAGGAATCATTGGCCCTGAAACATGTCGATATTTTCAATAAATAAGTGGTGAAATCAAAGTATATTTTTATTAATTATATTCTCTGTAGCCCATCAAAAATGACGGTACTTTTACATATCGGTTCCCAAAGAAATACGTATTTATTTATTTATTTATATAAAAAAGAAAAAATATACAGTATAAATAAGTTACGGACCATAAACGAAGTTACGACGGACGGACAAACAACAAAATTATTAGAATTGAGATGGGACTAATAATGTCTCCACAAAATTATTTTGCTCTTTTTGAAGACGTCAAACATGAAACTATATTAAAATTGTAGATAGTATGTGAAAGGCTTTTCAGGCGCCCTCCACGTAGCGCAATACGAAGCCTGAAACGGATCGATTGAACTAAACGAAAAAGTCAATTTGCTGTCCTTCCTGACGTCTGACAAACACGCCTATGCAAATGTACAATGTAAACATCGACGATGTACGGACGTCGATATCTATTTTTGTCGCTGGTGTTTACCTACCGCGTAGCGAGATAATTTTTATCGCTTGCAATCGGTTCGGGTTCGACAACAACAATATCCGCCACAAATGGGAAAATGATAAAAAAAAAAGCCAGACAGTTCTATTTATATAACTCAATCGGATAGTTTGAAAAGTTGTAAAATGTGACATGTATTCCTCTATATTTATTCATATCCAAACAATCTCACGTTTCAATAAGGTACATGTGTTATATATGATTTAATAATGTAAGAGTTATTTTTTAACCTGGAGCAAATAAATAGCTTTCTTGGAAGATATGCAAAAATATAACTATGCAGAGAAATTAATTATATTTAGCACAGTATTGAAAATGGGAAAAAATCACATAATTAATTCCATTTTTTTATCATACATGTATTTAACAGATATGATATATACTATTTTTCGTACCTACATTATACTAACTTGCGGAAGTCGGCAGTCGGAACGTTTTCTCAAAACTCTTACTTAATTTTTTTTTTGAAAATTCTAATAAGCGCTATAATATGTTGTAATAACTAATGTAGTTTGGAGGGAAGCAGTCCCTCTCATCATCAGGTATCTTGACATGTACTGAACAAATTAAAAATTATGGAAATAAAAAAAGCATCGGAGTAAACACTAATGAATAGCGTCATGTTCACCTCACGTCCATATGGTCATTAACGACCGAATAGGTTGAGAACACATTGTGTGTAGTTTGGTTATCAATTACAGTAGTGACAATGTGTGATGTATATTTTAGTGAAAATGAAAATACATAATCATGTTGCACCACAAAGTAACAGCAGTAAATGTTATTTTTCCTCATTCATACGACATTTCATGCACGTTCGTCGATTGTCGAGACCTCTAAACATGGCAATCATTAATATATATATGGTTCGCGAACTGCATCCTTATTTCATGCTAACCTTTATTTGTTATCTAGCCGCACACCCGTGAAAAATGACGGGAAATAATAATAATTATTAATAATGAGTGAGCTGAGCAGCGCCAACGATCGCTCTAATGATCTTTATAATAACTTTTTTCTTTTTAGCGAAATTTAAAATAAATTAAATTTTAATAAATATTATTATTAAGTTCTACGAGTTAAGTATTTTTAGGTTTTACAGCTGTTTCGGCTTGTAAGGCCATTTTTATTTTGACTTATTATCAGAAGACTGTTTGATAATGGCCTTACAAGCCGAAACAGCTGTAACACCTAAAAATACTTAACCCGTAGAACTTAATAATAGTATTTATTAAAATTTAATTTATTTTAAATTTCGCTAAAAATATGGAGTTCTACAAATTAAACACAAAAACCATAAATAAAATAAAAATATCTAAATTCTAAATCACAACACTCTAATTAATCTAATGTTGTTATTCCAGAAAATTACGGACAGACAATGATATTATTATTTATTTATTTCAATATACGGCACATAAGCACGTTTTACGTAATAATATATACAAGAAATCCAAAAGAGTAGAATAGCAAAAGATTACAGAATTGACATAGTATAGATAGTTGTTTAAAGTTATAACAGTAATTTATAAAAAATTAGGTGTGAAGTATATAAGATAAAACATAATTCAGCAAAAAGAGATGTGAAATATATACAAGGTTAAACAAATAGATATAATAATTTGTTTGTGATTGCATTATGAATTCAGGACGGCAGGGTGTAGAGCTTTTAGTAGCGAATTTTTATATTGTGCTAAACTGGAATTAAAAATATCAGCGCATAGGTGTTACCTAACCAATGCATTCTGGGTAGAGGAGAGTTAAAATGTGAGTTGGTTCTAGTGCTGTCACAATAAAATAGTGTAGGTATTCGTGTAGCTCTTTCAGGCGCATGGAACATAAACAAACACAAAATATAAATAAATATCAGGGGTGTCAAAATGAAAAAAAAAAAGATTATTGGAAGATTTTCACATATACACCCTCGCCGACTCAATTTCCACTGCACTCATTTTACTTCCAAGAGTTTCCAAGCGCCCTTGAGGTGAGTGTTCGCGAAAACGACGCTATATAAGTTATTCGATTATTATTATTATTAATTATTATTATCAGTGTTGGTACCAGAACATATAACATTAAAAAAAATTAGGAGTTGCCACTGGAGGAAAGCAGAGATTTGATGGTGTCATATGGAGGGCTCAGTGTCGATAGGCGAACGATAATGGTCATGAGTGTGGGCGCTCGTAAAACGACATGGTCGTCGTGTGAGGGATTGCTGTATTTAACAATTCGATAACTATTGGCGGGATCGATCTTCGACTTAGGCCTTTCGAGCGCGACGGTATAAATATGCAAATGATTCACGTTACAATAATTACGTTACGTTAATAGTACAACCAGCTCTGCCTTTTATCATTTACGCCGCATTGAATCTATTCGCAAAAGCATCCCATCAAGCAACAAAATCACTAATAAATGCATACGTTATCTCTCGCTTAGACTACTGTAATGGTATCTACGCTCATCTCCCGAAACAGGAAATAAACAAATTACAATCTGTATTTAATGCCACCGCAAGACTCAAAGTTTGCGCGCATCTCAAACTATCTTCAAAACCTTCACTGGCTTAGATGTCCAGAGAGGATTGAATATAAGCTTTGCCTTACAATATTTAAGGCTATTCACAACATGGCCCCTCAATACATAACCGACTTCTGCATTCCATTCTCTGCAAATAATAGACAACTAACACTTCGCTCAGCATCAACATCTAATACAAGTAGGTTAGGTGAAGTAAATCGCGTCCACAAAACTAATTTCGGTGATCGTGCTTTCGCGGTGGCTGGACGAAAGTTATGGAACAAACTACCTAATAAACTGAGACAAACAGACAGCTAACCACAGTTCAAAAAACAACTTAAGACGCATTTATTTAAACAATCCTATAAAAACCTATAGAATCTGACCACAACAACGCTAGCTAACGTTTTCCACTCCTATTGTGCACTCCGCGATAACACCAAATTCTTTCAGGCACTCCCAACTATAATAGTACTCAATTTTAATTCCATTTCTTGTATGCCACCTAGTGAATAAGTAATAGAAAATATTTTTTTTTCTTTTCTAGCAGAAAGTTGTTTTGTAAGATAATAATTTTTCTGTGTAAAGCGTCCCAGGAGGTGAGTATTCGCGAAAACGGCGCTATATAAGTTATCCAATTATTATTATTATACAAATAAAGTTTTGTCGATCGGTACCTGCTAACACGTGGAATAAATTACATCCCAAAATAACATTGCGGCCGTGCGCACCCGAGGTCGCGGACGTGAGCAGCGGGCGTGCAAGAACATTAATTTGTAGTAAGTACAGTACAGCGTATTTGTACCCATTTACAAGCAAGAAAATAAATTGACATTTCAATGAGCCGAAGAAATAATTAACTTTTTGTTTGTTAGTTTTTGCGCCATTCCAATCCCGAGATTGAAACGTGAGAGGAATGAATGTTCAGCGAAGCAGGAGGGTGCAAGTACAAATACAAACAAAATATTATATCTAATTTTGCACCGCGTGTCCAAAATCAGATTTGCAACTCGAGACCTTACAGTGTACTGATACTAATTTTTCACGCGCGAGATTCAAATTTAATTTTTTAACGTACAGATCGTTAACGACCCTAATCATTACATAAGAAGATCATATGATCTCCAAATGACTTGTCAAACAATAGAGATTGGAGCGGGCATTTTAGATTTTCTGATCCATGTTAGGTTTAATAGCGATTGCAATATTGAAATGGGTCCCAGAAGTGGATGAAAAAAGAGTTTTTTGTATTAATAAAAGGCAATAATTTGGTTTTAAGGAGAACGTCCAGCAGACTGAGCAAATCTCACAATTTTTTCTCATATCTTATCTTGCGTTTTTTATCACATTTTTGTACGGAAATATCACATTTTAAAAATTATTACTAAAAAAACACAAACTAAATTAAGTAATTTATTAATAAATTACCAAAACTTTGATCTTTTAAAAATGAAGAAAATTGCTGCACTTTGTGGGCTTTTTATGACTGAATGGCCTCGTGGGATGTCTTTTTTATTCAAAAATATTACGATTATCTTGAATTTATTACAATTATTGAAAAATCTGTTAGTTTGTGTACAGGCAATTTATGTTTTAAAAAAAAACTGTTTTTTTATAATTTTTTATTTTTACGATCGCCTTAAATGCACTGTTGTTATTGAAATTTGCATTGACGTGAAACAGCGAGGTGCAATTGTACGCATTCTGCAACAAATCATTTCTTTTTGGTGGATATACAGGGATATTTGGAAAACATTAATAACTTTGCAGGACTATATACTGCCTTGATTATGAGTCGAATATGTTCAAGCTATCATGACTTAATAATATCAATAGTTATGGAGATATGCGACATCAAAGTTTGCATTTTTTTTTCAATATTTTTGACTTATTTTTTGTAGAAGTTGGACTATCATTACAGTAACTTATATCGGTTACGAAAAATTTATTCGTTTCAATACAAGTTAAATAAAATGATAAAAACTCTGAAAAAATTCCAATTGGAATGTTTTTATTTTTTTATTTGACTTGCATTAAAGGGAATGAATTTTTCATACTCGATATAAGTTACTGTAATGATAGTCCAACGTTTTACAAAAAATAAGTCAGAAATATTGAAAAAAAATTGCAAATTTCGATGTCGCGTATCTCCATAACTATTGATATTAGGTTATAATAGCTTGAACATTTTCGACTCATAATCAAGGCAGGAATATAGTCCTGCGAGGCTATTAATGTTTTCCAAATAACCCTGTATATGCGGTGCATTGACTGAAAATTGGGCTATTAAAAAAATATTGAAAAACAGGCGCTACAACGGCGTTACCAAATAACGAGAGTCATTATAAGTAATAAGGAATAAATACAGCTAAACTCGCCCCTGCACGGGTCTACACTAATTAGAGAGATACATCTCGCGCAGGGTTGCGCGAGTGACGCTGGCCGGACGCCAGCGCGTGACGTCAGAGGTCGTCTCGCGTTTCGAATCGGCGTTACGAGAGCGGAGGACGGAGTTCCGGTAAGCAGGCCGGACCCCAAGGACGGGCCGCGAATTAACACAGAGATTGCGCGCGGCGGTCATAGCACAGTATAATAAATACATACAGTATGTTATCTTGGCAGTGTCCTTGAAATAAATACCTACGGCCGCTTGGTACTTAAACTTGGTTAAAAACATACCAGGGCTGCTCATTGACTGACTCTTTATGGTTTGGGGTGCCATAAATTGACCTAAATGTATGCGTGGGAGCGTCTCACCCTGCTTGCGTCCGTACGTTACTGCAGCCCTGCGGCGACTGAGCAGTTCGAAGTATACCGAGATTTCGAAGGGCGTCGTTTCGGCTGTTTGTATGAAGATATAATACTGTATGCTTTACTATACTGTGGTAATAGTATCCTTTCCAGGCTGTATTGTAAACGGGTTGCTGTGCGCGCGCGACGCGGCTCGTCGTTGATTGTTTTCAACGGGATGTGTGATAAATAACACGCGGCGTAAAACTCAGCCGTTTAAACGTTATGCAGAATACAGGGCAAGCAGAATAATCGGCACGGCACTATCGGTAAATTGATAAAGTGTGCGTTTTTAAAAAGATGATGAGCAAGTAAAAAAGTAACCCACAAAAAACAAGTTTTTATTATACTCCCTTTCTTTGTAAAATATAAAAACAATTAAAGACGAATTAAAACATATAACACTAAACTTACAGTAATTTAATACATTTCTAAAATGTAGATGTTTTGGGCTTTGATAAGACACTTCATGCTTTGAAGATTAAATTCTAAAAACTTTTGTCAGTCAATTTACATTTTCGACATTCGTAGTAAAGTACCTATTATGTATACCGACGGAGCAATTCAAATTTAGAAAATATTCCGCGACGTTATCGGGCCGCCGTTGTGCTAGTAATCAAACTTTTCTAATGATTCCAATTTGAAAAAACCAATAAAATTTCTAAAAATCCGAAATTATACTATAATTATTTTTTTTATAACGAAAATTTGATAGATCTTCCTGATCGTCGCCACGAGTCTACTCGCCAAGTTTCAGCTCGATTGTATCGCGGGAAAAGGGCTAAAAATCGATCCAAATTTTTTTCACCCGGCAAGCCGGCAAGCAAGCAAGCAAGCAGACGCCACGAGTTAATATAAAGGGGATAAAAAATTAACCGATAAAAACCAAGTTTTATTACACTCCCTTTCTCATTGAAACAGGTTTCGCGCCTACTCCGATAAAATACTCCAAATAAACTTTATTCACAGCACTTTAATGAAAAAAATTCAACATGTTACGTACATTTGTTATCCCGATGAAGAAGCCATTGGCTTCGAAACATGGTGAACTTTTTTCAATAAAAAAGTGGTGTAAAGAAAGTTCATTCCTATAAATTATGATATATAAATCGTTAAAATTTAGAAAAATCCAAAATTATGCTATAATTATAAAAAAAATTAAACGAAAATTTGTTAGATCATTTTTATCGTCGCCACGAGTCTGCCTGCAAAGTTTCAGCTTTATTGGATCACAGGAAAAGGGTTAAAAATCGATCCAAAGTTTTTTCGGCAAACAAGCCGACAAGCGTACAAGCAGACGAGTTAAAAAGGGAGTAAAAAAAAATTTTTTTTTTCAATAGAGATACGAACACCGAATACCTACGTGTCACATCAATATTCTTACTATTTTCAAACTAAGCTAAACGCTTGTGCTCTGAAAATAGGACTAACTTGCTGGTCTGGAGTGAGGTTCGAACCGGCGACCTTTGGATCAAGAGGCGAGAGTCCTAACCACAAAACCATCATCAATCTACTTCATTAAAATTAAGTTAATTGAGAAAAATCATAAATAATAAAGTATTTATTTACAATGTTCACATGTTATTCAAATAATTCTCTTTAAGATGATTTCGAATGAGCCCTTAAAAATATAACAAGCTTGAGGTATTCGTTGTTTATGCTAGAAATAAGAGCAAGTTGTCTTTGGTTGTCTGAATTGTTGCGAATCAAATGTAGATATCAAAAGAGAGATGTTAATAGTCATTATCATCATCATTCTTGCACTACAACCCTTGGTGGGTCTTGGCCTCCTCAATAATTTTCCTCCACTCATCTCGGTCTAGTGCCAGCTCTCTCCAGTTTCGAAGCTAATAAATATTAATAGATATTATAATAATATTTTGATGTTAATAGTAATTCTCCCAAATTAGTTTTGGTTATAATATACTAATAACAAGGAAGGATGGAAGGGTATGGAAGAGGCCTTTATCCAGCAGTGGAGAGATGAAGGCTGAGAAAGAAGGGAAGAAGAATAATAATACACTAGTTTAAAATATAAAAAAAATATGTTTAAAGGTTAAAAAATACGATTTTTTTAATTTACCAAAGCACCTGTGATTAAAAATATATTTACCAGTATCAATAAACCGGTTTATCAAAAAACTGTAATACATGCTCCTTCCAGTAAGAGTTTATTCTTCGACCCACACAGTATGGAAAACAACCCCAGGTCCTTAAAGGTGATTTCTGAGAAACGCCACGCCGAGAATTTCAGTACTTTACTCACATTAGCACTTTTCATATTTCTGTTTAGGATTAAAGTAAACATGTATTATCAATAATTTAAAAATAGAAATTCCCACGGTTATGCGAGCAATGATTATTTATCGTTATCGTGAAAAAAGTTTATCGCTAAGCTGGGTAATAACGGACGTAAAGTAGACCTTTCGTATATTTTTTGAGTTTATAATTAATACTAGCTGTAACCCGTCAAAAATGACCGTACTTTTAAATGACGGTTCCTAAGGAATAAGTATTGATTTATTTATATATAAAAAAAGAATACTATAAAAAAGTTATTTAATAAAAAAAAAAGAATAAAAAGATTTCCTAAAAAGAAGTTACGGACGTTACACGAACTTACGAAGGACGCACAGACAACGAAATTATTATAATCAAGATTGGATGGGAAAGCATAAAACAATATAATCTCCGGATAAAAATGGCGGAAGCGCGGCGCTACAGAATCCGCTCAAAATCCTCTCTAATGAGCACTGTCTGCACATGCAGAGTACTCTCATTAGAGATACTTTTGTTGCGTCTGGCCGCGGACAATGCGGCGAGGCATTTTTTTAAATCTTCGCGCAAACCTAGCCCGCGGCGATCGCAACGCAGATGGCGATGATGAAAACGGAACGAGCGCGGCCATCTATTATCTCGCAGTAAACAGCCCGTTCATCTCACTCACTCAACGAAATGTCGTATTTTCTCCCGCGCCGGCCGGATGAATCATCGATCTGTTTACGTCTTTCGACAAGGTTAAACGATGTCATTTACGGAAAATGGGAAAAAACATCGTTACCGTTCGGATAATTATCCAACTACAAAATTACGCAGCGTCATTTGGATCAAATTTAACAGATTTTAAAACAGTGTTGCGAGCAGGGAATGCAATCCCAATCTCGAGGCATTTTATGAGATCAATCCCGTACCGAAAAATCGGACGAGATTATCGGGAATAACAGCATTTTTTATATTTTGTATGTCTATAGAACTTTTAGTAAGTACTTAAAACTTAAGTTCATGTCACATTCAAATAATGCAAGTAGCTTTGAATAATATTTGCTGTATTTTATCAACCTAACATAGTAATAAAAACTACTACTAACTATACTACATTGACTGATTGAGGCATGGAAAAGCGCCTACAAAAACTTGAATGCGATGATTAACAATGAACATTTTATTAAAATTGCTGATATAAAAATGCAAGGCGTTGTCGTTAATTGCTATTCAGCTCTATAAATAAAAAAAACACAAGTATTCGGGATCCCGATCCGTAGGGATCCCGCGGGATTGGAAATTCTAATCTCGAGGGATCCCGAAAGGGCAATCCCAACTCGGGATTGCATTCTCTAGTTGTGAGTAAATTTTAAACGGCTGAGGTATATTTTGAACGGATATTTTTCACACACATTGAGTAATAAATTTTAACCGAGAAAACGTACCTTTTTTTGCGCGAATTTTTTTCCAACCCGCATCGTATTGTTTTTAGCTAAAGTGGAGTAAGAAGTTAGAGTACTGTTACTAACACTAAATAAATAGATACATTTAGTATCCACCTCAACTACTATAGCTAGACCAAATTCAAAAGAATGTGCGCAAAAAATATGTGTTGTAACGATGCAAAAAATGAAAAGAAGTTTTTAAGAAGAAATATTTATTTGGAATATCATATTGAGACTCGTAATACGGGTTTGCCAGGCAACTATCCCCCGCTTTCTTCTTGCCGGACAAAGCTAGGGAATGGTCTTTTGATTGTGGTCAACCTATAATAACGGTGTTGTGATCCGAGAACGTATGTTTATTTTTTAAATAGAAATTAGAATTCATATTTACGTACTCTTAATAACCATCTGCCGGACAAAAATTCATTGTAAATAAAACTTGTTATCTATTTGATTAATGTATCTTCAGAAAGGTCACATCGTGTTCACCTAATTTGTATCAGTTTCCTTTAAAAATTATTATTAAGAAGAAAGACAAAGGTGTGAACACACATAGGATCATTACATTATTAATACCGATCGACACGAATGTTAAATATCCATAAAATCGCGGTAAAATGTAGGTTGTCACGCACACCGCGGCTGAAACTGGACAGGTGCTCTTTACGTATTATATTTCTGCGAATAAATTGCGCCAAAATGCCATCAAATAAATTGAAAATGTACACAAAAAGGCTGGTCCAAGTAAGGTAACAATTTAACGCGGTGGTTCCCAACATTTCCACATCACGGTTCACTATACAAATTATACAATTATCGCGGCCCACTGAAGAATACTTGGCTAGGTTACAAACCTAACCATTCATTTTACTTACGTAATCTTCTTTTATAACCGTGATATATAACCTTCTTGCCCATTTCTTCATCCAGTCTTACTGGCCTGTTATCGCTTTATATCATTCATAATCTCGTTTTGTCTTATAATTTATTGATATAATATTGATAAAATCCAGACTGCTGTCCAGAAACACCAAGATATTAGTGTACAAAACGCTTATTAGGCCAGTGCTCACGTACGCAGCTGAGACGTGGGTACTAGAGCACTGGACGTTTTTGAAAGGAAAATTTTGAGGCGTATCTTCGGACCGGCTCTAGAAAATGGACTTTGGCGCAGACGTTACAACAATGAGCTCTATACTCTATTTAAGGAGCCAAACGTCACAAAATTTATAAAACTGGGAAGACTTCGGTGGCTGGGTCGCGTGGAGAGAATGTCCGAGCATCAAGCACCAAAGTCCCTGCTGAACTCAAGGCCAATAGGGCGAAGGAGCTTAGGAAGGCCTAAATTAAGATGGAGTGATAACGTCCTCAAAGATATCTCTGCCTCAGAGCTTCGAAACTGGAGAGAGCTGGCACTAGACCGAGATGAGTGGAGGAAAATTATTGAGGAGGCCAAGACCCACCGAGGGTTGTAGTGCCAAGAATGATGATGATGATGATACATATGTGATTATCACATACATAAATCCGAACATTTGTATGTATGCATGCCCTTCTTTCTTAATTTTCAATTTTATCTGCAGTTCAACATTTTTGTTTTACAAATATTTTACATTTTACTTACACCGAATGTTCTATTATTATAAACATAACTATCAAAACTCCGTAATTAATAAATATAATATCAAAATTTCTTCAAAGCTATTTTAAACGACAATTTATTTAAAATCTAATTTTATACTAAAAGTTTTACTATATGTACAAAACGGTATTTTGCGACACACGGGTTTGGAACTTCTGATCTATCGTGTTTTCAGAATATTAATACTGACATTTGGTTTCGTAAAATTATCGGGCAAGTATTCACAAATTGCAAAGCTTGTGTTGCAGCCTTGGATCGATGAATTATTTATATATACTTAATTAAACGTTTACGATTACATTTACATTAAATTATTACAAATCTCGAAATTAAGCGGTCTACATTAAATACCGGATCTGCAAGAAGTACGACGAATAGTCAGGCGAGCGTAAAGAAACTTTAATTACTTGACATAAAAACAAAAATATACCATTTGTATTCACTTCGGATTCGGAAAGAAGTAACTGTTAAAAAAAAACTAACCCATAAAAAAAATTTATTACACTCCATTTCTCATTAAATCAGGTTTCGTGCCTACTGCACGCGTCGGGGTCATTACTCATTTTTAGGTATTGATTCCAATTTGAAAAAAACATTAAAATTTCGAAAAATCAAAAATTATACTACAATTATTATTTTTATAAACGAAAATTTGTTAGAACATTTTTATAATCGCCACGAGTCCGCCTACAAAGTTTCAGCTCGATTGGATCACGGGAAAGGGTCAAAAATCGATCCAAAGTTTTCCGGCAGACAACAAACCGCAGACGCTACGAGTTAAAATAAAATTTTAACCTGTAACATTTGAACCAAATTCGTTAACGTTGTATTCGCCAGTTAATAAGCATAGCATTGCTTGAACATTTCATTTTAAAAACACGCCGCCGACTTCCGATAGGAGATGGCACCACAAGAAGAAGAAGTTTTAAACCACTTATTACTACAGGGTTATACTGCTTTAATTATAAGTCGAAAATGTTCAAGCATCCATGATCTAATATCAATAGTTATCGAGATATGCGACATCTAATTTTGCATTTTTAAAAAAATATTTCTAACTTATCTTTCGTAAAACGTTGGACTATCATTACAGCAATTTATATATTATATAAAAAATTCATTCCCTTTAATACAAGTCAAATAAAATAATAAAAACCTACCAATTCCAATTGGAATTTATGCAGTTTTTATCATTTTATTTAACTTAAAATAAAACGAAAGAATTTTTTATAATCGATATAAGTTACTATAGTGATAGTCTAACGTTTTACAATACAAATAAGTTAGAAATATCGGAAAAATAATAATTTTGATATCGCATATCTCCATAACTATTGACATTAGGTTACGATAGCTTGAACATTTTCGACTCATAATCAAGGCAGGAATATAGTCCTGCGAGGTTATTAATATTTTCCAAATAACCACGTATATATTCGTCAACTAGTTTCGGTTGGCATCAACCTTCATCAGGACTGGACAGGACACGACAAGACAGATATGATAAAGGTTGAGACCGACCGAAACTAGTTGACGAATATATAATAAGTGGTTTAAAACTATGTATTCAATTTAATTTTTAATTTTAATATAATGTCAAGCCACAAAGTGTTTTCTTGCTTTGACAATTTATCCGTAAAGTATTGCGGACGAGCTCTGGTACACCCTGTTCATTAGACAGTCTCTTTCGACAGCGCCGGTGAAGAAAAAAAGATAACTAATATCCTGCCATAAATAAAATTGTTGAAGCAGCAAGACTCGCCGTTAAGTAAATAATAATGATACAAAGTACGCGGTGTGTATACCAAGTTAACCCAGAAAAACAAAGAAGAGGAGGCGCGTTCGTTCCGCCGCGCCGCTAAGGAGCACCGAAGTATAATAATTCAATTACATAACTCGCCGTTTTAATGCCGCCATAAAACTTTGATAGCAACAAATTCACATTAGCCGGTTCGCTGCTCGGCCGGCCAACTTACAGCAATACGATAATGATTCTAGCAAGGGCAATATTTTATGAACCTAAGCTATTAAAAAAAAAAACATGTGGTATACCAAGAAATGTATGTTTTCTTCTAGGCCCACAAAGGGTCACGTAATTAGTAGTACATGCGGATTGGCAGAGTTTTGGAATCGCATTTAGGATTGGCCGTGTTCCATAACTTTTTTTTTCTGTTAGGTATACAGGGTTATTTGTAAAACATTAATAACCTCGCAGGACTATATTCCTGCCTTGATTATGAGTCGAAAATGTTCAAGCTATTATGACCTAATATCAATAGTTAAGGAGATATGCGACATCAAAGTTTGCATTTTTTTCCTGATATTTCTGACTTATTTTTTGTAAAACGTTGGACTATCATTATAGTAACTTATATCGATTATGAAAAATTCATTCGTTTCAGTAAGTTAAATAAAATGATAAAAACTGCATAAATTCCAATTGGAAAACATTCCAATTGGAATTATTTCAGGCTTTTTATCATTTTATTTAACTTGTATTGAAACGAATGAATTTTTTGTAATCGATATGAGTTACTGTAATGATAGTTCAACGTTTTACAAAAAATAAGTCAGAAATATTGAGAAAAAAAATGCAAACTTTGATGTCGCATATCTCCATAACTATTGATATTAGGTCATAAAAGCTTGAACATTTTCGACTCATAGTCAAGGAAGGAATATAATCCTGCGAGGTTATTAATGTTTTACAAATAACCCTGTATATTATTATTAGCTCTAGGTTGAAGAAAAAATCTATAAATATAAAAACAACTACCTTAATTCATAGCAACGAATATGTATTGCTAATATAAAGGCTACACTGAATATATTCTTCATGAAAAAGGTTAAGTTTAAAAACGAAATTATATTATACGCAGTCAAAAGTCATTCTAACATTCGTAAGCCCAATTCGTAGTATTAAAATGCCGAGGACTGTCGCGTGTCGCGTGATAAAATTCGTTGACATGGGAACCCACGTACTTCTGTACTTGTGCGGTAGTTTTTAATATATCGTTTACTCTCCTCAATTGTCACAATTTCTAACAACTTTTCTTTTACGTTTTTCTAATTATTTCTGAATCATAAAAAAGTGTATAGTAAAACATGTCGTTGAAAACCCAAACTGTCTTAAAATATTTTTACACTATACCATATGAAGCAGGTACTATAAAAGCTTTCACACAGCGATGTTAGATTAGTTATTCATCAACCTTGAGGTTGGGCCTCGAGTCAGTTATTATCTCAATAATAATAATTTCGTTGTCTGCCTGTCCGTAACTTCCTGTAACATCCGTAACTTTCATTAAATGTTTTTTTCTTTCTCTTTAAATTTTTTTTTTATAAATACTTATTCTTTAGTATCCGACATGTATAAATAATGTCATTTTTGACGAGGTTACAGCTATTTTTATTATAATAATAAACTCGGTACGTCTGGCGATAAAGCAATGCCGATTTATTCATTTTTTCGCGTAACTAACGCGCTTGAGTTTGCTGACTTTTATACCATAAACGGGTTTATTATTATTATTACTATATTAAATTTAGGAGCGTTATATTTTTGCTCACACACGTGAAAATTTTATTATGTGCTTATACGTACCGCCGCCGTAACTATAATTTAAACGTGTTGTCGTCTACTTTGATAAGCAAATTCCCATATTGTTGCATTCAATGCATTCACCCAATTACACAGTTAAATTATTCCAATGAGCGAATACATTAAGTAGTATGGAAAACGCCGTCGCCTGGTGAGCCACCGCACTGGCGCACACAACGCGGAGGTGAAAACTTACGTACCCACATGTAATTCCGACCGAGTCAATGAATTAATAACTGGGAAGTTGTAATGGGGCTGAAAATATGTGCATACCATTTTCATGGTGCAACCATGTAACCATAATAATGTACTCGCCCGTAGTGCAAAGTTGCATAACGTTCAATTGTGATTCGAGAGGTCATCGGACTCGGTGGAAAGTCCCATGGACAGATTCAAAATATGAAATAAAAGTCTAAATGTCAACTTTTATCAGTTTTCGAATATTTTTTTTTTTAAATATGTTTATTACTGCAAACAGGTTACCTACCACCTCCAATAAATATAATGTATTTAAATATATGTATTTAAACGTAAAGCTGAAAAAGCATTAAATTAAGTAGTTAACAACAAGCTCTGAGGAATAAATTTTCGATATTTATCCTTTTTTTTTAAAAGTCCAATCCTTTTAAAAAGCAGTATATTGGAACCTCTGCCAAAATCCTATGGCACTGTGGCATATACTAGTAATTAAACAAAGTGCGACATACAGAGTTTCCATTTAATTTAGTGGTTTCTGCTAAAAACGCATTCGTGGCAATTCAGCAGTGGAGTACGGAAAGAACGGGGTAGAAATTGTGGGTTAAAAAAATGTTAAAATGGAATTAAAAAATGACTTACCACTTATATCAATTATGCTATTTATAAGTAAAATTTCGCGGCACACAGTTTGAAAAACACCAGCTTTTTAAGCTTTTAAGGATCTGATTTTTCAAGTTGGATTAATGGAAAACAAAATTTCCTTTAAAGCATAGATTTTAAGGAAACGGATCGTAAACGTAAAAATATATGCTTTAAACGAACTTTTACTTCTCATTATTCATAATTGTCAATAACTTAACGTTTTTTTACATTTCAGAGCTTTCTTATTGATTGAATTCATTAATTTCAAACCTGTCCAACTTAAAACGTCAAAATTGGCGGCACTACAAAGTTATACACAACTGTCAAGATACATAAATAGCAATATTGCTTAGTTAAGAATACGGCGGAATTCATCACGAAATTGGTATTCATTAGAGTGAATTAGTCACATTGAATTATCAACATTTATATATAAATCACACAGATAACAAACAACACATGGTATCTAGTAACCTTACCTGAAATAACAAGCGCTTGTAAAATTAATAGATAACAGAGAGTTGCAAAATTAAAAATAAATCATTGGGGAAGTAAATACAAAGTAAGCTGAGAGGATATTTGTAACCGATTTGATAATAAACCGACATTGAATGCTCACATCGAGACGGTCATTTATTTTGCATTAATGGGAATTTTGTTATCTGCTCTCGTAAAGACCTTCCCGGTACCTAGTTATTCGAGCTTACAACTCCTATTCAATTTACCAAAGCCGAGTTTGGATATGAGATTACATGGGATGACAAACGTTTTTAATTGGATAGAATCTCTGTAAACCACCCACTGGATGTGGTGGTGACCATGCGTGATATCAGTTAGTATCTATAATTCTCTTTAACATTAAATTTCCATTTATAAATAAAATACGTTATCTACGTTTACTTACGTTTCTAAAGTAATATGGAAATTGATATAAAGAAATTTTGAAAAAAGTATTAAAGCGGTGAAAATGGTGAGCGAAATTCAGCACTTTTTTAATATCTGCTCTTACATTTTGCATCAATAGGTCATCATCATCATCATCACTCTTGGCACTACAATCCTTGGGTGGGTCTTGGCCTCATCAAGATTCTTCCTCCACTCATCTCCGTTTAGTGCCAGCTCTCTAGTTCCGAAGCTCCATGGGAGAGATGTCTTTGAGAACGTTGTCACTCCCCATCTTAATTTTGTTGTATCAATAGGTTTCAAATTAAAATTGATCAGTCAGGTTCCATGTATTTTAAATACATTATTTAATGAATTAATAAATTACCGGGCCAACAATCTATTAGAACTAAAGAAAATTGTGCCACCTCGTGTATGTACAATATTACAAATTGAACAATTATTTTTAATTTATAAAAATTGTTTTGAAGTCTGTCAGTTAATTTTCTTACAATTTATTTAAACAACATATATTACTTTTTGCGCTTTTTTTCAGCCATTTTTCATAGTCGACAACATTTTAACCTCAATAGACTAAAAGAATGAATATTATTCGTACCAAGTACACAAATAGAAAAAAAATCAAAAACTCGTTAGAAATTCCTGATTTACTATTATTATCTGAACACTGCAGATTTCCTTGTTCAAAATTTTCCACCAGAATATTTCCTAACAGTCTCGCGAACAAAGGAAAAATGATAATGAAAAATAACATTTACCCCATTGAAACTGCTCGTCAAATTATCGCTCATTCACACGGCCTGATCGCGTGTAAACCCGGCAAAGAGCGCAGGGGTGGGGGTGGCTTTTCTCGGAAAATTGAACGCATCAACATCTCACACCCCGAGGCGGGGGGCGACCCCTTCACCCTTGTTTTAACGACTGAAGTGTAATGATACCGATCTAATTGCGTATGTGATGATCTAATGATACTGATGGTTTCAGTGTTCACTGGGGTATTCGCACAGTTCAGAACGCACAAGTCTAACAAAGAGTTATCAGCAGGTCGCAGGTGTATTTATATTTATCTGTTTTATTTATTGTTATAATATAATATATAATAATATGATACTCCTGTATATATTAACTAGTATTTTACACTTTACATATCCTACAATATTATACAATCTAATATCGACTGCCCCAACGAACGAGGCAGTAATTCAATATTTTGGGTATTTGAGTTAGTACCATTTTTAGGTTGAGGCCATGATTGCCTACCTACAGCAAAGACAGCAGTATCTCAAATGCAATATTTAACAGATAAAAATATGAATTTTACAAAACTAGTAAATCAGTTAACCATTTTTTTTCCATGTAATATCGAAGTAGGTAGGAATATAAATTATAATAAAACATCTCAATTACTAGTAAGATCGTTTTAAATATTACCTACAAACGCAAAAAAAAAAATTGAGAAGATTCTAAAAGGAATTAGAAATCCGGTTCGAAACTTAAAAGTGTCCCCCTGAAAAATCGATTTATTTGAGTTACTGCCTCGCTTGTTGGGGCAGTCGATATATAATATGTACAATCTATAATATACAATACATCTTATGTTCTACAATTCTATACTATGTTTACAATAATTATCATCATTTTATTTATATTCTTCATATTTTCCGGCATCTCATCATATATTTTTACACCTCTGTACATTATACAATTCTGTGTACATTTTTTTCTTATATGGAAATCTTATTCTATTCCTATTTCTGGTATTATTGTTATGTACATCACTATTTACAATAATTTTGTTCAAAAGATATTTTAACACTGAGAATTTTACGTACAAATATGAGAACGTTATACACAAGGATTTTTTTTATTTCCTTATTAAGTGCTCTCATCATTTCTTCAATTCAACTTGAGACTTCGTTAAAAATAATGTAATCTTGTGGTTTTAGTGGTAAATCTATTTTCGACTTCACCTTGAATATTATTTTTTTGTAATATAACTACTACGCCTAGTAAATAATATTCATAGGTGAAAATAATATTATAGGTGAAGACGAAAAAAAAATGCAAAGCAAAAAAAGCTGAATATTAAATTAGTTTTCGTGATAAATTTTACAGTGGTACACCCGCTTAGTAAAAACATTTTTGTTAAAATACATGGAATAAAAACTGGAGTAATGTCGCGCGGATTACGTTCGAATCACGCCCCCGCTAATCTTCGGGCCGAGTCCACGTGACCCGGGTTGCGTCACCGGGCGGGCGGGGGTTGGTCACGCGGCCCGGCACCGCGACACGTGACCGCGACACGAATAACGGCGTTTCGCAACCCTTCTGGGTTCTCGGAATTTTGCGCTCGCCATTTTTTTATAATTACAACGCATACTGAACGACGTTACATCTCGAAAACATCTGAATTATTATCTCAAAGATTGCGAAATTATATGAAAGTAAAAAAAAATAGGTTAATTTGTTTTTGAAATGTCACACAACCGACACCACAAAAGAGATTAGGCACGTACTACATTTAAAAATCAATAATTCCTCACTACAGGCGATTAAAAAGAGAAGGGTGCTGTGCTTCTTATACAAATAGAAATAAAAAATAAAAAAAAATTGTCCTTCGAATTAGAAGACACAGACTCGTTTTTTTATGAGATTATTTTTACCATGTATATAATAGTATGAAGATTAAATAAATTAAATTTGACCTTTCAGAAAAACAATGTTTCAATAAAGTCGTGTAACTTTCTTTTGCCGGTTTCGAGTCCCGATAATAATTATAATTTGATATGCAGGGTGCGACAGAGATAGTCCACAATACTTCAAAGGTAGATAGATTCCTGTCTAATTAAAAATGTCCTAATAACGACAGTAATGAAGATAAACGAGTTCAAAATTAGATTTTTTTTCAATTTTCCGACTTATTTTCTGTAAAACAATGATATGCACAAATATTATGAAGGTAACTTAATGAATATTAAAAATTCATTTGCACAAGTAAAATCAAACTAATTTTTTTTTTCAGATTTCTGCAAGATTTAAATAATTTTATTTCACTTATTAAAGCGAATGAATTTTTGATATTCGATATAAGTTACTGTGCTGACAGTCCAACGCTTTGCAGAAAATAAGCGAGAAATATTATTATTAAAATTATATTATTAAAAAAATATATATTTATTAATATTTTATTTCCGTAACTATTGATATTAGGACGTAATTGCTTGAACATATTCAACTAATAATTAAAGCAGGAAACTACCTGTAAAGTATTGTGGACTAGCTTTGTTATACCCCGTGTTTTGTGCTTTCTAAAAGATTAAACTACTTTATTTTAATTATCAAAGAATTACATTCTACTGATCTAGTTGGTGGTCGGGGGTTAGAGACCACCATGACGTTCCAATTTTTAGCGCAAGCGCTTAGCCTAGTTTGAAAACATTTTACGTGATACGTATTCCGTATATGCTCCCTTAAGCATCTATTTTTTAAATTCCAAAAAAATATGTAACTACTCAATAAAAAATGTGATTTCGTTAAAATAAAATAGTTACAATATTAAAATTTTAAGAAGAGTTAATAATGTTTTACGAAATCATCAATTTTAAGTAGCAATACATTACCATTTTACACATTAAATATTTTAGAACACGCGATTAGCTATACATAATGCGCGCGAACGTAACCTAACGATGTATATATTTTATTAATTAATATTTCCAAACTAAGCTTAGGTATTAATACACTGTATTACGTAAATGCAATCGCCTTTTAAAAAATGTCGGTGCGCATTACATACCATGGACTTACAGGTCAGCAGTCAGATTCGCACTCACTCACAGTCAACATTAGATCACTACTTTCATTTTTATTTTGAAACTCGCCACCATATTTACGAATATGATTTGCGCACATTTTATTCAATCATAGTAGTTTCACTTAAACATTTAGGCTTGATACACACTATCGGTCCGCTCACGTTTAGGTATTCTGCTCTAGCTACTACCAGCTTTGTTGGAAAGGAAGGGATTTTTTCGTGGATTTTGGAACTCCTTCGCATTTGCATTGAGAGGGAACATATTATATACACTACACTGTGATTGGACCGGGACACATATTATGTATTTTAATATTGTGTTGGAGCGAGAGCGGACCGATAGTGTGGGTCAAGCCATAATGAAAAGAAAAAAATGGCAGCTGTGTACCTACATACATAATCACAAATATTTACGATAGAGTGAAGAATGATCAAATCAGGAAGGAATGTAAAGCTGATCTTAAGCACAGTAAATATAATTTGATTAATGAGAAAGTGTTGACGGTGCCAGAAAGAGAGGAGAACGCAAAAGACTTGGCGTGCTCAGGTTGAACAGATACTGGAAGACACTCCTTTTAGAAGCCTCAACAATCTTTTTATTTTTTTAATTTTATTTGGGAAACATACGGCACAATTTTAATTTTCTATCGGATACCTATAATAATCGGCGAGCTTGCATGCGAATATTTATGAATTTGGCTAAGGTGAGAGTTGTGTGTAAGAACACAAGAGTGTGGCTCAATCCCATATGCCTAGCGCCATTATCGTTCCCAGGAACGTGCGTTGTATTACGAGTATAGTTCGATATACCTAGATTATTTAATTGACTGTAAGTGACACTTTCTTATTCATATTAAAGCTTACAATGTATAAAAATATATCAAAACAAGGAAATATTTAAAAAAAAACTTGTATATCATCCATCTATTACAAGCTCACAATAATATCTGTCTATAAAATTAAATGTTAAATGTCGTAATGGTGATGTATTTTGTAAGTCTTTGTGTATATTGTATGTGTGCGCATGTATTGTGCATTGGTTTAAACCTATAAACTTGTAGCGGTACCTGTTTAACTCTGCGCCACGTACCTATCGCCCGATCCAGAGTTTTGTTTACATTAACACAATAAAAATCTCCGCGATATAAACAAAGGGGTCGAGCTGGGGACACGGCGACACTACACCAGTCGGGCCACTGCCGTAACACCGGGCAGATCTCCGCGCGTCTATTTCTTTGTTCGCCATTACATAAAATATTACTTGTACACTTTAACTTGCTTCCGGGGCCTATCTCCGGGAAGAAATGAACAGTAACGACACATCGCTCTATCATTCCATCGCCCTACGAATATTTCCCAACAAACTCATTCGTTTAAGTATTTGATTAGGAATATATTTTGCATCTTTGACTAGATCTGCGCCACGGGAAATCTCATTTTGCACGAGTAGGTTGGTGATTTTACTGATAACTGATATTTTTTATTTTTTTTATTTATTTAAATATAATGGAAACCTAAAAAGTTTATAGATAACATTTTTAAATGATTCAATATAGGAAATAATAATAATATGATTTCTAAATCATGTATCTTTGTATCTATACAAAGTCATTTTTTATAGTTGGCCGAGTTTCAACATTTTTGCCACATCTGTTTTGAATTTGTCAGTGGTCAGTTGTTTGGTCTGTTGTGGCAGGTCATTGTATAGTTTTAATCTGTTGCAAATTAGTCGGGATTGTCCTGTTTTTGTTTTGGCGTGTGTTATGTGATAGTTTTGAGCCATTCTAGTGTTGTGTTGATGTTTTTCATGTATTTTGTGTAATTTTATGTCTTCGTCTTGTATTTCGCCAATTGCTAGTCTGTGAATGATTTTAAGTGTTTCGATTTTTGTAATGCTTTCGATGTTTAATTGTTGTGTTATATGGTACACAGTTTCTGCGGCCTTAGTTTTATATCCGATCCAAAAGATGCCGCGCACATTTCAGATTGATTAATTATCGACGTTCACCGCTTGGCAGCGTAACGCCTCAATTGTGTGAAAACTAGAATGGTTGTGACGCTTACATTGTAACGCATCTCGGAGGAGAGAATCGATTGCGCACAGCTACGCACGAAAAGATACGCACGCACCAGAGGTGGTCAGCGCCGTCAGCGGCCGCGAGGCAAACGAGGGTACGCCAACCTGATATGGGCCGCGTCTGATTGAACGGCCGGTATGCCAATGCGGCAACCGCTGCAGTGACACACATGGACATTGCCGGACCGGTCAGCCGCACGACATCCAATACCTGCTAATCACTCCGGCTATTTTCCTAACCGCCGCAGAACTCTCATACCATTTTCATATAATTTTTTTGTACAATACACTGTTTATCATTTGAAGGGTACAAACGGCAATACTCCATTGAGGTGGGATAAATGAGATAAATACGAAAAAACTGTTAGTATTCAAGGAAATAAATATCTCGGGAATCTATGAAACCTACATCTTATTGGAAGTTTATAAAAACAATTTCCCCCTCAGTTTTTCTTTTACATATTTAACTTTTGAATGTGGATACTACTGTTTACTACCAAATAGTGGTGTCCGTTCCATCCCCGGGAAAAGAGACTGATCAATGTCTACACGACTCTCAAATCTCTTCCCGGATCCTGGCCGGAACCCACCGATTCTTTTATCGTTCGAAGTAAGGAATTAATTAAAACACGAAATGAAATTTATAAGTGAACAGAAAGGAAAATTCTTCTAAAATAGCGACCAAAAAGGAATTAAAACATAAAATTAACAGGCACGAAGCTACGTATTACTGCTTCGACAAATATTACGAAAATGCTGCCGCTTTTCTAAAAAATCTTTCCTTTTATACTTATCGAGGTTTATTTTTACCAAACAAAATATAAAATTACAAAACATCATGTGCGTTCCAAACATTTCTTCCTTCAAAATTTTCAATATTTAAACAATAATAATGAAAACATTTTCAATTTTGAAGAAATTTATATTATATACTGCATTGCCAAATCATTTGATAAATATTTTGGAGGAAACAAGTGGACATTATTGCTTTTTCTATTTACATAACTAGATATGTTTCAGTCTAAAATACACATTAACTTTGACTCAGCATGAAACGGCCATTTTATCACGTGGCATATGCGTGGGGTTTGATTGGTTGAAGTGGATATTGCTGCCTTTGCTTTTAATAGTGATTTAAAAACATAGTTTTTTAGAAGAGATAGACCTATATCCTGCAAATCTTGAATCATGTAAATTATAAATTAGTAATCCACAGTTTTGAACAGCATTAAAAACATTTTTTTTTGGTATTACTGCCTTTGCTTTTATATCCCTCATATCAGAAAATACATCTTTGTACAGTATCTACACATTATTTATCATTCGATAAAACAAAAACAAAAGAAAAACCTCTCCTTAAACATTCCCAGTGTTTATGATGAAATATATTTAAAAAAATTATATATCTCCGCCACGTTTTGAATATTTCATTTAAAAATATTCAGGGGTTCGGTACCTAATAAGGTCCATCCTAATTAAGGTGGCTTGGTCACGTCTTTCTTATTCCAAAAGAATAACTATATGGGTGCTTTTTCTTGGAAGAAAGAAGGCAGGCATTGGGTCGCCCGTATTAAGCTGGGATAAGCATGTATAAAGAAAGATTGGGTCTAGATTGATCAACAAATCCAGCAACGGTGCAAAACAGGGGAATATGGAAACAGACTTTGGTTTCCGATTCATCTAGGATAAGGGGAACATTGAAGAAGATGATGCAGTAAAACTTCTGTACTAAAATAGTTTGACTACGATGCAACAGAGAAAAATGAAAGAACGAGTAGTGCGATCGCCGGGAAGAGCTCGTAGGGGGATTTGAGGAATAATCGGGAACGAAAAGATAAGGTATAATGAAGAAAGATGCACAGGTATAAGTTTCGGTCGGGTTAAATACAGAGCGCATGACTGATAAAGGTACTCGAGAGAGAACGTTTGGCTTCTGTTTACCGCTGTATGTGTAATTAGATCTTTCGTCTGCACCGTCTGCAGCGAAGATAAGCCAGATTTATTTGAATCGGCGACGTCCGGCTTGAAACTTTTGCTATTCACCGGAGCGACATAACCCAGCAGTTGGACGCCGGCCAACAATCGTTTACCTAGCGACTTCTGTTTGAGTTATTATGGCAAAAACGGCGCCAGAAAACTATTGTGTTTCCGCCATCACGAAATATGAAATTACTGCATTGCCTTTTAGCGCCGCACAACGTATATCTATATTTTTCTAACGGTCCATACTTGACGTGGTCCGGGAATCGCCTCGCCTTCTATTTTCAATCATTCTGCACTCACTCTCCACTTAAACAAATTAAATTTTATACAACTCCATGGTACATACTCAAAACAAAATGCAAAAATCATTAACAACACGTCACCCAGAAAAACTTTGTCACCCATCAGCAGAAGATTACTCGCTCACGAGTTCTCAACAAACGTCCACAACCCCCCTTCCCAACCAAGGAAATCCCCTCATCCGAAATCTCTGTGTAATATAAATGCCTTTTATATTGCACAAACACAGATTGCCCAAGCACTACCAGGGAAACGAAAAACTGACCCAACTAATCTTCACGGCGGTACGAGAAAGAAGCCTTCTTCCCGTGGGGTGACCCGGGAGAAAATGAAGAAGGCAAATGGAGACTGCGAAGAAAGATGAAATTAACAGTTGCCCCAAAATGACCTACACTGCGGAAGAATGCTGTCCAAGCGATAGGCCCCCAACCCGATTAGGATAAAGAGGATGATGAAGAAGAAAAATACTCTTAAGATAAAATCTATCCATCTATTAGCTTTAGTGGTTATCAATTAAGCTTAATTAATTAGTAATACTCTCCAATTTCCTCAGATATCCATCCATCCACTTATGTATACTTATTAGTAAATCATCTTTTTTTCCCGTTGGAATCGACCATTTTTTTTAATTACAATGTTAGCGAGCCTACAAGATAGCAATAAGACTTCCCATCCCCTTGATGAAAAGAAAAGATTTAACGTAATCGATTAAATGAAATATAATTTTATTTACGAGATGAACATTTTTCAGAACATGAAATCTGATATGTATATCGAGGTATTATGCATTATATTCGCTTAACCATTCGATTTGCTTGGGGTGGATTGGTACAGGTGGTGGGGTCATGTCGAAAGAGGACTATTTCCGACCCTTCAGACCAAGTGGAAACGGGCACTTTTCTGCTGACGGCTTTGCAACGTGCCGAGAAAAGTGGAGGAAAATAGTCAAGAGGGTGAGAATTCGCGAAGGTCGCAATCGTCAGTCGTAAAAGAAAGGCAAGGAAGACGTATCGAAAATAAATTGAGGACTCTCGCCTCGTGATCCAATGGTCGCGGGTTCGAACCTCACTCCAGACCAGCAAGTCAGTCCTATTTTTATAGCACAAGCGATTAGCTTAGTTTGAAAATAATAATAATATTAATGTGACACGTATTCCGTTTTCGCATCTCTATTTTTCTTAAAAAAAACAAAATAATAATAAAATATAATATTTGGGCATATTTCAAAAAATAATTCACCACTAAAAATGGCAGGAGGAAATAATTGGTCGCTTCGTCCTTTCTGTTGGCGTCCGACGTACATGGCCTCACGTGAGATGTAAGAATATTCACTACAATCGAATCAACATTACCATCATTATCAATATGGGGATTGAAAGATGCCGTCCTTAATAATTTGGAAATCATTATTTGAAATTTCTGTTAAATTTACTTTCCTGCGTAATACGACTTGATAATACTAATTGAGAGTATGAGCGAAATAAAACCTCTTTGCCTGGATTGAAACATGAAGTGAAAATAACTCTGCATAAATGAAAGTTTATGTAAATGATCATTTTGTAGGTTTTAATAATAATAAAATAAATAATAATAAAAAAATAGTAAAAATAATAATAATAAAATAAAATATACAACCTCTTTGACATGCAGATAATCAATTTCCCTTATAACGCTGCTTATGCGATAGTTTTTTTTTTAATACTGTTGGATATATTATATTTAATATCCTACGTCTGGACTAGGGATTCTGAAGTCTCGGGTTTTTTCGATTCCCGGGACTCGAGACCCAAATTTTTAAAGTCCCGGGAATTCCCGGGACTCGAGACTTTGATTATTTTTCGTGTAAATCATGAAAAAAAATTACGTTAAAAAATTTACTCATTATTATTAACTTTAATTAACTTATATTATTTGTGTTATAGGTACGATAGGTGAAAATTTATTGAAACAATTTAAAAACACTTTATTCGATATTTATTTAAATTCAATTTTTTTAAATTTTTTTATTCGAAATATTTATATCAATATTAAGTTAAAACCTTTTGTAGGGAAAAATATTTTTTTAAAAACACCAAGGCGTTTAATGATGAATCACATAGCCTGTTCCTGGTTATGCTAAGTTAAATAATAAAAAAGATTCTCTACGTACTGTGAACGATAAATATAAATAAGGTAAATAAATACTAACCTTTCCAATTTTATTGAATAAAATGGAATCGGAAAGTCTCGAGTCCCGGGTTATTAATTTTTAAATTCCCGGGACACGAGACAGCAAAAAATCTTTGAATTCCCGGGAATAAATTCCCGGGTTGTCTCGACACAGAATCCCTAGTCTGGTCTGGACTTACGTTCCTCTAATAATGACCGTTATTCTATTCAACCTCCATTTTCAGATGCTTCCCGCAATACGTCAATCCAGGAAATTGGGAATATTATAGTTAAGAAATTTGATGGTACAGCTTCTAGTACAGGCTTTTTCTTGTACCTTCTTTGATTTCTTTTTACTTTGGTTCATGTAATGTCGATAGGTATGGGTAATTTGACAGATCGTGGTGTTTTGCGTGAGATCATTTTTCTGTATTTTAATTGGTCGTTACAAAATGTGCTCATTCAGTCGGCAACTGATTCGTAGTTGATGTCGTCAATAACCAATTAATGGTGTGGACATCCTCTGCTCAGCCGAGAGATAAAAGGGGTGTCAACAGAATGACACATGTCAGATTTCCACGGTCGTTATTGTTGTTATTACGCTGCTTTAGATAAATAAAGGGAGTGATGATTTAATAATAATAATAATAATAATTGGATAATTTATATAGCGCCGTTTTCGCGAAATACTCACCTCAAGGCCCTTTACACAGAGAAATTATTATCTTACAAGACAACTTACTGCTAGAAAAGAAAAAACTTATTTACTATTACTTATTCACTAGGTGGCATACAAGAAGTGGAATTAAAATTGAGTACTATAATAGTTTGTGAGTCCCTGAAAGAATTATGTGTTTTCGCGGAGTGCACAATATGAGTGGAAAACATTAGCTAGCGTTGTTGTGGTTAGATTTTATAGGTTTTTATAGGATTGTCTAAATAAATGCGTCTTAAGTTGTTTTTTGAACAGTGGTAAGCTGTCAGTTTGTCTCAGTTTGTTAGGTAGTTTGTTCCATAACTTTGGTCCAGCCACCGCGAAAGCACGATCACCGAAATTAGTTTTGTGGACGCGATTTACTTCAGCTAACCTATTTGTATTAGATGTTGATGCTGAGCGAAGTGTTAGTTGTCTATTATTTGCGGAGAATGGAATGCAGAAGTCGGTTATGTATTGAGGGGCCATGTTGTGAAAAGCCTTAAATATTGTAAGGCAAAGCTTATATTCAATCCTCTCTGGACATCTAAGCCAGTGAAGGTTTTGAAGATGGTTTGAGATGTGCGCAAACTTTGAAACGCCGGTAATAAGTCTTGCGGCGGCATTAAATACAGATTGTAATTTGTTTATTTCCTGTTTCGGGAGATGAGCGAAGATACCATTACAGTAGTCTAAGCGAGAGATAACGTATGCATTTATTAGTGATTTTGTTGCTTCTGTTGGGATGCTTTTGCGAATAGATTTAATGCGGCGTAAATGATAGAATGACCTGAAGAATTTGAGACCTGAAGAAGTATTATTTCAATCATACCCGTAAGGCCAGGATAAAACAGTTTATTACGATTCGATTAATGTATTTTTTACAGTATAACATAAATATTAATCGACTAGGATACATCCAACTGGCGCAAAACATTATGTGACCAGGTAGAGAGAAATTACTGGCAGAAACTTTCGAAAAGTCACGATAAAATTCCAACCCTACAATTTCCAGGACGTAGATTTGCACCATTAGAGGCACGGAGGGGTTACGTAATCCGCCCGATGGACTATAATGTTCCAATTTGGCGCCCGCCGCGCACCTGCGCCCGGTGTGGTGGTTTGATATTATTTTTCGGCTTGAAAGTGTTGATCTATTTTTACCGCGCGAACAATTCCAATTCCCCATCTCTGCTTCTAAACTCCGGCGAGCTTCTAGTCGGAGGTACGAAAAACAATTTATTTAAAATGCACGCAATACATAGTTACTGACAAAAGGGAATAAATGAGTTTTTTTAAAGTTTCTTCCAAAAAATTATGAAATAATTGTATTTTGTGGCAAAAAAACACAGCATGTACCATTTACTAACGAGACCTTAGGATGTACATATAATGCTCGAAATTATCTCAAATAATGCCTAATACGATCGAATACAAATTGTTTTTAGTGTGGTAGATGGAATAAAGAAATGAACGCTGAGATGGTTTTGTCATGTAGAACATATGAATGAGAAAAGAATGGTTACGAAAATATATGAGGCGAGTGTTGAAGGCAATAGGAATAGAGGACGTCCGCGAAAGACCTGGCATGATCAGACAAGTATTGGAGGATGGCCCTGTTAAAAGCCTCAACAACGGTAGAACATTTACGAGAAGATATATGAATGTAGTCGAAGCAAAATTGGTGCGTCAAGATAGAAGAATATGGCATTCTATCCTCTTTGCCTACCCCAGCGGGGAAACAACGTGATTGTTAGTTAGTTAGTTTTCGCTTTCTTGTAAAATTGTGTCAATGGCAGATATAACACATTGCCACCTCAGTACCGATTTCGTTATAGGAGTAACAAACAACATTATTAACAACACAATTATAATATTTATATACATAAATTTAGAGAAACATTATAATGAAACCCTCTTATAAATAATAGATTTTTCGAGTATTTAAAAACTCTTAAATATAGAATAGAAAATTGAATAATGTTTACACAAACATACTTCATAGCCACTGCAGAAAGAAAAACAAATTTTTAACATACTGAAATATAGAGTCGTACGTGAAAGAGTTGACAATTTACATCTTTTTTATGTAACGCCTATTTTATACCAATATTATTATTACGCTCGTATAATCAATTGCGGCACACTGTAAGCCTAATGCGCTATGCTTTATTACAACATTGTATTCATTAGTTTACGTTACATTTTGGTTTGTTTACATCTTGTCTCGTTTCCAGGAATAATATATAAATATATTCTCTCTGGATATTCCAGAAATATTCAAGGTATGGTTTATCATCGACTGTAAACTTCGTAGATAAAACATTTTTTTTATTTAACAGTCGTAAAAGTTTTTAACGATTTAAGTTATCTATTTGAATTAACTATACTGAGACTCTTACATAACAAAATAACATTAATCGCACGCGAGATAAAATTCTGGATTTAATTGATAATTCACTCGTTGCCGCGCAATTATTTTCTGCATGCTTGTGTTTTTTTTTTCAATTATCTTATCGAAATTCCTGACGTTTCGCAACCTCCTCCAGGACGGCAAATCACAGGGCAATTTCCACGCATCGCGCCTGGATTCCGGGCGCTCGGCTGCGTGCGAACGGACGCTCGCCGGCGAATGGGAGCGTCATTACCGCGGCGGGTAGTTTCGCCGAGAAAAAAACGTACATGTAACTTCATCAGCAAACAGATTTTAAAAAATCACTTACATAAGATTGTTTAATGAAAATTATCATCGAACATAATAATTAACGTATATTATAGATATCTCACAGAGACGAAACTGTATTTCTTATGGGAAAGTAGGTATAGAAGTCATTTGGGTGTACATAGGAATTATGACCTATCTTATGGTTGGCTTAAGTGATCACTTTACACAATGTAACATTCGCCATTTCCACCCATGATAGAATATACCATGCTTATTCATTTTTTGGAAGTTGTATATATGTTCAAATTGCGTGGAAAGCTTTCACGTATGAGTTGTAACCACCTTTCAACGCGGCCTGTACAAAGCCATTTTCATTCCCCTAAATCCCCACAGATGTCGCTAATGAGAAAATCTACAATTGATTTTACATGGAAAGGCCCCCAACTTGATCATGGCAAAATTTTTATATATTGTTTAGTAATTTATAGAGCTTTTTTGTAATAATTAATTTTCATCCAATTCATTCGCCATTGGTTTATTATAATTTTTTTTTGCATGTGAGAATCACTGATCGTATGATATCAAAATATTTGATAAGTATCATAAAGTAAGTTAATTCATTTTAATTATCATAACTATTTTTTATTGCAATTTGATTAAGAACAAACAGATTTATAGTATAGTCAAGAACTAACAAATGAGGACAAAATTTAAAGTCAAGAAGATACTATAGATAGACGCGAACCAGTGTTCCGTTATTTTTGACGGGTTACAGCTAGTATGAATAGAAAATGCTTTTATGAATAGTGAATTACATACATTGTTCTGAGCTTTAGACTTACTCTCGGGGCCAAAATTATTTCGTAAACCGAGACCTTCACTTTTTTATTAATATTTTCTTTCCAAGGTGGTGGTGGGTGGTGTTAAAATAAAATAATAAATCTGGTTATGGTTTGTATTTTGGATAAATACAAATTCAAAACGTCCATCTCATTCCACTTCCGCCACCACCGGTTCTAGGAGACCTATGGATATACAGTTTATTAGTTATTATACAGTTAGATTAACCGGGATGCGGATTACCCGGGATGAATTTTGATAGTCGTCGGAAAAATATTTTTGAAACGAAAATTTTGTTCCACATTGCTACAATAGCAAAGATTGTGTTTAGAATCGAAAATGTTGTCTGTCCATCCCGTCTGGAAAGTGAACTCTCACAATACATGTATTGTATGTTTATTACATAGTTTGTTTTAGTGCTTTATTTATTATAAGGGTTAGTTGCGTCCAATTGTAATTGTAACTTCTTTATAAAATATCGCATAATTTATGACGGTGGCGTTGCTTGTCGTCAACTGTCAAGAGGCTACAGTTTTTATTTCATTTGCGCGGCCGAAGCAAAATATCCTTATGAGGAGGTAAAGTTGCAGGGTGATTTTAATGCGTCTTCTGGATGGTAAACGTGTTTTATGAAGAGGCACAGCATCCGACAAATTGTTGACTAGTTGCACGACAATTAACCAATTTTCAAGCGTTTATAGAAACCATAAATCCTATGCAGGAAATTTACAAAAAAAAAGTGCAAAAAGGTATTCGACAACGATGCAACATCCTGGCGGCATTTTTGTTGTGCGTAAACATGCGCATTTTCGTACATTAAGCAAAGCGGTTTGTGCACTTTTTTTTGTATTTTTGGTCAACTTTCCAACGCTTTTGGATTATCCACGAAGTCGATTATCCGGGATTTTTTTCACCATCCGTTCCGGATAATAGGGAGTCTACTATATATCGTATTTGACTGCTGAAATGTACACGACGCACGCACACTATGATAAACGATTAGATTTGTCATAATGAATAATTACGCACACGGAGGCTCATCACGAGGCTTACGGCAACGCACACACCGTCACATTTAATTCCATAAAATAAAGAGAGGCGGAGAAAAAGGACCCCGCATTCCCGTCCAGCACAGTACAGTTTCGGGCATTATCGAAGAATTTGTTAACCCTAGAAGCCCAATCTACGTCCTTCTCGAGACCTCTGTCGCATGCTTCTTTCGATCGCCGTAACCTTTCGAACCAACTAAGGGCCGGTCTTATAAACGTCCGTTAGTTAAATTTCAGATCAAATAAACTGAAATTTGATACAAACGTCACTTTTTTCGTCTTATAACAATCCGTTAGTCAAATTTTAGTAAAATTTTACCGACGGCCGATACCGACAGTCGAACCACCAGTTTACCGTCCGTTAGTTGAAATTGACAGAAGTATGACAGATTGACGTATTATTTTTTTAAGGTTAGGTCTGCTGTCAATTTGCGTTCAATGCTGTTTGTTTAATATGTACATATATACCTGCTGACTGTTGCTACATTTTCAAGGAATTTTTTTTTCACATAACGATGTCGAGCTATTATTGTATTCAAGTTCGTCGGATAAAGAACAAACTCGACGACGATGAGTGTTCAATATACGAGTGGATTATTTTAATATTTTAGATGACGCAGATTTTATCTACCGTTTTCGCTTGTCGAAAAGGTCTGCTTAAGAGCTTCTAGAAGATATTGGGAACAATGTAAAAAGGCGCACCCGTAGGAATCTGACATTATCACCAACTACAAAATTGCGTGTTGCCTTGAGATTCTATGCTCTTGGATCAATATTATTAGCTGCTGCAACTTAATTGGGGTTTTAAAGACTACTACCAGTGTAGTGTGGTGGGAAGTATCCCAAAAATCTGGTGGGAGCGAGAACTTTTAGATAGAAAAGAGATATAATTCGCCTTTGACAGCTCTAAAATCATAGACAAGAGCAGTACGATATTGCGATACTTACGGACGGTAAAAAAAGTTTTATAAGACGGGCGTCGGTAACATTTATAAACGAACGGACCAAATATCCGTTAGTAAATCCAATTTACTAACGGAAATTTGGACTTTCGTTTATAAGACCGGCCCTTAGTAACCGCCGAGAGCTAACTGGAGACGGCTGCGACGACGCCTCGGTAAGTACCATCATTTTATAGTTATTGCAATGTTGCACGTCAATTTTACGTATGTTTGGGCTTTGTGTAACTTTTGCACTCGTTTTACGATTCAATTATAAAATGTTTTTATTGGATTTAACGTTGTATTTTGTTTTATTTCTAATACCAAACATTACCATAAGGTGCATGGACAAGATGGCGTCCTCTCCACAGCTGAATGTGGCAGACATAACATTCATTTTAGATAATGATGATGATGAGAGAATAGAGGAGACAGGCTCAGAAGAGAGAAATTTTGTGGCTCTAGACAAAGTCAGAAGATATGTCGAAGACAAATGGAAAGCCCGACATCATATTATTTTACCTCTTAACGAAAGGCAGTGTTGATACTTTCGATCAAACGTGTTCCTCCATGTCTTCTAAAAGGAAGACAAGGAGGTGGTCCATGGCGGTGTTTTGTGGGATGCTCAAGATAGATTTTGTAAGTTATTACTATTATTCACTGCCATAACAAGCTGACTAATGAAGAAAAAAGCTTTTGTGAAAAAATTGAGCACCGAATTGACATCACCATGGATACAAAAACGACTGGATGCCACGTTTCTGAAACGTTCCTTACGTGACAATATCATGGATACACTTCAAGTTAAGCCACAGACGTCTACAGAGACCACCAATCATAAGACAGAACCAAAGAAACGTCACTACTGTAGGTATTATACCAATAAAAAAAAACAAATGATCCAAACACAGTGCTTCAAATGCAAAAAAGGGATATGCGGCGAACACAATGTTGATGTGTATCAAAACAGCTTATAAAGTGTGGATAATACTGCAAAATTGTTTTATAATTGTTAAGAGTTGATTAGTTTATCGTAAAACAACAAAAATAGTTTTTATTCATATTTTTTAGTGTAAGAAAAAACCGAGAGGATCTAATTTTTTTGTGCCATTTTTTTGCGTTTATATATAGTTTGAGGTTTAAATAAAAATAATAATTCAGAATTTTCGCTTTTGTATTTCTTAAGTCTAATTTAAATAAATGTGATAAAAAATAGTAGTATTTAGATGTAGTAAAATGTACTGAATTATACTTTTTATTCTTGCACGTCATTTCTACGTCTGATTGGGTTTTACAGCTCGAAAAATATGATAAATATTTAAAGAACATAAAAGATCCCTCACAAATCATAATTTTTCAGAATACGCCAATCATATTATAGAAAATAACCACACTTTCAGCAATACAAAAATACACATCCTACATAAACAGACATACGGCCTAAAACAAAATAACTTAGAAACACTTGAAATTCATAAAAACCTAGACAACAAATAACATAATCAATAATCAAATACAACCCTTCACATCACCCTTCTTACAATGTTCCCGATCTCCCACCACCTAGATACCCCCTCCACTTCTACCGAATCCACAACCACACACCAGACAACCACTCCCACATACCTCAGTCTTAATTCACCTGATGAAGGAAACGGACGTTTCCGAAACATGTAGCGAAACAAGTGCTCAAATATAAGTGGAAAAAAACAAAGTTCATTGTTTTATTTCATTATTTCTTCGAAAAATATGATTGGGCTTCTAGGGTTAATGATTTAAAATAATACCAATTACGAGCGTGGCGCATAAACAACTCTGCGCAAGTTGACCGACTTGGTAAATAGAAACTGCGACGAATGATTAAAATGGCTCTAGCGAAATAACCGGTTGACAAATAATTGCAATTGCGGCGCTATTGCGTACAATGTACAATTTGGTGGAGTAAATCGTTTTTAAGTATTATCATTGCTCGGGTGCATTTCCTGTATTGTGTTTAATCATAAAGATCATAGAGAAAAATGACGAATGAAAAGTTTTCTTGAAAGTTGCGAATGAAAATGTTTTTTTTTTCATTCGCAACTACCGAGTCGCCAGACGAGATTCGGATGGAATCAATGTGCATATTATGAACTGCGGTAGATTTTTTTTTACCAAAATTGCAACATCGATTTATTTGGTTGAAATCATTGGCATTTTATGCGATGCGGGCAACATTATGATCTACTTTCCAAACGTACAAAAACAAATACGTATATTGATTCATGATATACAAGTGTGTATTTTATTTAAAGGACCCCGTACAAGTGGAAAGGTCAGCGCATTTGAGTTGAGATTTAATCAATCAATAGTATGTGTAGGTGACCTTTAAAAATAATTCAAGGATAACGATATTTCCGATAGATATATCGACGTTATCTACGGAAACTAAGACATCTACAAAAAATGAACTTTTAAAGGTGAGCTATTTGAAGTGATGAGCGTATTTGTCCACGTTAACGTCAGTTTTTTACTCTGACAGGATTAGATTTTTTTTAAATATTTTACTGCGTAGAAGAGTGTTTTCTATGTATTGGTACAAAAAATAATAAAAAATTAATTTTTGGAAGATGTCTGAGTATATACGTAGGGACCTTCGATTTGAATTACACAATTACTTTTCTCTAAATTCCAAGTTCCAAAATTAGAGAATGTTTACAAAAAAACGTCAATTATACAACTAATTAAAGAAAACATAACTGCTAAATTTGAAAAAAACACATCATTAAGATTCAAAAATAATTTTAAAATCCCAAAATACAATACCAAACTGTGTCAACAAAACTACATATACTTGGGCATAAAAAACTTCAATAACCTACCTACAGATATTAAGAAAATCTATGACTTACAACAATTAAAGAAAAAAATAAACCAACACTTTAGATCGATACAATTTGACAATGCATAACAAGACATATAGCTAAGGAACAAATAAGCCAAATCCAAAATAAACTAATAAAGTGTAAGCCCCTCACCAAGCACATGAGCAAGTCTCATTTATGGAGAGGCAAAGCAATAAAATAAAATGTATCTAAGTAGATCGTAATAGACAAATGTATTATGATTTAAATGTAGTTTTAATATTAAATAATAAAAAATAAATAAAAAAAAATATATATATATATATATTGTTGTAGTCTCATGTAGTTCATTCGCCTCAGTACGTATTGATTGATAAGGAGCGCGCTTATTTATTTTTTTTTTCTAAAAAAGATATTCAACCCTGCAGAATGATGTGCCTAATTACTTAGTCGAGTGAAATATTGAGTGGTACGCCAGCACAATGCAGTGAATGGCAACACGTTGATTATATCGCTTCCTGTTCCATCACCACCTCGAATATTAGCGATTGTACAAATACAGTTTCATTTCTATTTGCCGCCCGTCACGACTTTGTAGCGGCCCAAGTGCCCGCACATGAATTGATGAGTTTTCAAAATTATTATTCATACAGGGCGCCCGCAAACGCTTTGCCCACATCTCGGTAGTAGGTTCACTGGTTGGTCTAATATGCACGACAGAGTGAAAATCACGTGTACACTAATCTAAAAATCATAGGAACCCGACTAATTTGTTAAATAATAATCGAAGGCCTTACTAGATAAAAAGTTACATATTAATGTAAATTTTAAGTTGCTGTATTGCGCACGACCTTACCCACTATTAAATTAAATGAGGTCTGCTTACTTTACTAAAATTCAATGATATTTATTTATTTATTGTACATGCAGAATCTAAGCATTACGATGCACGCAGAATTTGTGAATTGTTATAAGGAAAATGTGATTATCTTATAAAAATAATTTTTAATTTAACAACCCATTAATCAATAGTGCATTCATCCAGTCAATCCTTCAAGTGAAATATTTAAATATGAGAAAACAATCGCGAACCTTTTCTTATTTTGAGGTATTGTTAAAATTATATTTAATTTAATTTAAATATAACTTATACTATCGCATTATAAAAAATGGATTGCTTAAAAAAAATCAAGTAAAAAGGGACTACATATAAGGTCGAAAATTTTACCTTAATTTACCAAGCTGCCGTGGCGAAATTGGATAACGCGCAATTCCCGGATAGAATGGAGGTCCGTTGGTTCGAATCCCGGTACCAGCAAAATTTTGTTAATTTGATTTTTCTGCACGTCTTTTCTAATCGATTAATAAAATTGGTTTAGTAAATAATTATTTAAAAGTTTTATGAGATGGTGGTGTCTTGGAAATTTTGAACTGAATCATATTTGGCTGATATAATATATTTGCATTTTAGCACCGTTATTTGTTGACAAAATCGGCAATCAACAAGCTGAATAATAATAATATTTCTGCTTCGGAACATTCTCAAAGCATTCTCGCTCGCTCGTATCATACAATATTTACATATAATGTCGATTCGTAAACATCACTAGCACCCTGTACGATGAAATCTCATCAAGCCGTTGTTGCCGAATGAACACGTGACTCGTCGTCACGTTCCAACTCTCTGGCTCCACCGACACACCATCAGCTTGTATGGACAGAACGGGCAAATCAAATCTGGTAAAAGCGGAGCCCCTCAGTGAAAGAGACGAACTCAGCGCGACATCGAACGCGTCGCTAATCATACAGACAAAGTTTCCTGCTTGCTCGGACAAGAATCGCTTCTACGATCGCTTTCCACGTTTCGGAAAGGGCACACTGCGTCGGCAAACTGGGTTTAAAACGAGCAAGTGTACCGAGGCGTCAAAAGTAGAGATTTGTATACACAGGTGGAATAAAAAGGATTAATGCAAATGTGCCGGGTCAAGCCCTCGGAGAAGTTGCTGAACATCTTTTATAGTGCAAATCTAGCAAAAGGAGAGACCGATGCAGTTGGACATGGCTGTTTTGGAAGGTAATGAAACTTTAAGGGGTGGACAAATATCTCCGATGGTATATCAGCGCTCGATGCCCTCGATTTGAGAAGGAAGAACGGCAATGATAACCATTGTATTGTTTATTGAAGAGGGCGTCCAGTACACACATGCTTTCGGCATATATAAAAAAAAACATCAACAAATTTTTATCCCATAAAAAATATTAATTAAATACTTTATTTAGGCTGTGATCTAAATATGCGATCGAAAATTCTCTTCAATGTGTTGTCCGCCACACTTTTGATATCGTCGCCATTATCTAGTTCGAGGATGACTAACACTTCTACCAATAAACTATCATACTTTTTTCCGCACCATATTGTTCCTCAATGTACTTTTTCTTCCCTCACAATGATGGCGCACTGTCATTCCTGCTTCATCTTCCATTTCAAATTAAAAAAATAAATATATACTATTGTATTTTGCTATTACTTTGTGGTTATTCATTATGAATATAATAACTTTGTTTATCACTTCTTAATTTTTGGTAAAACCAACCGGATTCAGAAACAACCCTCCTTCGTCAGAGTATACTTAATAATACTAATAAAACTTTAAAAATTATGAACAATCTTACCTAGATGTCAAGTGTCCAAATGGGGGTAAATAGTGGGGGTGCGAAAGAAACAGGTGATAGGGTGAAAGGGAACATATTCAAGATAGGACTGTAAGTTAGATTTTTTTGGTTATTTATAAATAGATTCACTATTATTTATGACTTTCTTAATTTCTAATGCTTCTAAATTATTTGGACGTCTGTTTTTACTATCAATGTGAAGAATATTAACTTCTGTATTTTTATCAAAACTATTGTCATTCTCAATAAATTATATAAATTGAGAAAAATTTGAATTACTTAAGCATCTTATATGTTCTTTAATCCTAATATCAAGATTATGACTCGTTTTTTCAATATAAAAGAGGGACAGTCATTACATTTTATATAAACACCCGAGTGAGTCAATTTGTGATCTTTATCTTTAACATTTCTCAAAAAGTTATAAAAAGGACCCTTACGACCCTTAACCTTAACCCTGACGAAGGAACGTTGTTTTTACCAAAAACGTTGTTTTTACCGGTTGGTTTTACCAAAAACGTTGTTTTTACCGGTTGGTTTTACCAAAAATTAAGTGATGATAAACAAAGTTATTTCGTTTAATTATAAATAAATAAAGACTTCATGGGTTTTATCCTATTCGAGTTTCACGTATCGCCGGGAAAAAATTACGCCTTCTGAAGGCTTATCAGTGTTGACTTCATCGTGCGACTTTTGTGTCACAAATATTTAACCGAAAACCACAGCTCGATAAGGCCGACAGGCAAAGTCACACCCGTTTACACAAATGGCCCCGCCGGCCGCGCTAAATTGGGCCTAATGAATATTTAGAGAGAAAACAAAGCGAAGCACGAAGCATCATCTGACTTCGGCGTCAGAGATCAAGGGGGCTCCAAATAGAATAGTAACGGCCGAATTACAAGCAGCGCTCTCGCCCAGACCCGTGATCCATCTCATGGAACCAGCGGTGTGAAGAATGCAGGGCATGACGTTGTAACGTCGGTCCGGGCTTCCTCGCGTTACAAGCAACGAGAATGGCGAGAAAAATGGTCAAATTTTTATTAAATCAGACCGAATCGGAGCTAACACTAAAATCATCTATCCAAACATCGTGACAGACATTCGGCGGTATTCTGAAATAATCAATATTTCTACTTCTGTATCTTGATAGTTATTGTATAAAATAAGTATGATGACAGTATTAAAGAATAAGTGATTTTAGAGAAGAAAATATTTTGAAAGGATTCTAAAAAATGATCCAGTTTTAATATACACATTGAGATTTTCAATAAAATAAAAGTATAAAATTGTACAATCCGCCATTTTAATTGAAACGCCGGTCAGAGTGAATGAGGTCACGCCTCAGTACCCATCACCGTGTCTTTGAATCGTTGCCGTAGACACAATGCAATGTTTACTGATGCTTGAGGTCAGTAGACGAAATGACAGCTGCGGGCGTTTTCGGCGAAATTAAAAATATGTAGATGAAAATGCAATTATATGCGTAAAAACTTAGTTTATTACTGAAATAATGTTATTTTCGGTAATAGTAGACGTGTACCTACAATATAGAATGTTATTTCAAAATCTGCCATCATGCCTATTGTAACGCCGTCAATTTTGACGTTTTTTTAAGTTTGACAGGTTTGAAATTAATGAATTTAATCAATTAGAAAGCTCTTTGTTCATAATTAAGAATAACTTATCGTTTGTTGACATTTCAGAGCTTTCTAATAAATTGAGTTCACTAATTTCAAACCTGTCAAGCCTAAAACGTCAAAAATCGGCGGCATTACAATTGTCAAGATACAGAAGTAGCAAAATTGCTTATTTTAGAATACGGCCGATTGTGCTGCTGAACTCGCATATTGTGGAAACTAGTGGATCCTCTAGAGAAAGACGATGTAAAACCTACCAAGGGTTACGTATATTACAAATTTACCGAAAACATATTATTACTTTCTTCAAAATGGACGCTTATGAATAAAAGTCATTATTCTAGAGTCTATTTACACTCGAGTGTCAACATCGAGTAACAGTAACTCTTATCGGCGGTCGTGTAAATAAACACAAGTAGAGTTATAACAGTATTTTATTCATAACCCTCATTTTGAAGATCATTATGGAACCATACAACGTTAACGCCGATTGTATCAAAAATATAAATTGCTTCATTAGGTGGCGCAGGATTATTTCTAAATGTATCGACAATATAACTTTTATCAAATTACAGGTGAATTGGAAAATTAACGATAAAGGAAAAGAATGGAAAAATATGAATGCCTTAAAAATGCAGTGCTGGAAACATGTTGAAAATACTTGGATAGTTCGATGCACCGCTGTCTCCTGACGGTTCAAAATAAACAACATTCAAATACGCCTTAGAAGCAAACTTCTACATTTCGATCGCCTGGTGAAGCTCGTGGAAGGACCCGGAAGGAGAGGCAGATATCCTGGACTGACTAAGACTCCAATAGGTTATTCGCTGAGAGCTGCAGAGTGTCGAAAAGATGCCTAAAGGACCAATGTGAAGCTCCATTAAAGTCGCGATCCTCCAATCATGATGTAACAGTTAGCTAGAGATGCACAGTGCGACAAAATTAGTCCACATGCATTCGAGTTTAAATGCTGAAGTTTAGTGAAAATTTCGTACACTTTGTGAAGACCATTTTTTAAAATTTTATTATTTTATTGAAATATTCCGCCAGTGCGAATAACATATCGTTCTTTTATTAGTGATAAAATTAAATAAATAAAAACGAGTAAACTACAATTGAATTTACAACACACTAATAATAACACATGGCAAATAAATCCTTCTTGGGTTTGAGAAGACATCTCGCATCCCTAGTGCTGTCAAGGAAAAAAAAGTTACCATCTATAAGACATTATTTAATGCTGGGTATTGAGTAAAAAGGATGGAATGTCCCTCCTTGTATTTGAAAGAAAAATATTCGGTCCAGTACATATAAATGGAGTTTGGAGAATACGATTCAACGAGGTCTACAATATTTACAATGAGCCCAACATAATACAATTTATCAAAATAGGGAGGCCGCGATGGGCAGGGCACGTAGAAAGAATGAGTGAAGAGAAAATACCAAAAAAGATTCTCCAAACAAAACCCCGAGCTAGACGCAGCGTTGGTAGACCCAAATTCCGATGGCTGGATGGAGTGCAGCAAGACGTGAAAACCATAAGCATCAGGGATTGGAGGAGTACATGTTATGATAGAGGAAGATGGAGAGGAAAGTTGGAGGAGGCCAAGGCTCACAGTGGGCTGTGGAGCCATTGATGATGATAAATAAGAATTCGCCAGCGGTTGCTTAGGACCCGTCCCCGGTCTTTTTCATTCAATATAATTATTTGATAAACCGTCGATACGTTTGAGATTTTTCACGAACATTTTGAACGCTTTCGATACTAATTTTGAAAAAGTATTCGGCATTAGTGCACGTTGCATTCTATACATCATACGTATATGTGTCTGGATTGGTAAAAAAAACTATACCAATTTCATTTAAAGTAACAGAAATAAATAAAATCATTAAACACATGTTTTAATCCAAAATACGTGAATAGTAAAATTGGGATTGCGTTGGCAACAAAACTCACAAATCGAGTTTCATTCTTTAAAAACAACTCGTGCAGCCCCAAAAAAAGTTTCTCAAAGAATTGATACAATGACTAATCCAAAATTAGAAGACTGCATACCTCCTCATGTTGAAGACGTTGAAAAGATATTGATATTGTTGGTTCAATTGGTTTGGAAGTCGGAGCCAGTAATGCCAGTAAAATTCCCAAGATCCCGCAAATAGAATACATAAAACATTGTGGTCCCGGCGGAGAGCCAATACGTCCGCGGTATTATTGTCCACCACCGGGTAGATTGGCGAGTATTCAAAGTGCATTCCGGTCGGCGCACGTGGTCGGCAAACCTAGTTAGCTGACGATGACCCGGTAGATTGAAGAGGCAGCCAAAAGGAAGAACGGACTGGAGGGAACTGAGATTATTAATCAGTACGGTTTGATGCGGAAACTCTATTCGCGACTGTTTCACACTCTAAAATAACACCAGATGGGTTAGTCGATCCCGTTCAAAAAGAAGAAACGTTCATTATTTTGGATGAACGCCCATCACTATCCCGGTTTTGTCGACTTGAGATATTAACTTGAATAATCTTTGCAATTACCACTGCAACTCACCACTGTCCAGGCTGCATGACTTGGCAATTAAGAGGCCCTTAGTACACGATTTTCGTATTTGCTCGCGATTTGCTAAATTTAACGTAAACTTATTAAATTTGCAAAACCCATAGCTAAACAGGCTTTTAATCAATTTTATTATGATAGATCCATTTACTCTGGAAGCATTTCCTTAAAAAAATATGAACAAATATATTGTTATAATATCAAAAAAATTATAACCCCGAAACATTATTTTAGTTTTCATGCAATAGAGTTATCTTTGGTACACTTAATCTCTATATTTTCAAATAAAGACCATATGCTTTATTTACAATTGATTGTATAAAGTTTGAAAAAGAAGTGGTGCTATTCAGACATTAATATTTCTCGACAAGTTGTCAAATATATCGTTTTAAAAAAGGCAAAAATTAAACGTTCTGTTTCCTACATAGCAGTATCCATAAAACCATTAAAACATCGATTATTTTAATTAAATTTTACATGCGCACTAAGAAAATTTAACTTTCATTAATATAAAAATATTCAAAAAATTATACCTCATAGTCAAGAATTCGAATTTATTAAATCGTATAGTCTGTTAAAAGATCATTTTTCTTTCAAATCAGACTTCGGTTGGATATTCCAACCGCAGTAGCTGAATAATGCTGTGTTCTTTTTAAAAATTATATATATTTCCATTAGATATGCATTCTAACCACCGAATGTCAAATGTGCCAGTCATCAAAATATTATTTTTTGGTTGTACGTTATAAATAAATAAATAAATTGAGGATGTAACTATCACAGAACAATTCCCACGGTGAATACAAAATAATATTTCTACCAAATAATTGCTAAATAACGGTCGAATTCCTGGTGGTGTTTTTACTGGCATATATGTCAGAAATTGTGCTTATTCTGAAAAAAGGGACGTTTACTTCCGTCTCCGCGTCTGTAAACCACGTACAGGTTGCAAATTGAAATCAAACTCTTTCTTGAATACCTGGGGGGCATCCCATTGATTTTCAATCGGATCCTCCAACACGAAATGGATTTTTGATAGAAAACCAATACTTTTTCATTTATTGTAAAATATATTAAAATCAAAATCTAAAAAGGTTTACCCTCTAGGCAGGGGACAAAAATATTTTCTGGAATACAAAGCCAACTCTTCGTGTAGTTTTAACGTCTGCGAATGTAATCAGGCCTTATTTGAAGAAGCCTTGTAACAGTCTCACTAAAATATGCGTACGTTTGTTTGTAAACAAAGTGCAAAGTGCCATCTGCGATAGTTATACTCACTCGTGTGTATCCTTGTGAGTAAAAAAAAAACGCGTTTGAAATTTTCCGACCTGATCCGTGGCGATCGAGATTAATCTGTAACACACACACACCTTCAGGCGCGTCCGATGACGCCATCGTGAAGACCGCCGAAGCGCATTTTACCCTTTTATAGAAATAGATCAATAAATGAGACGATAAGAATATGCAAGATGATCGAGAATCGGAATATTGATTAATCAGATTATAAAACATCTGAAAATAATGCACTGCATTAAAATTAAATTAGTTTTAATCGTTTTGGAATGTAAATTTTTAATGCAAAAATTGCTCCAACAAAGAACGGAAATGTCCATTGCGCGCCTGCAATTTTTGGAATGAAACTGTCACAGGAGTCTACTTTTTCAGCAGATCGGAAAACGAATATAGTATACAATTGTTAATAAATTCGACTAAATAAACAGGTACAGAGATAAGAAAGTCGCATTTTTCTGGCCTGGCACACTGTCCTTGTATGATTTTAATACATCTTCATTTGTTGAAGCTTTTAAGCAGTTCTATAATATTTGATTTGATCCGTTAGTTTGCCTTCATCACTCGCTTCATAAATTTTCTGTACGAACTCTCTACGCTCTCAACAACTCGTTCTAAATTAATTGTATCGACGACGCTGCAAACAGCTGTAATATGTTGTATCCTACCTTATGCCCTCGGGAGGGCTGTCGGCACGGACTGGCGCGCGTGGCTCCTAGCGGCTCCGCTGGCCTCCTGCGCTTGCCGCAAGCGCTGCCTGCCGCCCTGCCCGGCTGCTGGGCGTGGTGCTGGGCGTGCTGGGCGAGCTGCGGGGCCTGGAGCTGGCTCTGCTGGTGCGGGCGCTGGCGAGGGCTGGAGCTGCGGACGCTCGGCGGCGGCGAGGGGCGCGGGGGGCTGCGGGGCGCGACGTCCACTTGGCGGTATGACGACCGATGGTCACTGAACATGTCATGCATTCCCTGGGGACAACAACAGATCCTATCAAGCATTTCATTAAGGGCGAACACATATACAGGACTAGTACAATACGCAAGGAAATTTGGCGCAGGCACTTAGGTCTCTGGCACATTCATAATAGAGTATCATAATCTTAGGTATCTTCGGGAATCCCAGCGAACGTTCGCTGATTCGGCGAAAACCCTCGCCGAAAAAACCTTGACGGAAATCCAGCGGAGAATCTCTGGCTGAGAGACGTTTCGCAGATGGCTCTGCAGAGGTTGGTGTTTCGGAGTTTTGACAAACGTTATAACTTGAGTTTAACGCAAGCTCGGCTTGATACCGACCCGGTCTAACAAGAAAAGACCCGGCCATCTGGCACTCTAGGTTCGCTGGGAACACCTCCTAGGAAGGCGAGCCCTTTTCGGACAGATTAACCCGCCCGGTAGTACCAGCGAGAGGCTTTATGCGGCGGGGATGCATTCGTATCGTCAGTTACGCCAGGCCGCCCAGCCAACTACCTCTTGAAAATGCCAATTCGGAAAAAACAGAAATTTTGTCAATTTCGACCGGTCCTAAGCCGTTCTAGATAATGGACACCAGCCCGTAATTTTTGTTCATATCCCAGTGCCCGTATCAAGTTTATATTAAAGACTTAAAATCGCACGTTGCATTTGCCCTAATTGTCACATTTCTGCCTAAAAAATATTAAGTATAAAGCTTCAACAGACCAAGACCAAGAGATCCAAGCTTGAGTTAATCATAGATTAATTGTGACCTCACCGGGAATCGAACCCGAATACCCTCGGTGTAAGAAGTCCGTGTCCCGCCGCCGTATCTGCACGAGACATACAATAGCGCAACAGGTCAGAAAATTATAAAACAGTCACAGCGTGGTAGTGGCTGTAGTGTGGTAGATAGAATAAAGAAAGGAGCGCCGAAATGGTTTGGTCATGTGGAATCTATGAACGAGAAAAGGATGGTTAAGAAAATATATGAGGCGAGTGCTGAAGGCAACAGGAATAGAGGGCGTCCGCGAAAGACTTGGCACGATCAGATACAACAAGTGTTTAAAGACGGCCCCTTTAAAAGCCGCAACAACCGTAGAACTTGTATGAATGTGGCCGAAGCAAAAGTGGTGTGCCAGGATAGAAGAGTGTGGCGTTCAAACCCTGCGGGGAATCGGCGTGATGGTTAGTTAGTTAGTCACACCGTGGTCACATGCGATTGGATGTTTTCTGATTTCACTCTTCAATTTTAGCCCCAGACGCCGCTCATGCTGGCTCGTTTGTTTTTCTAGCTTCCAAATTACCAGAAATCGTCCCGGTTCAATTGACGTTCCCTCGGGATTGGCCAGAGTGCGCGCACGTGATCGGTCACAGGCCGCCGCTGCACCGCGAGGGCGAGCCGGCCCAATCAGCGTGATGATTGCAGGCGATGATCGAGGACGCTGAAAGAACTCCTCAGAGACGAGCGAATAAACGAGTAAAAACTTGTTGCGTTCATACAAAAGTCATTGAATGGCGGTTATCGAGAACGAGAATCGAGTTCGTGTCTATTGTTTTCTTCGTGGTAAATTTGAAAGGAAACATGTGATACGACGGAGTGAAGGCTCAGCTAGGTGTCAATGTTCTTTGAAATGTGAAATAAATTTATATGTAATCTTACGGTTATGTCCCACAGTTATCACACAATTTTCGAAGCAGTTATGAAACCAAGTACACATTGTACTTTTACCTGATTCATCTATTTTCACCATATGTATCCCATATAAAAGTGACGTAACTTTATATTTTCTGATATACGTTTTATTTTGGAATAGTGAACACAATTCTCTATGCCAGTCCAAAAAAATGAATGTAAGTAATAATAGTAGGTAATGCTTTCATTATTTTCTGATGTGAAAAATATATACATATATCGTGTTAAATTTTGTTTTTTTTCTAAATATTTTTTATAATTCAGTGTCGCGTTATATTCGGGCATATAGGTATATTTCATCTCAAGGGTGCCTTACACAAAAATTGTATAATCCTTCCTACGCAAGTATTTAAAATTTAACAATAATAAATAACATATATATGCACTGGGTTTTTACCGGGAATCAAATCCGAAACCCCGGTACGAGAAGCCAGTGTCATGCCCACTGAACTGCGAGGGCTCTCGCGTTATTAATGATAAGATAAATCATTTTTGTTTTCGTTCCTCTAAAAAAATATATTTATTGCATTAATCACAATGCCCTAGGCCAAAATGAGTTAGGGGCCTCTTATCTTTCCCCTACTCGGCACCTCTTGTAATTCTCTCGTTCCAGCTTATCTCAAATCTCTTTCTCTGGTGAGTCGTCTACGTATACATAAATTAATCTCAATTCAAACTGTTTACACGTATATTTGTACAAATCGCCGCACTTTTAGAACAACACACAAACCTTAATCATTTTGGCTTGAACTTTAACCAGATCGCAGTCCGAGTTCGGAAGATAGATAGAGTGAGAACGGCCTCTATCTCTTCACTCTATCTCGTGCGATAAAGCGAAACAAACAAAAAGAAGCGTACAATCTCTCTCACGTACTTATAAGAGGGGGACAGCTGGTGACCTGGCGACGTTCTTAAACGATGGTCTGGCCGTCTCCGCAGCCAGGAATATATTACTGACCGCCACGAGTCGAATTTTGTCATTATTATTTCATAATAATAATAATAGTGTTAACCGTGCTACTTTGGTTATCAGATTATCATTATTGTGACGCAATGTTTTCACAACTTTTCAGGGGAAAATATTAGTGATGCAACGAATACGAATATTCGTATTCGCCGAATATCATCACGAATTTTAAAAACAAACTATTTATAACTGAACGCAACGCAAATTGTGCAAAGTGCACCGTGTATCCGAACACACCTACGCACTCTACTATCGGAGATTTCCTTAACATTGAATGAATGGATTGGTTGAGTTCTCAAGTTGTTACTTGTTTCACAGCATAACATGAATTCTTTCATCTAGTTTCTTTGGGTTATTAATAAGGTTAGGTGCTCATTTCATGTGATTTTTGTTTTTTAATACGTATTGTTCGTTCCATTTTATTTCCGGTGTGTATAAAAGTGTTAACTCTAATAAAATAATTTCAATTTAAGTCTAATAACATGACCTCTGTTAAGCGCTTAAAAAGTGATATTTATTTTTGACCGCTGGGAATGTACAAACAGATAAAAGAAATGTTGTGCTTTTTGAACAAAAATTTGCCGGTGTTAAATTTTATTTAATTGTTAAATCTCTTAGTATAAAAAGAACAGTGGTGTATTATTTATAACCTTGTAGAATTATTCATATTCGCCGAATAGTAAGCTTGATATTCGTGAAAGCAGCATTCGTTGCATCACTAGAAAATATCTCGAGTTCTACGACGAACGCGTCCTCAGCATCGCGCACAGCTGATATCATCCGTAGGATAACAAATCGTTTCTTGATTCGTATTTACCGTCCCCTTCACAAGGCCCCCGCATTCCAGTCACGCATAAACATGGATCCCATGTACCGTAAACATAAAAAAAACATATCACGACGATTTTGATGTGAAATGACTCCGAACCCATCTACAGATGATTTCAACTACGATAAAAAATCTTACGTATTTCTTATGAAAATTAAATATATCTTACAAAGTGCTTACTTTTGTAACGATCACCATCGTCTTGTTTCTATCGTCGGCATGTCGTGATAAGAAAACGTAACAATCGGTAGGTACTTTTGAAATCCTAAAAAAAAACTTTCATCAAAAATCATAAAAGGCACAATTGATGGAAAATAAATTCCTGTCAAAAGAATAACAATTTAAACTTTATATTGTGTAAAGTGATCACTTAAGCCAGCCATACGATAAGTCGTAAGCCTTATAAACACCCAAGGCCTTTCCATGTAAATAGCTTCGTCTCTGTGAGACGTATATTTTATTTTTATTTTATTTATACGCTTCAACAGGCCAGGAGGGCCAATTACAGAAGCGAAATACATCACAAAATATCCGGGCTTGATTAAATCACATAGATTAAAATTTTGACCTCACTGGGAATCGAACCCGGAACCCTCGGTGTGGGATGCCGTCATACCCACTGCGCTACAAGGCTACCGCCTATATATAATACATACAGGGTGTCTCATAGCTAGTAGCAAAAACTTAACAGGTGGATTCCTGCCTTGATAATGAATCGAAAATGTTCAAGCAACCATGATAGTTATGGAGTTCAAAGATTGCATGTTTTTTTTTTCAATATTTGTGCCTATTTTTTGTAAAAAGTCGTTACAGTAACTTATATCGATTAGGAAAAATTCATTCGCTTCAATACAACTCTAATAAAATGGTAAAAACCTTGTAAAAAAAAAATAATTTTCATTTTTTGCAAAGGTTTTATCGTTTTATTCCAATTGTATTAAAGCGAATTAATTTTTCATAATTGATATAAGTTAATGTAACGATAGTTCAACTTTTTCCAAAAAATAGGACAGAAATATTAAAAAAAAAATGCAATCTTTGATATTGCATTTCTTCAGAACTATTGATATTAGTTCACGGTTAGTACAACATTTTCTACTCATCATTATTATACCTGTAAAATTATTGCTACTAGCCATGAGACACCTCGTACAATATAACAATATTGATTAAAACAAAGGTTTGAACAGACACGGCGACCGGGAATACAATTACAATATTCACCATTCATCAGGATAACATTTTATTTTTGTGGGCTCAAAACTGTCGGCAAAACAAGCGGCCAGAATCATTTATCTATCCATAAAAAGGTTAATTTTCGCGAAAAAACCAACGTCCGCGGGGACGGCGTCACTTGCGACTGCTCTTAAAACGAAACCAATTTGCGACAGCGGTGTCAGAGTTTCACTTAAGCAGCAGACGGCATAAAAAAAACCATTAAGCGGTTCGCTTTCCGGCAAATACCATCTCCGTTGGGTTTCTACTCTCTCTTCTTGGACAAATTGCGAGAAACCCAACAGACCAAAAGATACGCAAACACACAGTCAGTCACTGTGAAATTCAAGATGGTCTTGAAGTCATTAAATGCTGCTCTTGCGTTTTTCAACAGCAAACGCTTGTCAAGATACATTATAGATGTCTCGTAGAGACGAAGCTAATTTTTGTATGGGAAAGCAGGTACGAAGTCTTTTTGGGTGTTCGTGGGGCTTAATACCTGGCTTAAGTGATCACTTTTCACAATGTAACGTTCAACAATTCCACCCGTGGTAGACTACCACATCTATAAATTGTTTGTATAGTGTATGAATGTTTAACTTCCTTGTTTCGTATGTGAGTGAGTGCTGTTGATAATGAGATATCTATATTTTGATTGGAGTTTTTAAAGCAATTCTATATATTATGTGTATGTGATATTCTTCCGAATTATTAACAATAAACTAGGATACACCTGAAAATTATTTAGATCAGTTTTTTATATATTCAGAATATGTAGAGTAATAATATTTAAAAAATATTTTTAATGTATACTGTTTTCGTTGAATTGGTATTTATTGTTTTATTTCTTCTTCTATTTGCCCATCGTATAAAATTACTATTTCTAATTTTAATTTCATTGAATTGTTAATTTATTGATTTATTTTCACTTTTAATTATACATTTACATCTTATCTTTATATTGTTTTTGTTCTCTGTTGTTATTCTTATCTTTATTTATATTTTATCTTTATTTCTGTTTATTTATTCTTGTGTGTTTTTAAATAATTTGTGGTGACATTTATCTATTCCTTATCCATTTTGTAAAATTTTGAAGTAAAAGGCTTTAAAGCCGTGTATATGTATAAAATAAATAAATAAAAAAAGTAACCCATAAAAACCAAGTTTTTATTATACTCTCTTTCTCATTTACTAGTGGAAACTGGATTGGCGCTTAACCTACGCGTTGGGCTTCGGTCGAACGACGCTACGAAAAGGAGTAATAAAAAATTTCCAAAAATCCAAAATTATACTATAATCAGGTTCCGTGTCTACCAGACGCGTTGAAATATTTTCATACAACTTAGTTAAAAATTTAAAAATTTGCAAAATCCAAAAATTTATTAATTTTTTTTAACGAAAATTTTATAGATCTTCTTGATCGTCGCCACAAGTCTGCTTGCAAAGTTTCAGCTCGATTGGATCACGGGAAAGGGGTTTAAAATGGATCCAAAGTTTTTTCGTCAGACAAGAAGACAAGAAAACAAGCATATGCTATGAGTTAATTAAAGGGAGTAATAAATAAACATTTTGAGTACCTATGTTAAAATTTTTTGAACATAATTAAAATATTCTGAATTTGCTCGAATTGTTGCCCACTCATGGTTAATTTATTCAGTTCACATTCTCTACTGCTACTAGTAACTACAAGCGAAGATAATCCAACACTTTCATAGTCCGCGTTAATAACAATAATAATTTTAATGATATTCATTCATTCAAGACACAAAATTGCATACTTATTACTGTGGAAAATTCTGCCTTGAGTCGGGCACCGGCCTGCATTTCTTGACCTTGTGAACTAAATTCAAAGTTCTATAATCCTGTCTAGTTAGTTAGGAAAATAAAAGTACTGTTAAGGATCAGAAGTAAGATCTTCTACAAGCTGTATTTTCTATTCCACTGTGCGGGCACAAAACAACATAATAAACCATAAATCAATTAAGGTCAGACACGAGTTCAAAGGGTAGAACTCTTATCAAACACATGGTGTGGACGAAGTTCGTTATGCAATTATTAGTAGGTACGTAATTTGCACATTTAACCCTCTGAAACCTGAATTAATTATGGCAGTTGTAAAAAATATTTGATGTATGAAAACACATAACAGAATTTTTTGAAAATTTTTGGTGTTTTTTTTTTCTTTATAAGTTAGAAGTTGTTATAGAACTTATAGTTGAATATTCTGACAAATAACTTCGAAAAATTGATGTATTTACTTATGTTATATTTAGAATACACCCTTAGGCAACAAAATAAATATAATTTGAATAAAAAAATGAATAAATTAAGGTAAGTTTATCCTTAAAATATGCAAATAACAACGGACCGAATTGGAAGATTCATTGAAAGTTGATCTGTCAAAATGCAAACGACAATTTAGGCGGGATTACGTATCGCAGCCAAGCGGAAAAAAATAGACGCCATAGACAAGATTGACAGCAATCAGAAAACAAAAACACGACATTTATATTCGATATATTATGGGAAAAATAAAATCGCAAAGTTAGTGTTCGTTTGAACATACATACGGTCTCAGAGGGTTAACGATGTTTAGTAAAGATAGGGTCATTGCAATATATTACGCATTCCAGAAAAATGATCAAGTTGTTTGTGAAGTCAATCCTCGTTGCAGAAGAATACAATAAGTTAATCAATATCTAGTTCAGTTTGAAGATTATGTAAAAATTGGGCCTTTCGATATCATTGACTTGTATTCCAAAAATAGAGTCAGACAGAAAGCACCAAGTCTCCATTAAATATGCGGGGTAAGCAAAGGCAGCAGTATTAAAAAAAAAATGTTTTGAATGCAGTCACCGAGGATCATTAATTTAGAATGTACTTAATTCTAGATTTTATGTACCTCATCATCATCATCATTCTTGGCACTTCAACCCTCGGTGGGTCTTGGCCTCCTCAATAATTTTCCTCCACTCATCTCGGTCTAGTGCCAGCTCTCTCCAGTTCCGAAGCTCCAAGGCAGAAATGTCTTTGAGGACGTCCATCTTAATTTTGGCCTTCCTAAGCTCCTTCGCCCTATTGGCCTTGAGTTCAGCAGGGACTTTGGTGCTTGATGCTCGGACATTCTCTCCACATGACCCAGCTACCGAAGTCTTCCCAGTTTTATAAATTTTGTGACGTTTGGCTCCTTAAATAGAGTATAGAGCTCATTGTTGTAACGACTGCGCCAAAGTCCATTTTCTAGAACCTGTCCGAAGATAAGCCTCAATATGTTATGTACCTATCCCTTCCAATATCATGTTTCCTATAAATTTATAGACTATATTTCCTATAAAATCTCGAATTTAGTAGGCACATTCTAAATTAATAATCCTCGATGTCTGCATTCAAATTTTTGGATATTACCGCTTTTGTGTTTAATCTTTAATTTTTTATGACGTAATTTCAAATCTTATTTGCTGCATTTTCTCTGTTTCGTGTATTTTATAATATTGTCGACGATATCGCGACGTTATGAGACAAATGAAATACTTGAAATTAATTAAAGTTTTATTTTCCTGTCAAAGTCACCGGATACAAACTTGATTGTAATCGCTATTATGAAACTTGCAAACTGTCACAATCGAGAGACTTCCACTTGTCTGCGGGACACGTTATTAAGTTTTATATATTTGCACGTCTGCCATCGCGCTTATTCATTGTTGAACTGTTGTATTTTCGCTGGTCGCTTACAATTCGCACAAGTCGCCGATTTCGCTAGTATTGTTTTTATGACACGATAAACCGTTCCGTGAAGCGGTTACGTCGCCCTTTATATAGTGAATGTCATTTCGCGAACGTTTTGGTATGATCGACCGAATTCTAAACCTTTCCAGTAATTTCTAATGATCAATTAATGTATATTATAGATGTCAACACAGAGACGAAACTGTATATTTTTTTTTATTAAGGGAGAGTAGGTAGTGGGTGTACATAGGACTTACGACCTATCGTACGGTTGGCTTAAGTGATCCTACTTATAATGATCCTAAAACGTTCAGACTGCTGGAGAATCCTCGATTACTATCAATTCTTCTCGAGACAATACATATGTGTTATGGATAAGGATTTATCTTTAGCATCCTGACTCGACTCGGGGTATACTCGATACAGCGGTGCTGCTAATTTCATAAGCAGCACCACTGCATACGGACCGTTGCAATGGTGTCATTCCTTTCCTCGGGAAGGCGGCGACTTTCTGTATATGGCGAGCCCGCGGCCCAACCGTGACTCATTGTCGAATCGTGACGCGATATTTTTTTATTTAGAACTCTGTATCCTCGTCAGAGCACGCTCAAACGCGGTCTTCTTTCGGGGAAATATAATTACCAACATAAATTTCCTAATAAATGCTCACACGTAAACGGACGTAAAGCAGTTAGCAGAAAGGAAACTAATTGAAACGATTACTAGGATACTCCTGTTTTGAGGTGAGTATCTTACAACACCCGCAACTCTTGGTGCTTACAGGATACAGAGAGTGTCCACAGAGAGTGCACTTCACTGCGGACGATAAGAGCCAGAAGTGCTTATTGGATGAGGAAGTGGAGAAAACAGTGGAATGGATTTCTGATACCAATACTGATGTATGGAACTGAAGCCCGAAGCTGGTAAAAGAGGAGCGAAAGTAAACTGAAAGCAGCGAAATGAGATCACTTCGACATTTATGATAGAGAAATAATGAACAAATAAGGAAAGAACGTAAATACAATAAATTTATAGTGAAATACAATAAAAAAAAAGAGGGAGCCTTACAGTAGTCGCATATGATGTGTAACATTTGACATCTCACAATTAAATATATCAATTGAGCAGCAACAGAAATTAATATCAAAATTTAAAAAAGCTAATACCTACATATTTATTAATTAGTAAATACAAGTAAAGAAAATTAATGTGCATTTATTTATTATTGAATTTTGTCGCACTAGGTAGGTACCGTATATGAGAATTTAAATCATTAAGGGTAGTTATTGGACAGTTTCGAAGATATAAGCCAAAATATATCAAAGTTACAACACGCTTGACACCGTCTCGCAACATATATACAAAATCAGAAGCATTGGCTGTTAGTGTGCGTCTTCGCTGTGATGGCACTTGCTGGACATTGATTTGTTTATAAACGATGATTTTTTGTCCATCGCTCGTGCTCCTCGCGCGCTCGTTGGTTAAATGAAATTGCGCGCGTCTTATATCTTGTCGCGCATTTCTGACCTTTTTCACGAAATCACTGCCACAGATTGCAGGAAAGCGAGAGAAAAGATGTTACACATCAAAAAAGGTTGCACAGATGGTTTGGGCATGTTGAGCGAATGAATAAGGAAAGAATGGAAAGACGGATATATGGTGCAAGTCATATATCCGTCTTTCCAGAAAGAAATGGCGGCTGCAAAATACTTATTGGAACAATAGGTCCTGTTAGGAATCTCAACAATCGGCGAGCTTGCACGCGAAGATGCATGATTGTGGATGAGGCGAGAGTTGTGTGTCAAGACAGAAGAGTGTGCCGCTCCATCCCTTCTCCGCCGCACAGTAAATCGCCTAGAACAAGCCAGGTGGACAAAAGTCATTTCAAAGAGTCGATTAATTAATGATGCCATGACAATAACAATCCCCATCGGTCACAATTCGAGGTAATAATTATGGCAAAAATTCCAGAGCGATTGAAGTGAAGCGATAAGGTAAATCCATTTACGTAAACAATTTAGTTGCAATTTTGCAGTGCTTTCAAAAAATGCGAAATTATTCAATAAAGCAATAAAATATTATTAATCATATTCATCACATATTATTTTAATTCGTTCACAATCAAATCGTAGAACAAAATGTTTTTGTCCACCTAGCTTGTTCTAGGCGATTACCGTGTGTCGCGGAGAAACAGCGTGACGGTAAGTTGGTAAGGAAGCAGCGGTCAACAACATGACGACTGTCTGGAGCTCGCAGTTATACCCAGTCTAAACAAAATACTGACATTCCGACGCGTTCATTCTGACAATTCTTCTTCATGGCTGCGAATCTGCAACCCCACCGAGGCTCAAAGTTACCGCATATTGAGTTTTGGAAACTTGGCCTGCGGTGGACTCCAAAAAGAACATTGACTCAGGGAAACGGAAGCAACGGTCTGTAATCACCATCAACGTGTAATTAAGAAGAGAAGATATACAAAGGGACCTGCGAATATATCCAGGACGCCAGTATACAGGTTGCACTCGGCAGGAATAATAGGAGTAAGGGATAAGGGACTGACAGGAGGAAGCGAAAGGAGGGCAATTGAGAACTTTCATAGCAGCCATCAGGGGGAGGGGATATGAATCTTATAATACGTATTTTTATTTTAAATATGAAAACAAGTCCATCTCACTAATAATCTATTTACACGAGCAGGTATTTAAGCACCATGAAGTCAGTTTTGGTCGAAATTTTGGTATAATTTATGTGTGCTAAAGGAAAGAGACATGGTCGAAAAAAGCGTAGAATGTGTGATTATTATCATAATAGACATGTGTTACATAAAAAGAAACATATCGATGAAATTCAATTAGATGACCAAAACTTTACTATTGGGCCTACCAGTAAGTATCACCACACTGGTTTGTAAACGGGGCACCGTGTACAAAACACCAACTAAACGCACGTTTGTACACGGAACACCGTGCGTATAGTTGGTATTTTGTACACGGTGCAACCGGCATGCGCATGCAAAAGTGTGGTGATACTTGTGCGTGTGATGGGCCCATATGAGTCAATTTTGGGTCTCCTGTAAAGTTGTGATTTTCGAATAATCTAATAAAATGTCTAAGCGTGCTATCCAGTAAAATGCTCTCTCCCACTGTACCACTAAAGAGTAAAGCCTGTGACATTACTGATATCAAAGTGAAGTTCGAACCGAAAGATTCCGAAAAAATTATTTTTATTAGCCAATGAACTGGCTTTGAAAAGCGAGGCTTTGAATTGTTAGACGTGTATATGTATTTCCATATCATTATATTCCTTAGTCTACCGCCTACAGTACTTCAAACGTGCACGGATTTGCATTTGTTCGGTAATGCTGCATTCATTATATCTGACATTATCTTTAAATGGAAACGATCGATGAACTCTGCAAATCAATTAAATGTTGGATGAGTCATGTCTTTTTCACACGGAGTTACAAATAGAATAGACTTTCTCATTCAAGTGACATCCCTATTATTAGTCTAGCTTTTGTATTCCATTTGAATAGAGAGGAAATATATCAATGAAGTTTCAATATTTAAAAAGAAAATCGATTACCTTACTTTACTTTATAAAACAGGTTGAGAAAGTATCTAGCTTACAACTGATTTCTCTAAAATTTACCTCCTTTAAGTTGTTAAATATTTTTATTGTCAAATTTTATAAAAAAAATTGAAAAAAACCTGAATTTATTTATTTTATGTAAAAAAAAAACATTATTTCGTACGGGGTAAGAGCGCTTTCAGTGCTAACGGCTAAGAGTATTCATTATGACCCGGTTGAACACTGAGTGTGGACATTCTGTGTCATTATTTATTATATTATACAGCAGTGTTAGTTAAATTAGTATAAACCACTACCAAATTTTAGGTCTACTGGTTTCGAGACGTGCCCGTCTCTTCTTCAGGACCAACACTATACTAATATGTTCACAACACTATACACCACACTAAAAGCCTTGCACTGAAGGGGGCCATAGGAAGTTTTTTAAGAACACGTTTGATTTTTTTTCTAATTTAAAAGATTTTCTCTCTTTAAAAGCATTATCAACTTACTCTACCCTGATTCTGAAAATATGGATAGTTTTGTGGAAAGTATATACGAATAGCAGCCTTATAATAACGAACGACGCACGAAACAAATTAACACTTGACATCCGAAAATATCGTGAACACGAAATGTGGATTTTACCAAAACGGTTTAGGTAAATAAGTACCTATTACGAATGCCCGATTCACAATTTAACTTAATGATTATTTAACAATGCGATTAGTGTAGATGAGTTGCAGTACGAACGAACTGTGAGCATTAAACGTATTCGTAACGAGTACCTTCGTGTATTCCATGAGAGGTGTTCGTCCAAGCTTCAACTCAATGACATATTTATGATATTCACCATTCAATGTTAAATGAGTTCTGTGAATTTTTATTTATAATGCCCGGAACTGAAAGTTTATTATCTCCATTTCGGTTGCCTTAGAAAGTAGTCAATTTAACCTTTTGACGGGTGAATTTTTATGAACAAAAAGTACCAGGAGGTATCACTTGGCACTACAATTGTATTGAAAGAATACTAGTATTTGTCGAATTGGACTAAAATAATTGAGGGTAAACAACACTGTTTTATTCCACTATATTTATTTTGAATTGTTAGAACGTTTTCGGGATTTCTCCCATTGTCAATAACAACACGTTTACAACTAAATTAAAAATGATTCGAGACAGAATTTATAGGGATTGGGTGGGTGTAATGGTGGTGGGGGTTGGGGGCGGGGTTAGAATGGATAGGAGTGGGGAGGTTATGGGCGGTATCTGGATGTTAATTATATTTTTATTGTTTATTTTATTATTATTTATTTCTAAAATCTCTAAGATGTCCATCTTTGTTCCTTTATTGCACCCATATAATAATTTCGAATCAAACTTATGTCCCTCCATTCTGGCATGCTCTGCCATTTCTGAATTTAAACTAAAGTTAGTTTCTCATTTTTGAAATATTAAAAATGAATTTCCACAATGTTACAAACAAAAAACTTGAACATTTAAAATAATTGGTTTGTATGTATATTTTTTATTATAATTTGACTTTCAAAGCTTGTGCCATATCTTTTCACTCTACATTATTACTTTTTTTTGTTTTTAAATTTCTATTATATTATGTTTTTCTTCTGCTTTTATATACTTGCTTTTTACTTTATATATTTGTATCTGTATTTTAAGTATTTTCTTTCCACTTTATATCATTATTGTGTTTACATGTTACTATTTTTTTTTCTTTAAACTATATATTTTGTTAATGTACACTTTACCTATATGTTAATCCTAAAAGCCCTACAGGGCGTTAATTAAAAAATAAATAAATAAATAAAATAAAAATATATATTCTGTGTCAAGTTTTTTGGTATATTCCGGCCCATCTGTCCGACATTTTGAGGTCGCATCGGAGAAGTCGCAGACACGCATCACGCAGAAAACTAAACAGAAGATTCTCAGCGGTCGTGAAAAACATTTTCAATTATGTTGCCAGAATGTCAGCAGTACAGCTGGTAGGTTGGTACATATCGGATGAAGACAATTTGTCATTTAAATAGGAATACGGCAATTGGAGAATCAGACGGAATCATGAACTGCAAATTTTGTGCGACGAACCAGACATCGTGGCTGCAACGAAGATTGCCCCGAAGAAAGGGCGATAATAATGAGAAAGATGCGAGAAAAATTGGAGTTCACTAGTGGAGAACTTCCTGTGAAAATGACCAGAACTAGCACAAGAGAAGGCAAGATCCTAACCAACATTCTATTTTAAATTATGACTTAATCTGGATGCCGGGCATAGATATCGACAGTGAATGGACGCCCACCGCATTCCCAGGACCGTTTCATGAGCGAAAGCTCCTATGTCGGTCCTACTCATACGCCACCGCAAGTGTTGTCACTGTTCCTCCTCCGAAGCTTAGCATAATTTATTTATTAATATTACGTGATTTCTTTCCATAGATATTGGCAGTAAAACAAAAAGTTTAATGTAGAGAGAAATCGAAAAACAATCATTTAAATCGGACCAATAGGCATAATGACAGTATTAAATAATAAGTGATTTTAGAGAAGAAAATATTTTGAAATGATTCTAAAAATGATCCAGTTTTAATATACACATTGAGATTAATAAGATTTTCAATAAAATAAATGTATAAAATTCTGCAATCGGTTATTTCAACCGAAACACGGATTAGAGCGAATGACGTCACGCCTAAGTAACCATCACTGCGTCTCTTGACCTGTTGTCACAGACACAACGCAATGTTTACTTAGGCGAGACGGCTTGACACCTGCGGGCGTTTTTTTTTTTTTTTTTTATTAATTATTTTATTCATTCATTTACGCCTAAATAGGCTTTTACATATGTAGGTATATAACAGTTATTTGCAAAAATAATATAAACAGAGAGAAAAACAAAAAAAAGAAAGTGTATATAATTTACATTATGGCGGAATGAAGCGCTCTCAGTATCGCGCCCCTATACTGTGACAGGCCAGAACCAAACACGTCCGCTATGTTTGTATAATTGTTACCTAACCTGTGTATTCTAGGTACTAGCGAGTTGTAGTGAGCATTTGTTCTAGTATTGTCACAGTAAAAAGGCGTCGGCATTCGAGTAGTTCGACTGGGTACCTGGAACATTATTAAGGACAAAATTTCAGGGCTGTGGTAATGCGAGTTAACAATTTTATATTTTTTTATAGTTTTTGCGCGAAATTAAAAATAGGTAGATGAAAATGAAATTATTTGCATAAAAACTTAGTTTATTACTGAAATTATGTTATTTTCGGAAATAGTAGGTTATTTCAAAATCTGTCATGCCTTTTATGATTGATGCCGGTCAATCGATACGGCTTTGCAAAGTACCTAACTAAACGTAGCGCGGAAGGAACTATCTCATTGCCGCCAAATGGAGGGATGCATTATTGAGGCGCTGAAAGTTTAAAAGGCAAAGCGGACGGCCCGAGCTTCGAGCTCAGCCGCTCCGCCGGCCGTTACGTAAGCCGGCACCGCAATTATATCGATCGCATCGACAGCCGATCGGTACGTTTCCACTGTAATTTTATTTCAGCGGGACATGCAGGCCCGCGTGGGCGACAGAGCTGCCGCACGTGTGCGAGTACCCGCATGAACGAAACACGACGAAATCTATATTTAAAAAAATAAATGAGTAAAACGGAAATCCAAATTATAATTTATTTATTTATTTTTATCGACAAGTTGAAATAACGATGATAAAATATTTTTTAAAAGTATATATTTTATTCAATTCAATTAATTTATTTTTTATATAACAAACACAAATTTAATTCGTAAATGTTATAAATAATTTAGATATATATAAACATATATAAAACCATTCACATCAGAGGTGTAGGAGAATCCTGCTTCGGAATACCCTCTCAGAGACATGGAACAGATCAATATCCAATAATAATAGTAATATTGTCTAGCATAGCAGTAGTTCTTCCAACAGGCGTAACCATTGGCAGGTTGATATTGGAATGTGAAACAATCTATACTGACGTTGTCTTAGGTAATTATCGGAAACATACAAACCAATGCTCCGCGTAATTTCAGGATTATCGATCATACCGCGCAACAATCGATAAAAATGTAAATCAGATACACATTCCTTCTAGTCTCTAAACTATTGTAGCCAAGCATACCCTGGAGGAACTCGGTTGGATAAAGCCAAGGATAATGCCCGTATTCTCTCATGTGACCCCCAAATCATCGAGCCTCTCTCGAGTCTACTTCGCACCAAGGAGTTGTAAAGAGTTCTCGGTACGCGGGTATTTTCGAAATCCCTGGCTGTACGCAGAACAAATCCTAACATTTTCAATGCAATACCACTGGCCGTCTCTATGTGATCGTGAAATGACGGGTTGCTCACAAATCTAATCCTTAACATTCGACGTTCGTGTTAGTACTAATTGTTTAGTAATCGTGTTACAGCGCAGAATATGCAGGAATGTGTATTTGATTACACATTTTTATCGATTGTTGCGCGGTATGATCGATAATACTGAAATTATGCGGAGCATTGGTTTGTATGTTCCTGATAATTACATTAGATATTGTCAGCATAGATTGTTTCACATTCCAATATACAGGACCAACCTGTCGATGGTTATGCCTGTTGGAAGAGCCACAGCTATGCCGAACAAAATCGCTTTGGGTATTGATATATTCCATGTGTCTCAGGGGGTTTTCCGAAGCGGGATTCTCCTACACCTTTGACCAGATTTTATGTTATTTTTAATTTATTATTTTATTTTGATATATACTTCCTAATATGTATGCATTAAACATTTTGTTTGTAATATACATATTAGCAATAAATAAATTGAAAATTGAAATTGAAAAATAACAGCCATAATGATTTAACGAAATCAATTTTTTTTTTAATTTGTACCATACATTTGTATTAAGTAACCGACATGGAACGGAAGAGCGAATGCGTCACGATCTATTTTAAAATCCACGCTGATTCACATTATTGCGCTTTGTTGCAGAATTCAGTCATATTTCCAAGTTCATAATTACCCTTAATTTAGACTATGAATACCGATGCCTTAATTTTACACACCCACAGTTCTGTCATGAACGCATGTCAATTCTAAATAGTTATCTAGTTTATAAATCTTATGTGATAAATATGATTATTATTATATCAATCAATTCGTATCACCGGTCATAGTACAGGGGTTAAGGCGTCTGACAAGAAATCAAATCTCTCTGGGAGCGAATTTTCCTTAATTTTTGATGTTCTTTTAAACCAGATTAAATCGATTACGAAAAATTCATTCGTTTCAATACAAGTTAAATATAATGACAAAAACCCTGCCGAAATTCCAATTGGAATTCGATCGTATTAAAGGGAATGAATTTTTCATATAAGTTACCGTAATGATAGTACAACGTTTTTCAAAAAATAAGTCAGAAATATTGAGAAAAAATGCAAACTTTGATGTCGCATATCTCCATAACAATTAATATTAGGTCATGGTTGTTTGAACATTTTTGACTCATAATCAAGGCAGGAATATAGTCCTGCGAGGTTATTAATGTTTTCCAAACAACCGAGTTTCCAAATACAAGTATGCAGCGCAACTTTTTTAAACTTAATTACCGAAACCAGCTCAAGCGGGGTGAGCGACATTCGGTATTATTGAACTCGGTACCGCCGTCATTAGGCAGTGTCGGTGTACCAATAATCCAGTGTAAGAAATATGGTGCAATTATCTAATTTTGTAAAGGCGTCACGCACACCAGATTCGGTTTCAATCCCGCTTGAAATAAAGAGCGGAGAGCACTATTAGAAAATACGTAACGTTTTCACATCGAAGCGCCGTGACGTCATCAGGTACATTAGTCTTGGGTGTATTGGGCGGATCTAATATTGGACTGGGCGTGGAGGATATTTTCGGCTCACTTAACGTTGCCCGCGCAACGCGGGGGAGGAGACACCGCGGCCGGGGAAAACCTCCATTTGTTCTGTGTTAGTACAATACTTAACGTACTCCAGTTCTCGGGTGTTCCATTCCAGTGGTTCAAACTAAAGTCGCATCGGGATCGGGTCTGCGAGTACAACTTATCCTCGGGGGCCATCGAGCTGTTAACGTTAGTGTCCGACCGAAACAGGACTTTCTACCGAAATTATTCGGTTATTAGATAATAATAATATTGGATTATTTATATAGCGCCGTTTTTTGTTGTTGTATTTTACTGTTGCCAAAATTTCACCTCAAGGGCGCTTTACACACAAAAAATTTTTACACACTAAAATCATAGAATAACAAAATGAAAAATAAAATAAAAATAAAAGAGAAAGATAAAACAGCTGAAAACATAAAATACTAAAAGAAAACAACGAATATTAAAAAGGTTCTGGGAAAGATTTTGTAAACAAGTGCGTTTTATTTTCGGTATCTGTCTCAGTTTCGGCCGAAACCGAAACTTTTTTAAACATGTTAAAAATCTTTTACTTTGTAATACACACAATATGAGTTATTAAATTACAACTAGTTTCGAGAGGAGCAGTCCCTCTCATCATCAGGTATAGAAACTATAGTTGTAATTTAATAACTCATATTGTGTGTGTATTACAAAGTAAAATAAAACATATTTTAAATTATAATGTTACACCACGAAGTATCTGCCAAATCTTTCAATGATATTATGTTAAAAATCTATTGTTTACTGAAACGTGGCTTATTTTTTTATATTTATACAGAAAGTAAACAAGTTTTAAATGAAATAAAAAACAATAACTGAAGACTGTGAAAAAAAAATATACCATATTGTACTGCTACCTATAAAACAAATAAAAATTATAAAAATTAACAAAACACGTTAACTACTTCTTGGAACAAAAATATGTCAATAATCAACACACATATTATAAAGAATGAACCTCATTGAGTATTTTAATTTTAACTGTTCGAAGAATATTTTTCTTCTGTATGAAGGCTTGAACTTTGTGGTGACATTATTATTAAAATAAGACACAAATTACTTTGTTTTCACCACTTTATCAGATTAAAAAATCTACATGTTTCGAGGACAATGTTCTCTTCCCCGGGATTATTGTGTACTAAAGATCTTTAAAAGTTGTACCAAGCAAATATGTTACGGTGAAGGGGATGGGTGAGGGGGTAGGTGAAGGGAGGAGGGGGGGGGTCGAGGTGTTAATTATTATGGGTCATTTGGACAATGTGCAATGTTATGTGGAAAAATATTTAAAATAGGATTATGCAAAAATTTCGTCTGTTAATTGCGTTTACAATCGCAACATTCTTGAAACTAAATATTTTCGTCTTTATTCATTTATTGAGATCTTTTAATTGCATTTAGTAATGTATGATTACCTAATTAATAACTAGTAACTAACGAACTCAGCTGATGAGCTTGCCGAAACCGAAACTGAACATTCGGTCGGCCACTAGTTAAATTGAATACTGCCCTATTGTTACTAATTGTAGCACAATAACAACCTTACCGCGTGGAAAGAATAGTAATGCGCGCAATTTTATTGTTAGGTTGTTAATAATGACCAATTGTTATCGTCAAATTCAATTTAAAGACAATGAGTTTTAACTAACTTCAGAGTAAATAAACTTTATTAATAAATGAGATTCGGTCCAGTGCAGATAAACGGAGTTTGGAGAATACGATACAACGAGGAGGTCTACAATATTTACATTGAGCCCGACATAATACAATTTAAAAAGAATAGAGAGGTTGCGATGGGCAGGGCACGTAGAAAGAATGAGTGAAGAGAGAATGCCACAAAAGATTCTCCACATAAAGCCCCGAGGCAGACGCAGCGTTGGTAGACCCAAACTCCGATGGCTGGATGGAGTGCAGCAAGGCGTGAAAACCATAAACATAAGGGATTGAAGAAGTAGACCTCATTCCATTTAAGAAAGACAATCGAATTAGTATGTCTAAGCCGTGTGTATGAGGCACATTGTTTCGTTGTGTTAGTGTTTATACCCGTACACACCAACACAACGAAACAATGTGCATCGTACGCACGACTCACACATGCTAATTCAATGAAATTTACTATACTGACAAATAATTTACTATATATGTCAGGATAGAGGAAGATGCAGAGAAATGTTGGAGGAGGCCAAGGCTCACAATGGGCTGTGGAGTCATTGATGATGGATGATGATGATGATGAATGAATGTGAGAGCTATTTGATTCTAAGCATTTTTGCCAATAAATTACAAGCTTATTTTTTACGCCTGTAGAATAAATTCGGCGGTTTAAATTTCAAAAGTGCACGTTATACATTCTCTGTTATAGAATTGTTTGCCGTAAACAGTAAGTTATCGAGGTGCTTGGAAAATGTGGACGGACAGTGCCGGTTGTTTGACGAATGCTTTCTATCGTTAATGTTTTAAATTCGTCGTTTTCAAGTAGCGGGACGTCCCCTGTTTCCATATTTACAACTTGGTGTCGGTTTCTAAATTAATCAACTTCACACTGTTCGTTCAGGAGTGGTTCCTTCACGCCATGCTTTTTTAAAGTTGTATTATCATCAAGATTAAATTAACGCAAAAAATGCACTCAATTCCTATTCTTTTCAATCCCATTTCTGAAGGGTTAAAGTAATGAAAGTAAATACGTCACTCGATAAATAAATACAACAGTCCTAACTTTCAAAAACAAAAATTCCCTGGCAAAAAGAGGTCATTTTAAACATAGTCCATCATTTTAAGAACAACCTATATAATTTGTCTATTTTCTCGCTAGAGTAAAGCGCACATAGATAGTTGTAGTACACATAGTAGTTTTACAAACCCAATATAATTATCAAATACTAGCTGAATATTTGAACATTTTTTTATATTTCCTTTCCGACAGTTAAATGTACCATTTTAAACCTTGGCGATTAAACCTTGGCGATGGCGAAAATGAAATGATTCGCGTCTTTGCTAAGCCCTAGTATAATTCATAATACATTTTTGTCGGTCCACGGAGAGGCGGCGGCAGCAGCACGCGTTAGGCGGCCGGTTCGGGTTTGCCGGCCCGGGGTTCAAGCCCCATTTCCGGCCGTTTAATTTCTCTTTTAAGCCGTGAATTCGGACGTTACATGAAGTTACAGGCAGACAAACAGACGGACGGACGGCAACGAAATTATTATGTTTGCGATATAAAATATTTGCTCGAGATAATACGTAGCTAGAATATACTAATTTATGACATCGACAAAGCACAGCAATGAAGCCGAGACAGAAAGATAATTACCGGTCAAGCCCCTACGTTTGGATTCTAAAACTGCCTCGGAGAAAATGGCCGGTTAAGTTCCTTCGAGCTGGATTGCACGAATTACTAAGCCAATAATTACCTTGTTTATTCAATTCAATGTTTATTCAATGTTACAAAGTTTACAATTAGTGTTTACAAAATTAAATTAAGCTTTTTTCATTGTTGCTGAGAGTCTTGGCAGCAAGTAAACACTACAATTGATTTGATGCCCTGCCTGCTACACTAGTAGTTTACTGTATTATAGCAGACAGTGCTCTTCCAGTAGTATAATGTTCAAGAATATTTAGTATTTATATAACATTTGTGAATCAATATTATTGCCAATTAAAATTGAGTAATAGTAATAATTAAATGTTTACAATCTAATAATGGTGTTAATTAATTCTATTATAGACAAAGGAAAAAAAAAGATCTGAATAGGATATTCAATAAAATAAAATAAAACAATTAAAAGTATTTAGAAAAATGAAAGTAAATGTTCTTGTAGGATTAGTATTTTTCAAATTTAGTTTATATCATGGATTTTAGTAGGTTTTGGACATGCTTCCTTCCCTTTTCATGCAGCCATAGTTTCACTTTTGAAGAAAAATACTCTTAACACTACACTAAAAATATTTTAGTGTAGTGTTAAGAGTATTGAATATTTTTGGTGCTTGGAAGACGTGAAATCTTTGTGAAAATGTTTTTGAGAATTTTGGTACAAGATATTCGCTGTTCACCTGTGCCCTTGTTGAGTGTGAGTTAGTTATTTTTTGGTGATCTTGTTTATGTCGGAAAAAATATTTTAAAGTGTTGAGTAAATATATTTGATTGATGTCCAGGACGTGACATTCTCTGAAAAGTTCTTCTGAAGGATAACGAAATGGCTTTTTATGAAGAACTCTCAATACCATTTTCTGGGCTTTGCTTAATGCATCTAAGATAGTACCTTATAGTACTTGTACCTTAACTGTTTCATAAGGACGTCGACGGATGCCGGTCCTAACGTAAAACGCAAACAAGTGACGCGCTAACGAGCGCTACGCGGACGCAGAGCTCGCAGCAGGATGTCGCCAACCCGTGACTCCAACAAGGGACAAAACACCAACACCACACTGTCTTGAGTGAAATTAAACAGCGCCACACCATGTGTCCCGCTTTAAAGATACTCACGTAGACCCCTTTCCACTTAAGAAAGACAATCGAATTAGTATGTGTAAGCCGTGCGTACGGCGCACGTTGTTTCGTCGTGTTGGTGTTTACATCCGTACAACGACACAATGTGTCGACACATATTAATTAAATTAGATTGTCTTTCTTAAATGGAAAGAGGTATACCTAATATTAACATTATCAACTGTACCATATACACTCATTAAATTTGGCGAAAAACATTGTATAATCTAAAAACTTATTAACCTGGAACTTATTCCTAAAATTGTATTTAGTGATTTGCATTAGTCTGAATATTATGCTCAATATATGTTATCATTTATTATTTTTCGTAATTAATTATTAATTAACCGTGTAAAAGTGTATTAAGTATATTATATTATATCATATTCAAATATTCATAAAATAATACATACTTTAATGTCATTCCAGGGCCATCTATTAGGGTTGACGGTCTGTATGTTAAAAAATATTTTTATATTTTACTACTTAGTTTTAAGAGTATCAGAATCTCTCATCGATAGGTGAAGTATTAAACTGAATACTTGATTGTGTTACTCTCGAAATTTAAATAGTAAAATATAATTTTTTTATTAAACTCACGTAGAGGTAAAAAGGTTAATGTTTTTCACTCAATTTAATGATCATCATGAATAATCTCTACAGTGTTAACGCCGAATTCATCACTAATAGTACTAAACTCATTAACTTTATGATCTTTAGCATGGAATCAACAGTTATAAGTTTTTCTTCATCTTAAGTGCATACAACGTTTTTTACAACCTTTCGTTTCCAAATTCTATTATGTACAAAAATTTTATTTCATTATTTTTTTTAAATAGAGATGCAACCACGAAGTATATGTCTCTTCATTATTCTTATTTGGCGTCCTGGAATGGGACTTGAATCATAGGACCACTAGGCGATAGTCATAACCACTACATCAACAAACTACTCGTCTAATAAATGCATTATCTTTTTATTTTTAGAGGATTTATTTATTTAATTTGATTTTCAATTGTGTATTTTTAACTATATTACACCCTACACATTTTAATTATACCCTGCACATTTTTTCAACTACATTACAAATACATACATAATGCTTTGCTTCAGCACGGGCAATATAATTAAAATTTGCAATATCGTAAAACGAAATAAATGATTACAGAATACGAACCGAAATAATAGTCCTAAATCCGTAATTATTTTCACAGCTAAGTAATAATTTAAGTCAGCATCGAAGAAATTGCCACCTTAATTAACATCGTACTGCAAGCGTCTATAAACACTATCATTGAAAGATTTGGCAGATACTTCGTGGTGCAACATTATAGTTTAAAATATGTTTTACTTTACTTTGTAATACACACACAATATGAGCTTATTACTCCACTCGGTTCCTCATAGACGATGGATAATGAATAGTTTGGAAACCGTTGAAATCCTAAAAAATTTAAATTCTGGAAACACATTAAATAATATTACATTTCAGTCCACTTCACCTCTCCTAGAGCTGTTCGGCGAAAAAAATACCCTTCCCTGCCGCGCGCCCCCCTGACCCCCTGACCTACCCTATTAGAGTGACAAATTTTGTATTTAAGTTAGTTATTATCTATACCTGATGATGAGAGGGACTACTCCTCTCGAAACTATAGTTGTAATTTAATAGCTCATATTGTGTGTGTATTACAAAGTAAAGTAAAACATATTTTAAAGTCTATAAACAAAGTCCGCCCTAACTGAATAAACCAATCTAACTTTCTTCACAAAGTCTATCGTAACTGGTGAGGAACTGTCAGACTTATTTTAATATCTGCACTGTGAATCCTAATGAAAAAAAGTATTCAAACTAGGCTAGAAAGAATCACGCACTCCTATCAAGTGACATTTTGAATTTGTCACACCATTATCGAAGACTCCAGAACGGCCTAGCGTAATCTACGGCTTTCGGGAAGCATCGAGAAACCTTTTCAAAAGCCTGGAAGCCGCGGGAAAGCTCTCCTAAACACTTGGAACGCCTAGAAGGATCGATACCAGCATCGGCCAGATATAAATACGGGCCAGGCCGCGCGCGATTAGTTGTCGCTTTAGCGCGCTTCACGGCGAAACAAAGCGAAGGCAGCCGCGAGGTGCGGAGGCCAGGGTGGCCAACCGAGCGATAATTCGAAAGCGAATAATCTAGAAAAGTTCTTACGTAGCGAAATAAATCGAAGCGAATAATACGTGAGGAAATTGGATGGAATGTTCTAGTGAATAGTGAATAAAGTGAAAGCGATAATAAAGTGTCTATTTACGAGTGATAAATTACGAAATAGTGTAATTTAAATAATAGCGTAATTAATTAATTAATCAGTAATTAATAAAACGGTAATTAAATTCCAGCGTTTTCATTAATTCCTCCCGCAGTCAGACACGTGGCAGCATCGTCGGGATTGTGAACAACGGAACAGACATTATTACGAAACCGATTGAAGTGAAGGATACAAATAAAGTTGTATCAACATAAATTATTATAACTTGTTATTATTTAAATAAATATATTGTCCAAACATAATTTGTCAGAATTGAGCAGTTTCGTAAAGACGGGAGGCTTGTGTCATTAAGTCACGTTTAGGACGTTATGATTTCACTCAACTAGTCAACAGTTTAAAAATTAAGAAAAGTTCCACGAAGCTAAATGCTTGTAATGTGAATAGGATTAAATTGGTAGACTCCCAGGACGGGTTTCGCACCCCAGGCCACACGCAGACTAGGCGAGTGTATTACCGCTAAACTTTAACTACACGTCATTCAAATATTGATTTTATGTGATTTTATTTGATTATCTTTTTATGTGATTATCTCATGTGATTTTATGATAACCGATGATCCCATGACCGACGATCGATGATCACTCATTAATGACACTTACTCTGTACTTTTGACATTTACTTTATACTTTTGTTCTTATATTATCGACCTTGGAATTAATTTACTTTAATTTACTTATTTACACTTTTCTTCATTCATATATGTATATATTTTTTACCTTTACTTTATTTCTTATATCTTTATTACTTTACTTTCTTCTTATTCTTTTAATAACGCAACCATGAAATTAGACATTTTAATGGAGTCCAAATGAATGGAATGGTTCCTTACCTCAGAACAGGTAATTTATGTACCTGGCGAGGTAGGTAACGATAAAGGGCTGCACAAAAAAAGCCGTTAATTGTATTTATTACTACCTTATTCACACGATATGAAAAATGTATGTCGTTTGAACTAGTACCTCCTAGAAAAAATGAAGGGTGTATTTAAATTGAATGTAGTAAAAAAATACTAAAAGAGATCGTTGAACACGAGCAATATGACGTCAATAGCGTTACGATACAGTACATGTCAGGATAGAGGAAGATGGAGAGGAATGATGGAGGAGGCCAAGGCCCACAACGGGCTGTGGAGCCATTGACGATGATGATAATACGATACAACATAATCCCACGTCTACTATACTGTGGAGGTTGATGGATCGACTGAGACCAAAGGAGTACCGGGAATGCTGACGTTAATTGATTGGTGAAATTTGCCAAATAATCGAGGGTAAACCGTAACGGTAAAATAACGTAGGTACCAACTTGGAGAGCGCGGCAGGGCTACCAACTCAATCTAAAACTCTTTTGCACCACGACTCAACTGGCAATTAATTTTAGACCTTTTACATCCTCTTAGATATTTTACACACAAAGGTCACAAGAGAGAGAGAATGATAAAGAAAATAAACGCCGAGAGATAGACAGAGATGTCCGCAAACAACTGTCATCGCGTAGGATCAAGCGCTTTAAATAAATGACAAACTGATAGCAGCCAATCATAATACGTTATTAGATAACGTATCTACGCGTTTGACAGACTGTCTTGTAAAGTCGCTGAATAAATGGACCATATCATTTTAAAAATCAATGTCGAAAATTGATAGAATGAGTTCAGTCCTCACTAAAGCATTCCACATTATTTATTTATTTATTTACGCCTGAGGGGCTTTTACAACATGAGTAAATATTTGAAAACAAAATAAAAACAGTAAACAAAATGTAATTTAAAAATTTGATAAATAATTAACTTAATGCAATTAAGAAAACATATGTACATGGTTACATATACATATACAAAATAAAATACATATACATATACTTGAGTACATACATACAAAAACTTGAGTATAATATCTGTGATAGGTGAAATAAAAGTATAGTTAGGATTGTCTTATAAATAAAATTGCATTAAAATTGTAGTTGGGATTGTCTAATGGGATATGTGACTTGTAGTGTAGGAATCTAAGAAATAATTTGTTTGTGATTGCATTATGAATTCGGGACGGCAGGGTGTAGAGCTGTATCCTGAACAAGTATTGTATCCTGAATACGGCGATTGGATCGATTCATTAATGCCATTAGAACTCTCTATTCTCAGGATAGCAATTATATAACGCTAGCTGTAACCCGTCAAAAATGACGATACTTTTTCATGTTGGTTTCTAAGGAATAAGTATTTATTTATTTTATAAAAAACAAAAAAATATAGTCTAAAGACGGACGGACAGACAGACAACGAAATTATTATAATTGGGATTATATACTTCGTAATTTTCGATGTTGGACAATTTATGTCTTAACGTGTCTTAACAGAAACTATGCGTACGTCTATTTTGACATTACTAATAAAAACATCTTTGCTATCCTGAGACGGGGGGATAAGTATTTTGTACTTTGTGTACGTGTGGTATGGTGTCACTGTAGTTTATACAAAGTTTGTTATTTTTCGCAAATTTATAATTATGTCAAATAACAAAGTTAAACGCTATCAACATCAAAAATAAAATCAAGCACATAATTGCGTATTCGTCAATTCAAAGCAGCTGGAAACATTATTATACAAAAAATACTAAATTCCAGGCGCGTGCAATGGGAACATGAAGCATGACTTTTATTTAACCGTATAATGAATGAAAAAATAACGAAATTAAATATTTATCTGGTGGAATATTATGAAATATTAAAAACTGAATAAAATGTCAATTATTTTGATTTGAATATTACGAGATATATCTTTTATTTATATAAACCGCGAGGAACTTGTCGAAAACGCGGGAAACGTCTCGGAATTTCCTTATCAGAGCATTAGTGAATATAAATACGGCACACGGGAGTAAGGGAGTCAGAGTTTGTTTTGGACGCGCGCGTCTGACAGCGATAATAGAAGCGAAGGTAGCCGCGAGTCGCGAGTTGCCGGGACGGCCAAGCGAGCCGTAATTCGACAGCGAAGATTTCGGAAAGTTTTTACGTAGCGAGATAAACCGAAGCGAAATTAATAAGTACGGAAATTGAATGGAATATTCTAGTGAATTGTGAATAAAGTGTCTATTTACGAGTGATAAATTTGTGAAACAGTTTAATTTAAGGAAAAGCGTTACATTTAATAGTGTTAAGCGACTTTGTACGTTAGTTTAATTAATTAATCGGTATTCAATAAATCCTGTATTAAATCCCGGCGTTTTCATTAATTCCTCCTGCAGTCACGACACGTGATGATATTATTTGAGTAAAGACATATTATTTGAATAACTGCAAACATAATATTAATGTACCGACAACGTGCAAATAGAGCGAATGCAGAAAATGACGTCAAACCGCGCGATAATGCATTTGTAGACTCAATAAATAATGGTTTTCAGCGGTTATATGAAACATAATAAATTGGAGAATTGAAATGATTATTCTGCATTGATATTGACAGCTGTGCTAACCGCGCACAGCGTGTCTCCATAATTGTTTTGAAAGATCTCTTAGTAAATAATATTTTCTCCATAAAGATTGAGCTTTGGAAGCTCGTCTAATATTTCTCGATTATGTGTCGCAAATATTTTATTATAAAAGGATCCTCATCTATTTATCATTTTCCAAAATATAAGCACGCACATATCTCAAGTGTAAACTTGTTACTAAAAAAATCATTTTGACATATGTCACCATATGACACGTGACTACCGTAGTCCGGCATATAGAATTATTTAAAAGTGAATAAATTAAATCGAAGGACAGATTCATTCTTCGAATGTCATTTATGAATGATGCAACAAATTAAAAAAACGAGATAACACGAGTAATTAAAATGCTATTTAATTAAGAATTTCGGTGTGGAAAATTTACAAATTGATAGGAATTTTGCCATTTTTGGAATATTCAATTATTTTTTTGTAGTTTATAGTATATTATTGTATAGTCCTTATTTATGTTTACCTATATGTAATAAAAACTTTAGGTCCATTACAGTCTATGTAAATGGATCTGTGTGATCGAGAGTACAGTAAATCTGCGCAGAATATGTGCAAATACAGTGCAACACCAAAACATAAAAAATATGCCATTTTCGATTAGATGTGTTGAAAGATTCACCGATTGGTATATTCAAAATATGGAACGGACAGACTTTTCGCAGTCGACTTATTAATACGAGCAAGCGGTCGTCGTTTTGTCCTCATTGAACATTTATATTGAAAATGGTTTATGCGGTGTTTTACACTAATGTCACCTCAACCTTTCAAATGTCATGAGCGCGTTAACACGAAAAATTTCGCATGACACGCCAAGTCGTAAGCGCGATGGCACGCTATTTTCGACCTTTCGGAGTCGGGATTAAACGTGCTATTTAAAATCATTCTGCCGTTTGTGGAAGACATTTCCCAGCTTTCTATAGACGTTTCGACGAAGTCAACACACTTAAAGCCTGCCCCCTATTCTCTGTCGTAATCCCTAAGGAAAACATATTCGACAGTTAAAAAGTTAACTAACGAGTTATAACGGTTTTTCCCAATTTTACAATCACAGCAACGCTATGTGTATACATATGCGTATATTTTTTTATATTTATTAGAGACATTATACTCTAATAATAAAACATTATAAATGAAGACTATGCCCATTATCCCAATTTCAAGTGTCTTCGGCACACTCTAGTAACATGTATTTTTGCATTTAAGTATATTTTACACGTATATTTATGTGTATTGTATATTTAGTGTTTGATTAGTATTTAATAAATAATGGATCAAAAGGTTCAGGTCATCGTTTAGAAAATGGATGTTGTGTATGAGTGAGTTTTTGAACGATGATAAGGTATCTGCAAGAATATCAGCATCAATGTTAGGGTCAGCACAATACATACATATTATATGCGCGACACAACCTTGTGTTGGGAGAAAAGTAACCAACATTATTAGTGTGCTGGCTTAATCTAAAGAAATCCGGGTTTCTTACACAGGGTTTAACATGAAAATTTATGTCAGATAGAGAAAGAGAATCAATAGCTCGCTGAGAATCTTGTGTAGCACAACGAGATCGGATATTTTCCGTCGGGACTCAAGTTTGTGCATCTTGAAAAAGACAAGTCGTGATTAAGTAATCACTGGAATTGAAAGCGATCCACGGGACATCTTTTCAGGGTCTTCGAAGACGAAGAAGTCCGAGTGAACAAAAATAATAATTCAATAAATTTTGTGCTTGTCGCATACGGCCATCAAAATTTCCAGCGCCAATACGGCTTACGGATAAAAGCAAATTGACTTAACAGTATAGATAAATGTTGACATCACCGTGTACATAAAAAAATCTTGCGAATATGCCAGCTGCAAGGACGCAAGTCACAATTCCGTTAATTAAATGTGACACTGTTAAGATATAGAGAAAAAAAACACGACCATCTCGTGTGTTGTACGTTGCATCGTCTACACAGAGCACATCAAAATAATAATAATTGCATTTATATCTAGAGCCGTTAAGCGCAACATGATAACGCGATGAAAAATTGCAAAGCGAAAAACAATGTCATAAAATTGATTAAATTTTGCAACGTGCTCGTCCAATTTTCAGCGAACCTTATGTAATATACGCCGCATACAATCATTATTAAGTTTGCTCTCTGCTAACATTTCAATTAATCCAATTAACTCGATCGTGGTTTTGGGTTTTCACGTAACTAATATTGTTACATAATACTGTTGCATAATTAAATGCACACTTGGTTTTCAGAGTCCCTTGAAAATCAATCAATCCAGGTTTCATTACGCAGACCAAACATACGTTACGCACACCCCAAGTTTCTCAACACGGCCCTAAACTCGCTTTAAGTTCAGTGATGTAAAAGAATACAAAATGCAAGATACTTTAAAATCAAGTATTTCGAATACCAGATACAAATAACTTTCTGGAATGGTATCTGAAATACTAGATACAAATACGTATCTTCCAAATACTTTTTAAAGATAAAATCCTTTTGTTAGAAAACACATTTTATTGAATGTAAGTTTATTTTTTTACGTGAATTATTTACGAATAAATCGCGTTGATCGCACAAATGTGACAAGATAAAATATTATATTTTTAAGGTTTTAATTGAGACGTAAGTAAAACCAGTTCTTCAAACATTTTGTCGCTCATTTTTCTTCGATGAGGGCTCATTATAGGTACATCATTGGAAAAAAGTATGTTAGCAATCTTAGTATTTACAAAATACTAAGATATTTAACTGTAATTTCGGATATTTTATACGCACCATATGTATTACCGAGAAGCGAATCTCGACGTTTCGTTGGATGCTTATCCAACGAAACGTCGAGATTCGCTTCTCGGTAATACACACGGTGCGTATAAAATATCCGAAATTACAGTTAAATATGTCTAACGACCGTAATAACAACCTTAACTCTTTAAAAATACTAAGATACCAAAAAATATATCTAAATACAAGATACAAGATGAATATTCAAAAAAGTATTTCAAATACTTGTATCTTAGATAAGTCACATCTCTGTTAATGTTCATGTCATAAAGTCGAGTGATGGAAGAACTAATGCCACAATCAAATCGGCAGCGACAGAGTGTATCAATCTCCATCTGCTACTGTTTCTTAATTCTGTAACAAATCTAAGTTGTACACGGCTAAAAATGAGGTGTTTTTTTACACCTGATCAAACTGTATCTTGTAATTCTAATAATTTAAAGGTAAATTACATTTAAAAAATCGATAAATTTATTTTATTACGCTCATAAAACATTCACTCCTACCCGGCACATACGGGTACGGAAATTGTTTATATTTATTGTTAAATCATTCGGTTTGATATAGAGCTATTTGTTTTCTAAGAGGTCATGTACGTATGCATCCCCACAAATAATTTTAAATACGTGAGTAGTTTTTTTGGTTAAATAGAACACGTTTTAAATACGCCCTGACAAGGCTTGGGTTCAGCGAAACCGGTTGGCGTGGTATTATACAAAGTGATTGTGTTCTGTTTAATGTAACATGTCAAACCACAATGTGATTGCTTCCTATGAAAAAAAATATTTTTGAACCGGCTTTTTTCTTCTTAAGGAAAATTCGCTCGTCGCTGTAGCTCTCTCCATCGAACCCTATTCTGTGCTAGGTCATTTACTTCTCGATAGCTTTTACTTCTAAATTCACTGCAACTATTCTGTACTTTTTACTCCCTTTCTTTTAACTTGTACCGTTTGTTTGCTTGTCTGTCGAAAAAACTATGGATCGATTTTTAACCGTGATCCAATCGAGCTGAAACTGTGCAGGCAGACGCGCGGCGACGATAAAAATGATCTAACAAATTTTCGTTTAAAAAAATTAATTTTTTTAAACGAAAATTCAAACCTGTTTCAACTAGTAAATGAGAAAGGGAATATAATAAGAACTTGGTTTTAATGGGTTAATTTTTTACTGAGATAAGCGCCTCACGGTTTATTAAAATACGAAGACTTCGATGATCGGGCCATGTTGAGAGGATGATCGTACAGCAATCACCGAAGTCATTACTGAACACTAGACCAACGGGGCACAGAAGCATTGGAAGGCCAAAGTCAATAAGCTGTCTCAGAATGTCGGAATCCAAGGCTGGCGAGGAACGGCTCGTAAATGAACCGATGGAGGAGAAGAAGCCAAGACCCACCAGTGATTAGAGAGCCAATAGTGATGATATTTCCACCCTATAACTCCGCCCCGTCAACTGGCTCATTAATGAATTCCCCATTAATGGATATATGTTAATTAATTAAAATAAATTTAAAAATTTCCAAAATTTCTTAATTTTTAGATCCAAAAAATTTTCATTAGATTCCTCAACTACCACATTTCAAAGCATTTTTTCTCTAAAATATAATCATTATTGTATCTCTTAGACCCGGTTGTTTCAAGTTGGATTAAATAAAAGTTCATTTAGATTTTGCATAGATTTTTACGGAAACGGATCGTTTGATTGGTGGAGAACGCAAAATATATACTTTAAACGAACTTTTACTTTAATCCAACTTGAAACAACCGGCCCTTAAGCTGTCAACAACGTTTTTGAATTCGAATTTGAAAAGCGGCCACTCGCACGCGGGAGGGAGCGAGTACAACTTAAAATACAGTTTTAGTTGGAAGCCAAACTAGACAACAGGACCAAATCCGATTTGATATATTGAAATTATTCGCGTAAAGTTGCTAGTTTTGTCATTGTGCCAAAAAGCTGTTTGTTCTGAAATTAATTATTTATGACAGAAATGATTTACGGCCATTTACTAAGTTACTGTAATATCAACGAATGGAATAATTCTAATAAGTATATTATTTACATATTTTTTATATTACTATTAAAAATATATATAAACATAGAGTGACCCATCGTGTACGCCGGACAAAATAGTAAAAATGGTCTATGGTCTGAAATACCGGACACCAACTGAAACTTATACCGTATAACACAACAATTAAACATCGAAAACATTTTTAGTGAAATTTAAAATAAATTAAATTTTAATAAATATTATTATTAAGTTCTACGGGTTAAGTATTTATATGTGTTACAGCTGTTTCGGCTTGTAAGGCCAATATCAAACAGTCATTAATAACACATATAAATACTTAACCCGTAGAACTTAAAAATAATATTTATAAAATTTAATTTATTTTAAATTTCACTAAAAATAAATATGGAGTTCTACAAATTAAAGACAAAAACCATAAATAAAAATAAATAAAATTAAAAAATCGAAAGCATTACAAAAATCGAAACACTTAAAATCATTCACAGAGTAGCAATTGGCGAAATGCAAGACGAAGACATAAATTTACACAAAATACATATGACATAACACACGCCAAAACAAAAACAGGACAACAATCAACAAATCAAAAAACGAAAACAATCCCGACTAATTTGCAACGGATTAAGACTATACAACGACCTGCCACAACAGACCAAACAACTGACCACTGACAAATTCAAAACAGATGTGACAAAAATGCTAAAACTCGGCACCTATAAAAAAATGACTTTGTATCTAAATTATATTATTATTATATTCCTATGTTGAATCATGTAAAAATGTTATCCATGAACCTTTTAGGTTTCTCTTATATTTTAAATTTAAAAAAAATTAAAACGAATTATTTAATTTAGTTGAGCATTTTTTAATGATTTTTAAAGTTGTGATTAATTATGAAATATGATGTCGGCAAAACCTCGGCCGCGGCTGTTCTGGAATACCCCGACCCTTTCGATCAAATTTTCGAAAACTTATTGCAAGACAGTTGGTTCAATTTCAACAAAAAATCGCACAACTTCAAGTCGCCAGATCTGGAGAGCCGATTAACGCCAGCACTTCTGGAAATCACGCGACCAGGAAAATGCTGTCGTAACAAATCGACGATTTCTCTTGCTGTGTGGCTTGTGGCGCTGTCCCGTTGAAACCACGTTTTTTCGAGGTCCACATCATCCAATTGATCCCTCAACAATTCGATATCACGCCGATATCGTATTCCACTTACAGCTCGGCCAGGCTTACTGTCAAAAAGATCCAATTACACCTTCAGTCCATAATCCGCATCGAACATTTTATGGATGCATTGATTTTTCATTCACTAGTATTTTTCCAAAATTCTACTGACTTACAAAACCATCTAAATAAAAATGAGCGTCATCGCTAAGAACGTTTTTTTTTTTACTTTCTTTCTTTCTTTTAACTCGTAGCGTCTGCTTGCTTGCTTGACGAAAAAACTTTGGATCGATTTTTAACCCGTGATCCAATCGAGCTGAAACTTTGCAAGTAGACTCGTGGCGACGATCAAGAAGATGTATCAAATGTCGTTAAAAAAAAATTTGGATTTTTCAAATTTTTAATGGTTTTTTCTTACAATTTAGTAAGTTGTGTGGAGATTCCGACGCATATGGTAGACACGAAACCCGAAAATGAGAAAGGGAGTATTGTAAAAACTTGTTTTTTATGGGTTACTTTTTTAAATATCATTCACTGTTTGGTTTTCCCAATTAGCGAATTATCTCCGTTGCAAACGGGCTTCGTGGCTCAAGCTTCCGAGTTAATTTAACTTTAGGGTATGGATAGGATAGAAGTGAAGATCTTTAGTGAGAATTCGTTGCGAACTGGTTCTGCTAATGTTCGATTGTTAAGAATGTTAAGAATGAGGATGTGTTTAATGTTCCTGGATTCTCATCAATATTCTCACTGACTGCAATATTTTCGAAGCGATTGTATTCTTATGTACATCCGTGATAAGCTCGTAGCATCGAACCCGAAGTCTGTTGGATGTTGCGAATGCTTTTCACTTGGGTATCGGCAAGCCTTTGCCAAAGTCGTTCCGTCATTTTACAGTAGATAATCCAACGGGGACTAACTACACTTCTACACTCAGAGGAAAGACCGCCAGAGACTGACGCTTTCAGCATGCGGCAAAAAATTCGCACGTACGCCCATAGATACCCCCTACACATCTTCATCAAAGGACACCCTGTATTTCATTTTTTGGTGGAAAAAATGAGGATTCCGTATTACTTAAACACAGTAGTAAACACAGTAGCATATGTTACATTAAGTCTTTTTTGTACTGAAAATGGTTCATGTAAGATTATAAATAATAAGTAAATTTTCAAATATTAAAACAGTAATACATAAGTAAGCAATTGAAGACCCCATGCGGAGAAGTTTAACTAACATTTTTGTCAAAAATGAGTTAATAAGCCGTCTAAACTTAATATTGTACGCTCTTTCCATTGGAAATAAGTTCAGAACTTAAAAATAATTAGAACGTGTTCAAATCACAGGGATGAACATGTTAACTACACTTTTTCATAAAAATCAAATCAGTTACTAATGGGAAGAACATGTTATCATCAATAATAATATTTTCATGCCATTATTTTGAAATTAACACGCCTTTTAATTTGATTGGAATATTTATGGTTAATATAAATTTTACTCTGGCAGTACTGTCATATATTTGTTTTTATTTGAAGACTATTATAATATGTACTTATATATTATTTTATATTATTTTATGTACTTATATATGTACTTATATATTATTTTAAAATAATTTTAAATGGTATATACTATGTTTTGTATTATTAATTAACATGCCAGGTAGTTTGTAATTTTGGATAAAGGATGGTAAAAAAAAATTGCAAATGTCTAATAATCTCAAAATGACTTGAATGTTAGTTAACAATTTCTTGCCGTGGGTCTTCAATTATGTAGTAATCTTCTAGTAATTATTTTTGGAAAATTATCGCGTTATTAGGAGGGAGGGGGTAATTTGTTGCTACGCCACAGTTTAAAATGATGTTAATCCAAGTGCAATTACGGTAGTCCACAATGCCCTTTGAAGCAGGCGGAACAATAAGAATAAACAACGTATTGTTTTAACAAGAATCACATTAGTAAGCCTACATGAGCATTGTGTCGCCCAGGCGTCATGAGGAATACTTGAAATCGTCGCTCGACCCGACCAGGAAAAAACACCAGCGCCAATGAATGACTTGTGATTGACATTAATAAATAATATTATCGGATTCATCTTTTGTTGACGCAATTACGCGTCCGCACGACATTCATCGGTAAGTCGCCATTAATCAATTGGATATTAAATTATGTTCCGACGCTGTGGCTCGCAAGACCGGACCTGGGACAAAAAGGGCGTAGCGATCTAGATTTTCAATCTAATGAGACGTGATGAAATAGACCTCGTATCGAGATTAGATTAGATCTGGAGATAAACTCAGATTGTTGGAAAGAGATAAAACATCAACTCAAAACCCGTGTACACGACTTTCGACATGGGCCTAGAATCATGATCACCTAAATTACCTATTTTGAAAAGTTAAACAAACAGAAGGCATCGAATTACAAACATTTATCTACACGGGGACCCGACATGGGGAAGTCTACACGGGGACTACGAAAACAGAGAGTTGTTTCGTAAGAATCTCATGTTAGCAAAATCCATATCTTTGTCTCGTGTCAAATGTCTATCCGTAGGCGAGCCATTATGACGCATGGTCACGGCTGAGACTTTTGATTTTCTGTCTCAGAAATGTGTTGATAAAGGGCGACATTCTTATATGACATGCGTTATAGTCTGCGTAAATAATACATTAGACAGTGAATCATAGCCCGTTCGCGACTTGGTGGTAAGCGACCGTGACAACGAATTTTAAAACTCGTGAACAAAAATGATAAATGCTCAAATGTAGATGATTATGTAGATTATCAGATTTATATTAAGGTGATGTTTGCTTAAAAAAATATATAATTGGAAAAGGGGATATATTCTTAATTTTTTAAAGCCATTTTTTTTAATTAACGTAGGCACACAGAACCAAAGAATATTGTTGAAACTGAGCCTGAAAAACCTGTTTAATGATTACAAGCGACCAAACATTGAGAGAATTTTATGTTGAAATAATGATCAAGTTTTAATTTATAATAATTTTATCCAGAAAGGAGAAAGGTTATATATAGTCTAATAAATGGCTAAGATCTTACGAGAAAAATCTGTCAACTATTGGAAAAATAAATATATGACGTTATTCACCTGAACAGGGAGGCATTACATTTTAAGAGACCGCACCTGCAGATGAAACACAATGAGATCGAATATCTGACATTTACCCGTTGGCATTTTACTCCGCAGATTTCTGATATCACCCGCTTAGCAATAGGGCAGTTGCATAATCGATGAATGTCATATGAAACACAATATGTCATTTAATTAACTATGCTAATTTATGAAATCGTTAAAAGATTGTAAAATAACCCTAATTCACGATTCTAAATATTAACATGAAATCTCGAAGAAATGACGTCGCTTAAAATGACTTTCGTTAACACATTCGACGATGAGACAGTCACAAAGGGCTCAGCCGCACCTAGTCCCGCTCTCATCATTTAATTACAAACTCGAAAGTTTGATTGTCTGAAGCGGCAAAAACTTTAAAAAAGTGCGCTCTGGCGCTATTTGCGTGCTCATTCTGCCAGGAATTCTAAGCAAACGCGACTATTTTAAGCTCGCAACATCAGTTCTATCATGAGAGATGAAGCTTTGAAATACTCGTTTAACCGACAAAAATGATGAAAGTTTACTCCTTTTTTTGTACGAATTTTTTTTCGAAAGACAAATATATTAGGACCTCTTGAAATTAATTTACCTATACAAGAAATTAATTTACCTATACAAGTATCCAAATCTCGAGCGAAGCTGGGTGGTATAGTTAATACCTCATAAATCACAATAGTGTAATTTCTGATAGTAGACCGATGTGTATGAATGATACCCCTTTTTACTCCCTGTCTGCCGGAAAAACTTTGGATCGACTTTTAACCCTTTTCCCGTGATCCAATCGAGCTGAAACTTTGCAGGCAGACTCGTGGCGACTGTAAAAATGATCTAACAAATTTTAGATTAACTTGTTTTAATAATTATAGTATAACGGAATTTTCGAAATTTTAATGGTCTTTTCAAATTGGAATCATTACAAATGAGTAATTACCACGACGCGTGCAGTAGGCACGAAACAAGATTAAAATAGAAAAGGAGTATAATAAAAACTTGTTTTTTATGGGTTAGTTTTTTAATTACATATCAAAAATTTACTGGCACAAAATAAAGTGCATCCACTTAATTCGCATTTAAAAGGAAAATTATACTTCTCCCCGACGTAATGTATCAGTTTCATTGTGTTATTATTTCACCCTAATTTACGATTACGAGAGTCACGATAAGAGAAGCATTAATGGTCATTCCTCACCCCCTCGCACGCGTCTAATAATATTACGGCTTAAATTAGAAATTTGAATTAGAAAGACGACATTTCTAAAGAATGGACCCGCGCGAGTCTGACCTTGACGAGTCTGGACCGTGTTTTTCTACGCAGCGTCTGAAGGTTGCTTCAAAAAGATACAAACGGCCATTACACAACGGCGCGCACGCCCAGAGTCGGCGTCCACAAGCGGAGGGGGTGGAATTGCTTTGTGTGAATTAATTCATTAATTCATCGAGAAATATTTGACGTGACTTATAATTTTAAAGAGTCAATTTCATTGACTGTGTACTACCAAACTAGGCATTCACTTGTCACGGTATAAAACTGTACATTTTGTCATCTTCTACTCCACTTTTCATATCTCCTCCCTAGCAATGAAGAAAGCCCGTCATTGTTTATATGTGCTGTGTCGTCGTTTGGCCATGTGTTACGCAGGTGCGTCCGCTGGGTGGAATCTTCTAATCTAGTAAGTACGGATCTTGAACCTCTTCTTCTTTTTTCAGTTGTTCAGTCACAAAAGTATTCGGGATCCCTACGAATCGAGATCCCGAATACTTTTGTGTTGTTTTATTTGTTTATATAGCTGAATAGCAATTAATGGCTTGCATTTTTATATCAGCAATTTTGATAAAATGTTCATTATGAATCATTGCATTAATGTTTTAGTAGGTGTTATTCCAAGCATCAATCAGTCGATGTAGTAGAGTTAGTAGTAGTTTTTATTACTATGCAAGGTTGACAAAATACAGCAAATATTATTCAAAACTATTTTCATTATTTGAATGTGACATGAACATAAATTTTAAGTACTTACTAAAAGCTTTATAAAAAATGTTGATCAATCCCGATAATCTCGTCCGATTTTTCGGTTCGGGATTGATCTCGCGTAAATGCCTCGAGATCTAGCGGGATCGGGATTGCATTCCCTACTCGCCACCTCTTTTCAGAATCGCCCTAACACCGGTTTACACACACGCACTCGCGCCTCGCCTCGTCGCTCGTCGAGACATGCCGAACACGGACTACCGATCACGCATTCGCCGAGTGCGCTCGCGCGAGTGTGAGCATCGCGCTCGTTCTTTCGAACTCTCGCTCAAAACCGCGGCGACCGGCGAGCCTAGTGTTTACACACTCGGCTCGCGGTTCCTCGCACGATTCGTTTCGACTGTGTCTTAAGACCGTCTTTGAATATTTTCCTCGCACAAAACCCTGACGTTTTTGCCACGAGAGAACTGCGCAAAATTAACTTGTTCGGAGCATAATCCACAAGTGTGCCTGTTGGGAGTGTCAAAATTGGAAACGTTTGTCACTTTCCAGGACATTCAAATTTGTTCTGCGTTTTTCCACTTTATGCCTAAGATCTTCTTCGAGCATCGACGTCTTTACTTCTCAACGTAATTTTATAAAAAAAAGGTAGCCAACGAACAAAATCTAATCAAAAAGGGAGGCTTTATAAATATTAAACCGTTCTCATTTGGATTTCGACATCACATAGTGTTCAATGCTTGTTTGCGTAGTTTGAAGATCCAATGCTTTTTTGCGCTGGATGAGAAATTAAGAAAAACATTATCACATACAAAAATAAAATTATAAATTCCTAACTAATTCATCATTCCAGCAAGTTACGGACGGACATTCGAAATTAGGAAAAAGGATAGTTGATGATAGGTAAAGTTACTGATATATTCGTACAGCGTTTTAAATTAAACTGACATACCTATGAGCTTAATTAGCAGTCAATTATTGTTTTTTGTTTATCTCATTCGCGTGGCATTTGCGTGGCAATGCACATGCAAATCGTGTTAGCACATATACAAACAAAAGCATTTTGACAAAAACGAGCCGTTTCACTAATTAGCCTTTGTAAAGGCCTGATCAGCGTTAGATATAGAAGAGTTAAATAGAAATCGAAGAATAGAGGTTATAATGCAACCGCTGGTGAGCGTCAACCCATGGATTACGTATTTTCTTACCTTCTCCGTGGGGAATGCAAAGAGGATAGAACGCCAGCCACCCTTTTCTCTGTTGGCATATAAGTCTCGCCTCGTCCATATCCATACATGCGTATTATTGAAATAGAATGATCAAAAAATATTATGTTATAATCTATCTACAAATTAAAAGTTATAGGCGAGTTGACCAGAATAAATCTATCTAGTGGATTTTCAGGTGTCCTATTAACACTGCAAGGCGTTTCAAGTACCTAGTAATTATATTATCTTTTTTTACGTGCACAATGCACTATAAAATGATCTAAAACAGCAATGCCATGTTTTGCAACATGACGGCATTTTTTTTCACACGGAAAAAATAATCAAAATTACGCTCCTTTCTGCTCATTTTTAGAAAGAAAAAAAGTAGTATTATTTTGAACGCCTGTTTTGAAAAGAAGGGAAACAAAAATCAAAGTGCATTAATTTTAAATAAATCTGTACCCAGTCGGTAACGTAATCAATGTAGTGTGTCTATTTATAATGATAAGATGTAAATTATTCGTCATTATTTGTTATATTACACAAATATCATGTCTTAAATAAACGTGGACACACGAACCATATGGATACATTTTAAAAAGCAGCATCAACGAAAATAACAAACTAAATTTCCGAGAATATTTTCTGTAATTACGTTGTTTACTCGGCTAAGAGAATAATGTGCATTGCTGAATTCATTTCCATATACATGTCGAAACTTTGTAACCCAATAAGTTTGTTCAACCCGCCAGCCAGCCGACTATACTTACCGCCACATTCTTGGGTGAAAGGTGTACTGGCACTCTGGCAACGAGCCACGAAAAAACTGCAGCGAAAACATATTGGGTAACGGTTACAATTAAAAATATCGGCAAAAAAACATCTTGCCCCGCGGACTCGTAAATGGATATGGCCGATTTCGAACGCAACCGCCAATTCCATTTTTAAACTTGCGTTCGGCTTCAAAACATAATTCTTGCCGGGCAACATGAGCTGACATTGCAGTGTTTGCGTCATTTGAAGCCCTTTATGGTATTAATGCGTTCGACCTATGACCTCTGGCAATGACGTTTCGAGTAACCTATAGGCTATAGGTAAACATTGGCTAGAAACCCACGCATTGAGTTTTCATCTGACTCACCTGTCAAACCGCCACACAAGGAGAATGAATAACACCAACGACACAATATGTGAAAATCTACACTACAGAAAAATGACAATTTGAAGTTGGAGCGTTTGTTTACAAATGTATTGAGAAACATTACAAAGCAGTAGGTAGATAGCTGCGAACTACTTGGACCATAACACTTATAAAATGTCTTCGTGCAACGCGGTCTAATTTCGACTTGGCGTGGCAAAGATTATACGCAAATAACTACCATATTGAGTAAACAATAATGAGCATATGTGTTTAACTTACCTCTCACGCATCAACGTCTTGGCCGAAGACTTCACTATCATACTGAATACGAAAGCAACCATCGGACAAAGGGTCCTTCAAAACACAGCCATCTTGAAAGTTAATACCGTCGTGCCAAATAGTATTTACCACTGCGTCATACCGAATTTCGTTATATAACCACACGATAAAATGTTATAGTAGACATTTTTGCACTTATTTTAAGCATTCACACTTAAAACTATTCACTTTAAACACACTTTTCCGACATTTTTCACTCCATTCTAAATCACAAGCACACGACGCGAGATATTTCACCGTACTCCGTCGACGGCGTCGACTCGCGGCTAGTACAGGATTTCACCACCATTTGCCTCGAAGCGCGGCTGTACGATTTCGAAATAACTGTATTGCCATAATTCGCCAGGGAATATTCCCAATCCTTTTTATTTTAACGCTATCTTCTATCTTGTTTACGTGTGGACAATAATGACTATTTTATTTTATTATAAAAATTATAAAAATTATTTTATTTTATGTAATAAATAATAATAACATTATAAATATAATAACTAATGTATGTGTGTATTTTGATTTTGTTAATACTTCATTTAAATAAAATATTTTTTTATAGTTATAGCTAAAAATATTTGCAATATGTAACGCTTGCTGTACATAACTTTTATTTTTACAAAAACAATTTCACAAACATTTCGGTAAATTAATTTTTATTTGTTTATTTACTTCCCATGCACGGGACTGAAACTCATTTATAAATATGAAAATAAAATATGTAATTTATAAAGTCTTCCACATCTATCCCTGGCTCGGTTTCCATCCCCGTTGCCAGATGCTTATCTTGGATGATTGCGAAAGAAGTGCGTGACGTGTTTTCGTTTTCTGTTGTGTATTCTAAGTTGGAGCCCAGAGAAATAAAACGCTGTTTTTTTTATCGTTGAACTTATTAATAATTTTTATATCAAATTATTTCTAATGTATAATAATTTTTAAATAATGAAAAAAATGTGTAAATCTTTATGTAAACGAAAATCATACAATCTTAACTTAAGTGAGATTCAATTTACGATATATATATTTTTTTAATAAATATGTCATACATATTATACATCGTGAGATCCATAAAATTTCTTCGATAAAGGAATTATTTAGACCTCCATCATATACTCTGGTAATAATTAGAGATGCACCGAAATTCGTTTCACATTCGGTATAGCCGAACTTCGGCAACTTTTACCGAACTTCGTCTTCGACCGAATTTCGTTTAAATCTGCCGAACTTCGGTAGCTTTTTAATTAAATAGCTTTTGCCAGCGACTTCGTTCACGTAGACTTCAATTTGATCCCATAGAAACCTATTACTGGGATAAAAAGTATTTTTTGTTCTTTTCCAGACAATAATCTATCTCTGTGTCAAATTTCATCCAGATCCGTTTAGTCGTTCTAGCGTGATTGAGTAACGTAACAAACATACATCCATCCATCTAAACTTTCACATTTATAAATATTAAATAAGTACCTAGGATTTAAATAAGAAATGGAAAAGTGTAAAGAAATTTAATTTAAAATGAAATCTAGACGAAATGTTGATTTATAAGTAAATAGGTAACGTGTGAATGGATCATGTTTCTTCTTCTCTAGAAAAGAAACCACATCAAGTATCAACAATATGCTTTCATAAAATAAAATAATCAATTTTAATATATAATATTCTATAACAACTATCCAGAACTACGTTGTGCCGCTTAATTTATTAAAAAAACACAGATTAAATAAACATTACACGTATTTTCGTGATGGCGATCTGACCTGCTTATCGGGCAAAAGCGCGCGAAATTTAAGCGAATTTCGGCCGAACATCGGCTTCGGCACATATTTAAACCGAACATTCAGCCGAATTCGACATTCGGCAGAACCCACATTCGGTGCAACAATAGTAATAATAAAAAAAAATGTGCTCAAAAAATTCGTTATTAGGTATCAATTTAAAATATACTGTACCAAATATTTTATGTTTTAAACAAATTACGTACGTTTTTCATAAAAATATAATAAATTAATTTATCTTTTCCCTTTATCATTTAAGTTTCTTCACACTTTGGCAACATTATTACTCTGTCATGTCCTAAAAGTAGACAGCGATAAGTATCGTGGTGTCTCTGTTTACTGGAAGCATTTAATACTATTTTCGTCTCTTTTTGCTGTGAATTGTTTTATTAATAGCAGTAAACAGTCATGAGGCAATGTTCCATTTCTTTCTAACATACATCTCAGTTCATGGAATAGTGGAATAAGTTCTTCATTATTCACGAAAATGTACCTTTTCACAGTATGCAGGTTGATGAATAATATACCGCTTGCTTTTGACATTTTTACTCGGTATTTTATTTTGCTTACTTAGATACGCGAGAGAAAGGTGAAGCAGGTGAGAGGTATGAACGATTATGAATGAAAGAAACAATACGTTCCAACTAAATGTACGAAAGTTAGAAAAGGAGGTCAGATGTGTATACAGATTTCCAATTTCAAAGAAGTGACGCAAAAATTGAACGGAGTATTCTACGTATTCAAAATCCCATTCGGAAAAAAACTTAATTCTTTTATCTTACAAAGGTAGAACAGTAACAAAAAGAATGAGTCTAAACGCGGTTTGTATGGAGCCATAGAAAAATATTAATTAATTAATTTATTTAATGTTTATGGAAGACCAACAGCACAAAAAAAAGCATAGAAAACATTGATACAATATAGATGGCCAATTACAGGTCTTCACATTTAAAAATATGTCAGTAATGATAAATATTTATGATATACTAAGGCATATTAATTATATAGAAAGAAAGAATAAAAAATTTAAACAAACAGAAATATGTCATATAGAAATATGTCAGTAATGATAAATATTTATGATATACTAAGGCATATTAATTATATAGAAAGAAAGAATAAAAAATTTAAACAAACAGAAATATGTCAGTAATGATAAATATTTATGATATACTAAGGCATATTAATTATATAGAAAGAAAGAATAAAAAATTTAAACAAACAGAAATATGTCAGTAATGATAAATATTTATGATATACTAAGGTATATTAATTATATAGAAAGAAAGAATAATTTTTTTTATTATATTAAATTATAATTATAAGAATTAATGCAACTTATTCTGAATAAGTAGAAAAATATTTCCGTTACAAATTCAAATGTTTGATTTTACATAGCAATTTAAGATTTTAACGACGTTGAATTAAGATTAATTGAAATGTAACAAATAATCTGACACGTGTGCCTATTCGCTTTTATAACATGTGTGTATTAAAAATAACAATTTAGTAGTTTGTTTAAAGCAAAAATGACGGTACTTTTACATGTCGGTTCCTAAGGAATAAGTATTTTATTATGTTATTATTAAAAAAAAAAAAATTTAAAAATCGTTACGTAAAAAGACGTTACACGAAGTTACGGGAACAGACAGACAGACGGATGGACGGATAGACAGACAAAGAAATTATTATAATTTGGATTCCAGAATAAATTTTGTGCTGTTTTTTCTTACCAATACTATTTTTGAAATTATCGTGTTTAAAATGAACAATATCGACATCTGTGACCTCGGCCACTCCTGCAAATTGCTTTCACATATTCTATACAGTTTTAATAAAATAAAATAAAAGGGGAATTACGTACAGACAACTCTGACCCCCCCCCTGCCCTCATGTAGACCAGCACATCATTCTACCTAATCCCTCCCAACTCTTTGATCAGGCCACGTGGTTCATGAATGCTCCCTTAACAAATATGGGTTCAACCGTCTGCCAATAACGACTACGAAGGCACATAAATTACGAAAAGAACACACAAATGTTACTTTGGCATCTGAAAGTATCGAAAAGTACGACAATAACCAGATTTCGCATCTGGTATTTCTGCTCAGAAAAAAAGCTTCAAAAGTTTGTATTCAAAACGACCGGCAATGAAAGTTTTTCGTGCAAAACCTATTGATAAGAGGAGTGTTGGAAGACCCAGGATGCGCATGCCAACTATAGTGCGTTTGCTGGCTCAAGAATATTGACGTAAACAATGTTCATTCGGTATCGCGAACTGAAAAAGGACATCGAATAACAGATCGAAATGGCGAAAGCTTCTTGAAAACCATTCGTCCAAAGGGTGATGTAGTAATGCCCAGAGTTGTTAATATTTCGGCAGCCCCTCCCGTTCGCATTTTAACTTACTTTAGCAACTGAAAGCTGAGCGCCGCTCATTGTTCTCATTTTAGCGCTTGTTCAGACACAGCGGGAACCGTTCAGTTTCAGAATCGCGTTTCAAATCACGCGATTTGTGTCATCTGTTCACACAGCCGCGGTTAATAAGCGATTTGTGCGCGCGGAAATAAACGTCAGTTTGACAGTTCTGGTGCCGTTCTCCATCTTTGAATATCAGAGATATATTCGCTCATTACTTTGTTAACGACGGCCGTGTTCCATGGCAAGACACATAAATATCATTATGTCAGTTCATTTTTGGTGAATAAATACGTACTTCTCTAAAATACTCTTTTTTTCCACCATTTCCAAATATCTCTACCAACTCCTGCCAAGCTTGGTTCTTGGCATATTTGAGTAATCCTCACACTATTACAGGTCTTTTCTCCCATATTACAGGTCTTTTCTCCACTTCATCAATAAAAAATTAAGTTTCAAAGCGATCCATAACCATAGAATAGAGAATATAATCCACGCGTGCTCCTGTTGTGACATGGAACCGTGCGGTGCCCGCAACGCGACTGAACACTCTCGTAAGGCCCCATAGTAATAGGATCGTGCGGGCGCCGTGCGGGTCTATTTTCTAGCGGTTGGGTTGCGGGCACCGCAGCGGTTGACTAACCGCACGGTTGTGTCTGAACGATCACATACAAACCTAGGTAAATGAGACCCGCACGGATCTCATGCGATTCTGAAACGGCACGGTTCCCGCTGTGTCTGAACAAGCGCTTACTCTTGTACTTGTGTTTCATTTTTCGCGGTTCGAACCAGTTCGAACTTCCTGACGATTGTTGCCAGAGACGGACTACTTGACCCCCCGACTATGCAAGCCAGTCTGTGCTTGTGATTGGGGAATGCAATCCCGATCCCGCGAGATCTCAAGGCATTTTACGAGATCGATCCCGAACCGAAAAATCGGACGAGATTGTCGGGATTATCGGAATTGATCAGCATTTTTTTGTTTTGTATGTTTACTTGTGTATATCTACAGAGCTTTTAGTAAGTACTTAAAACTTATGTATAAAATAATGAAAATAGCTTTGAATAATATGCTGTAGGTATTTTATCAACTTAACATAGTAATAAAAACTACTACTAAGCAATGATTAATAATAAATATTTTATTGAATATGCTGATATAAAAATACAAGGCGTTGTCGTTAATTGCTATTCAGCTCTATAAACAAACAAAACACAGAATAATTCGGGATCCCGATCCCTAGGGATCCCGCGGAATTGGAAATTCTAATCTCGAGGGATCACGAAAGGGCAATCCCGACTCGTGATTGCATTCCCTACTCGTGATGCAGTATTATGAATTATATAAAAATATATCACTTGTCTAAGACCACTAATGAGTTTAGGAATACACGACTAGTTTCGACAACTGCAGAGGTTGTCATCAACGGGTGATTATATAAACTGAAGCATAAGAGTAAAATTAATTATCTAAGGTACTGATAGACTTATGTTTGGGGGGAGGGGGTTAGCTGGGGGTGGGGTTTGAGTTAACGGTAATAAAGTAAGGAGCGGTGAAGAATTTTGAAATATTATGTTATTGATTAGAGTTTTATTAGAATTTAAAGTATTACAGTATTATGAACTTGAGTTTTGATGGATTTTCAACTTAGTTAAATGGGAAAAAATAAAAATGTACATATTTTTTGTATCGAAAACCAGCGACAGTTTAGTGTTTATAGTTTATAACCAAAGCCAAAAATCGGCCATCGCCGATTCTTTATTGCTAGGCCTTGCGATCGGTTGTATTGGCCGCTACGCGACCATTGTCTGCAAATAGCCATCTACTATGCTGGCCGTTGTACGGCCATTCATGTCTGGTAATAGCTATCTACTGCGCTGGAGCTGGAGTGCCTGGATCAATTATTATAATATAAATATTTGTATAAAATATATAATTTTTTTTATAAATTTTCGTTTTTTTTTTTTGAACTGGCAACTGCAAATCCACTCACTACATACTGAGTTTTTGAAGCAATTATAATATAGATACGTAGCTATGAATGTGTTCGAGTTTGACACATTTCCGACCATAGGAATATTCTAACCTAGAAATTAAAGGTCAAAAATATACTTGCCTGCAGAAAAAATAAAATTGACGTTAGAAAATATAAATATCCACGAAATTATTCTTGAAGCAACTCGAATGTAAAATAATGTAGGTACCTATATTTAACATTTCTACACATTGCATAATATCTAAATGTATTTTTAAATAATCGGTACACCCCGTATCATATTGAAATGTAAACTACATCACTCAACGTTCTTAGGTTTTCACGGCCAATCAGAATCTTCTGGTTTGTGTCCTCTGGGGTATTATGCCGTGTTACAGTTGCCGGCAAACTTCTTCAAATTTTTTGGCGTAGTGGGGGATGCGCAGAAGAAAAATTTTGGGTCTCGTTGGTGGAATGGTACATGCGCAAACTTCCCCCCACTACGCCGAAAAATTTCAAGATGTTTGCCGGCTACTGTATTACTAACTTTCTGTCCGACGTTTCGGATTCCATTGCAGGGTCCATCAACAGGGCTGATGATGGACCCTGCAATGGGATCCAAAACGTCGTCCAGAAAGGTCGTAATAACACGGCATAATACCCCAGAAGAAACAAACCAGAAGATTACATCACTCAAGTTTAATTAAACCATGTAAGCTGCAACATGTAGTAACAATGTAAACCTGTAACAACCCTGGCACATCAAAATGAATTCTAACATCAAAATTCTATATTTGTTACAAGAAAACGTGTTTTTAAGATTTGTGAACATTTGAATAATTATTTAGACAAACAAATCATTCTAACATATAACTGGAGTAATAATATATAAATATAACAAAAAATATTTACCTCAATCAGAAAAAATTACTTCGATTGATCATAAACAATTTTTAGGCAACCCAGTGTCAAACGTAACGTGTAGTACCGAATTTATCCCGAATGGTGCATTGTATTGTCATATATGAAAAGAGGTTAATTTCATTAAAATTACGCGGCAATTTTAAAACGATTATTGCAACATACCCCCGTTGCATTTTAGCCCCGTCTTCTCCTTAGAGGCGCATTTTTTATTACTAAATTGACCAGTACCAAAAAAGATTCACAGAAAATTTCAAAACATAAATATGTATGTATATCATAAATTAGTAAACGTGTATAAATGTTAAATAATTATTTTTATAAGTGACTAGTAGATAATATTTTATGTGTATAATATTTCTACACATTAAATAATATCTGCATGTATTTTATACGATTTCGCCATTCGCTTTTTTTAAGCTGGCTTTGGAAACATGTACAATACTTACAGCAGATCTAGCGCATTCATAATATGGAATAGCGCATTCATAATATAGAATAGCGCATTCATAATATAGAATAGTGCATTCATAATATAGATACCGGGCGCTATTAACATGCGTGGCGATTGATTCAATAATTTGATTTGTACACTACAGGATGAATTAATATTTACAGCAATGGCGTAGAAAATGAATTTTAGCTCGAGTGAATACAATACTTGGTGTGATGAGCTTGGGCCACCAAACAGCAGGGATGTATTGCCCGTCATGTAATTACTGTATTGTTACTCGCACAATCATTGTGTAATATGTATTAATGTGGTAATATTATGCTGAAATCAATATTTTTTGTCCTACTTGGCCGCACATTGGCGCGCTGCCATATTCTACAATAAGCGCTAGACGCCACTGCCCACGTCTACTCATAAGTTAAGGATTCTATCCCTATATATATAAGGATCTCTCACGTCTACACTAACATTAAAAAAATGACTACATATTCACTGGAATTATTTTTTAATTGATTTATGTTTTGTTAATCTTTTGCGACCTTACCCAATGATGAATGAAGAATTACCTCGTTAAATAAATTAAAATAACTTATAATATTTTTTAATTATTAATAAATACTAAAAATAAAATCCTAGACATGCACTACTTTCACGAATACGAATATCAAGCCTACTATTCGGCGAATACGAATATTCGGTAAATTTCGACTATTCGGCGAATACGAATATTCGTATTCGTATTCGTTGCATCACTAATATGCATTATACCTACACAGGGTGTCTCATAGCTAGTAGAAAAAACTTTTCAGGTGGATTCCTGCCTTGACAATGAGTAGAAAATGTTCTAGCAACCATGACTTAATATAAATAGTTATGGAGATATCCAAAAAAATGCAAAAGGTTTGCATTTTTTTTTCAATATATCTGACATATCTTTTGCGAAATTTTGAACTATCATTGCAGTAACCTATATCGATTATGAAAAATTCACTCCATTTAATACAAGTCGAATAAAATGATAAAAACCTTGCGAAAATTGAAAAAAGAATTTTTAGAAGGTTTTCATCATTTTATTTGAGTTGTATTGAAGCGAATGAATTTTTCATAATCGATATAATTTACTGTAATGATAGTTCAACTTGCAGGGCAAGAAAAATGTTCGTGATCCCGGGATTCCGAATCCCTTAATACATACTTAAGCATATATTTTGAAAAAAAATGAAATAAAAGATATACTTCTATACCTACTTTGATTTTTAAATTTAATTTTGTTAGTATACAATTTTAACCTGACGAAGGGGCCATGGGCTCTGAAACATGTTGATATTTTCAATAAAAAAGTGGTGAAAACAAAGTTTATTTCTATTAATTATAGAAATAAATGATATTTCTGGTAATATTCCTATCACAATAATTACAGTAGCCGGCAAACATCTTGAAATTTTACGGCGTAGTGGGGGGAAGTTTGCGCATGTAGACCCAAATTTTGTCTTCTGCGCATTCCCCCACGCCAAAGAATTTCAAGAAATTTGCCGGCAACTTTATCATATTGAAAGGGAATAGGTCGTTCAAGTTATGTGTGCATGTGATTGAGGCGTGGAAATAACTGAAAAGTTTTTTTCACAACAATTTATTAATAGTCAGGAAATACGAAGGAAACACAGAAATATAAACAGTGGAAATATACAAGAACACACAGAATAAAGAAGAAAATATAAAGGAACACACAGAATATAAAATAAAATTATCACAAGTGCCAAGGTCTCTGGCGTAGTCACAAAACAATATTAAGGGCTGGTTGTTTCAAGTTGGATTAAAATAAGCGTTCGTTTAAAGCATATATATTTACAAAACGGATCATCTGATTGGTGGAGAACGCAAAAACCTATGCTTTAAACGAACGCTTACTAATCCAACTTGAAACAACCGGCCCTAAGGCGGGATTCTTGATCTCAATTCACAGATTCTGCGGAGGCTCTTGCCGGAAAAAACTCGACAGCAAGAGAGATGGCGGAGAGATTTCTCGGAGATAAACGCATTGACGACACTCGAGCTTCATGTAAGCTCGCCTTGGTACGGCCCGGCATGAGAACACTCGACTGCGTAGGCGATATCGTTTCCTAGGTTAGCCAGGAATTCCCCCGAATACCTCCTAGTAAGGCGAGGACTCCGAACAGTCTATCCTGGCTGGGAGAGGAGACAAAGTGGAGTTTATTGTGAATTTATTAAAATAATTAGGAATTCGAATGAAAACACTTGTTAAATCAAAGTGAGGGATATTTATTTAAAACTGAACAATCTATTTTTCTTCCCATTAAAAGCAACCATATTTTTACTGCAATATTTCTCAAATATTTTGAATAGAACCTCGTACATAATATGCCACAGAACTTCCAGTTCAATTCATTAAACAGATATCATTCAAGCAACTAAGTACATACATCTTCTGGTTTGTGTCTTCTGGGGTATTATGCCGTATTATTGCGACCTATCTGGCCGACGTTTCGGATCCCATTGCAGGGTCCATTATTAGGGCTGATGGTGGACCCTGCAATGGGATTCGAAACGTCGGCCAGATAGGTCGAAATAACACGGCATAATACCCCAGAAGACATAAACATTCTGAGTGGCTGTGAAAACCTAAGAATATTATACATTTTTGGAACTTCGCATATAAAATGTGGTTTTTGTTAAAAAATAAATGTGTTTACAAAATCTTTCCCAGAACGTTTTTAATATTCGTTGTTTTCTTATACTATTTTATGTTTTGAGCTGTTTTTCTTTCTCTTTTCTTTTTCATTTTATTTTTCATTTTGTTATTCTATGATTTTAGGTGAGGTGGACCCTTGAGGTGAAATTTTCACAAAAATGACGCTATATAAATAATCCTTTATTATTATTATTATTATTATTATTAGCATTATAGTAAGCTGGACACAATACTAGACATCTCGTGGAGCAGCATCAAACCATCTCCGTGTGACGTCGGTCACTTGCTCCATCGCTCATTACAACGCACGAAAAGGCCTGCGAGTGCTCTGCCCAGTAACAGTTTTCATATTATTCGCTCTGCCTCCGTATTTTCAACCCTCCGAATAAATGCTAAAAGCGTAATCATTGTAAAATTTAAATGAATAAAATTGTTGCTTCTTATAAAGTAGATAAGTAAAGCTGTTTCAATTATTTAAGGCACTGTTTGAATACCTTTCTCTAGCTATCAAGAGTATCAAGTAAACTAAGAAGAATACCGAAATAAACGAACACGAATGATAAGCCGACTTGGGCGGGGCTATCGTTCCACTAACAGGATCCTTCTGATCTGAACCACACTCATTTTATATATTTTGACAACAAATATTATGATAGGTGTTCACAAAAAAATGTAGGTATGTATCAAGGACGTAAATGTGACTTTATTAATTAAAGAGGTAAACAAAGCAGCCACACATTTAAAAAAAATTAAATAGAAATGCGAATAATGTATATTTGTCGCATTAATAATGTGCTATAAAAATAGCACTAACTTGCTGGTGTGCTGGATGGGGCTCGAATCATCGACCATCAGATCTTTAGGCGAGCATCATTACCACTATAACCAACAAGCTACTTGTGTGTGTGTGTGTGTTTGTGTAACATATGGGTATGCTACATATCTATGTTTGTGTTAAACCAGCGGATCAAAAGTTGTTTTATTGGAAATACTTTAATTCCTCCCCTACATCTATTGAAATATCCAGCGATGATTAGATCATGATATTATTCCAAAAAGTTTGGTTCTCGTGATGAAATGATAATAACGAAAACTTAAAAAGGTCCTTTGAAAATATGGCTATATCAAATCGTAAAATTTCTCAAAAAACACTATCGCGTGACATGGCTACCCACTTTGTCTGATAAAAGACAGAACAGAGAAAATTACGTTCGGTTAACCCATCAATGTTTCAAACTAGATTTATACCCTTAATTTATTTTTAAAATCAAGGAAAATATAATAATAAAAAAAATCATACTTTCGCGAGATATAATTGACGATAGAGTTATGGAGCAAACGAAATTTGGGGGTTCATTTCCCGTTTTTTTTTGTAATATTAAATTCAAAATCCAAAATTGCCAAACAATACGATACATTTAGGGATTCAGTTTATTACGTAGCTTTAATGTTGCATTATATAAAAAAATTCAACAACGTACCTACTTAATTTTTTTTATTCATTTCGCTATTTTTCAAAAAATCCCACATAAAAAATAATATGTTATATATTCATATAAATAATTCAAATATAATTTGTTTTCGCCACTTATATATTGAAAATATCAACATGTTACAGGGTCAATGATCTAACAACTAAACAAAAAATATAGGTACTGAAAAACTGAACAAAAAATAACATGTTCTATTATATTTTTATCTACCTAATGCGTAGGTATAATATGACGGTTGTTTTTTTATTTATTGTTGTATATAACTAATATAATACACTATCTTACTAGACAAAGGCATCGAACGGGGTAAGGTTTTCGCGGTAAAATTCGGAAAATTATTTTTTCAGTACACCATAGGCCGCCGCCATGAGCGATCGCCTTTCCCGCGACATTTCCGCGCTTGCGCACTGGGCTAATACGGCATTCAAAATGGATCGCTGTCACGGCGACATTGTAGGTTAAGTTGCCCCCGCGGTGTGACATTAAATCGCATAATGATGTTCCGTAATTTCGTGTCCGATCGCATCGCGATGTATTTTGAAAAGTAATAACTGTAGTGCATTGTCGCTGCGCTCCGGCGAACGGCATTTCAAACATGTTTGCGGAGCTTTTGTGATGTAAATATAATATGTGGGGCTGTCATTGTCTCCGTCGTTTTTTTGTTGTGATTATTGTTTGTTTTCGGCTCTTCCTCGATCCTGTTTCCGCTGCGGGTCACCTGAAGAGCAACAAAGGTGAGTTTATTTCATGTTTTCACTGTAAAATTCGTCGATGCGTTTCATCGCGCAATCGTTCATTGTTTTCTACTGAACAGAGTTTACTTTTGTTTTTCAAATGTTTAAATATCGAATGTTACATAAATTAAAAGAATATGAACACGGAAGACTGGAACGTAGTGGTTACTATAAAAATATAACCTTCTCGGGTACCTACCTAACAGAAAATTGTAGTGGAAAACAGTACCTACTTAGTACAAATTCGTATGTGCAAATCCGCTTATTTTCATTCAGTAAATATTTCATTCATGTGTATGTACGCACTTAGTTTCATTATAGCTTTATTAAATATAAGTACCTTCTAGTATATTTTATTGATACGATATAAAACATTGTAAAATACGATTATGGACACTGGCCGATAATTTCACTTTACGCTTCTAGAGCATATTTCAGATTTGCACCATAGTTCTGTTGGAATTAGAATGTAAAAATAAATAAAATCCTAATGTTAAAATTGTCGGAACATTTTATGATGTCTTTACGTAAACATAGCAAATGCACTCTGATATATAAATAGTTTATATCTCCACACGTATTTGTATGTGTTGTAGCGAAACGATTGTTTGTTTTTTGTTCTCAGGTTTTCACGGCCGTTCAGAATTTTCTACATATGAGTATGTACCTACAGTTTTCTGGACTAAGCTATCGTATGTGAGAATATAAGTTCAGGATCTAATTTTTAAAATATGCGATTCTAGTAATTACAAAATTGGTATATGTCTTTATTTTTGGAATTCATAGGCACACAGGTAGCATCTGCCTTTTCATTTCACGCATAATTATATTTACAATCGTATTTTTATGTGCCTTATTACATAGTCTCGCCGCCGAGCTTTTATCGGCAGCATTTGACGAATACCTGAAAGAAATAATAATACCATATAGAACTAAATCAACAGAATTTACACTACTGCTTCTGAACTCATAGAGAGAGAGAGACTTTAATTGAAATGCGTTTTATAACACATATATTAGTTTTCCTGAATGACAATAAATATCTCAAAAAAATAATTCCAAGGCGTAGGATTTATTAATGTATAAGACTGACAAAGAGAGAAGAAAAATTCGATCAATCAATTCCATCGCCCTTTGGTGTCCCTCAAGGCCAAATATAGCCCAATATAGACCAAAGGTATCGGATTAAAAATTAAATGCTATTGATATTAAAATATTGTTCACTATTCTTGATACGTGGAATAACAAGCCTTAAGGCTGGACATTGGATATTCACTGCAAAGGCTACATTTTTTTTAAGGCAATAACTTAGATAAAAACTTTTTTTATTATATAAAAGTAATAAATTATTTACAATAATTAATAAAATATAAGCATTAACCGACAGGCCGCGGCCAAAAAATCGTTTTTAGTATCCTGGGCCGCGCTAATTTTTAATGAACTTTTGTATGTACGCGTAATATATTTTTTATACATATAAAGTATACTTCATTATCTAGAATCCTTACTAAGGAAAATATTAAATATTAATAAAGTTATAATGTTTTAAATTTGCAAGAAATTTTTACGTTTTTTCTTGATTTTAAAACGTTTTTTCTTGATTTTAAAACGTTTTTTCCTAATATAAAGAGATGATTTTAAACAGTATATTCCATTTAATCCCGTATTTGAGACTTTACTCACTTAATAAAAGTATTTTTTTTAAATAAAAATACCTTAATTAATATTTAAAAATAAAAATTCCAAAGTATGAAATGTGTCAATAAATGACGTAATTATAGAACAGAATTCCGTCGGCAGCGGAATATTGCAGTCTAGAGTAGGTGTACATTCTGATATAAATGAATAATAAAAACACACATTTTCGTAAAAAAAAAACGCCGAAATATGCATTTGCAGTAAATGTACCGCCTTAAGTAGGTAATGTTCACATTGAAAAATAGATAATATACATCCGTAGAAAAAAGCGAACAAAGCTATTTTACCTTGTACCAAACGATTTGTATCGAGTGACTTTCAACAGTTTTAATGACCCACATCCAGATGGATTCACCAATACAATGTTGACCTTGTGGTCCGTTATATCACCAGCTATATTTTTGCTATCGTCAATCAATTTGCTCGGTGCATGGTTCCGTCACTCAATATTACCTTTTTCCCATGGCCCAATCGCAATTGGGCCATTTTTGGTATTACGTCAGTTATACAATATCAACTTCCATGACATCAGAAGACTTCATGCGATGCAATCCAATTTGAGGATATTATATTTTATTATATCTCGTGCTGAAAACGTCCGCTGTAAACTAAAATAAGAATTGAATTATATCAGAGAATTTTTGGTAATCAAATAATAATTTAAGAATGTTCTGAAGTCATCAAATTATTATTTGTTTAGCCTTGTGTAATGCGATGTTCCGACTGAACTTTTTAAATGGCAAGATTACAAAAAAAATATTTTCGTTGCGTTCGTCTCTAGCGTACCACATCAGATATTTTAAAACATACGACTGAGCTTTCATGTTCGTCATAAGGGCAACAACCTAATCATAATGGACGGAATTTTTATCGGAAAAAAGTACAGGAAGCGTTGCTGTGTGCCACAAAATATATTTATCTTTTATTGATTACAAGACAATGAAGAGACAATGAAAAGGTCAAATCGGGTTGACGATTGACTATCACATAATATCGATTCGCGTCGCGTAAATATTAAATATACAGGGTTATTTGTAAAACATTAATAACCTCGCAGGACTATATTCCTGCCTTGATAATGAGTCGAAAATGTTCAAACTATTATGACCTAATATCAATAGTTAAGGAGATATGCGACATTAAAGTTTGCATTTTTTTTTCAATATTTCTGACTTATTTTTTGTAAAGCGTTGGACTATCATTACAGTAACTTATATCGAATACAAAAAATTCATTCCCTTTAGTACAAGTCAAATAAAAAAATAAAAACCTTTGAATTCTAATTGGAAAACATTCCAATTAGAATTTTTTCGTGGTTTTTATCATTTTATTTAACTTGTATTGAAACAAATGAATTTTTCGTAATCGATATGAGTTACTGTAATGATAGTCCAACGTTGTGCAAAAAATAAGTTAGAAATATTGTTAAAAAATGCAAATTTTGATGTCGCATATCTCCTTAACTATTGATAAGTCATAATAGCTCGAACATTTTGGACTCATAATCAAGGCAGAAATATAGCCCTGCGAGGTTATTAATGTTTTGCAAATAACCCTGTATATTAGTTTACCTTTCTACTTGCGATAGTGTGCTGTGTACACACAAAGATTATTAGTGATTTTTCTAATTTTTTTTCATTGTCATGGAACTATGTTCTGTATAATCGAAACTTCACAAATAAAATTGTTTTATAATTAAGAATTAATTAAATAAATTTTGTTAAGTGATTTTTATTTTATTTATTACATATCTTTATTTAGTAAATAATACATCATATAATAATTCACCAAAATTAATCATTCATATACATATTATTCACTTTATATATAATACTTCTATTATTCTTCTATGACGCAACGTCTGCATTCTTTCTTGAACATGTTGATTTTTATAATTAATAAAAATATACTTTGACTTCACCACTTATATATTGAAGATATCGACATGTTTCAGGGCCAATGGTCCTTTCATCAGGATACAATGTATACATACTAACAACAAATTGAAAATCAAATTACAGATACTAAAAATTTAAAAAATAATGTATGGAAAATGTAAAAATAATTAAGTAGGTACTAACATGAAAACAAATTACAAGACAACTATTTATAAGTTGTTTATAATATTCAATTTACAATTGACAATTTTTCTTAATTCCAAAATTTCTAATTTATCAAACTGTAATTCTATAATAGTTTGTATGTAAAATTTGTAAATCCTTATTAATATCAAAAGAATGATCCATAAACAATATTGAAACATGTCGATATTTTTAATATATACGTAAGTGGTGAAAACAAACTATATTTTTAGTAATACAATTATAATAATTTCGTTTCTGTCTGCCCATCTGTCTGTCCCCGTAATTTCGTGTAACGTCCGTAACTTTTGTAAATTATTCTTTTTTTCTTTATAGTAAGTTTTTTATAATTTTTTTTATTTTTATAGTATTTTTTTCTTTTTTTATATAAATAAATAAATAGGTACATATTCCTCAGGAACCGACATGTAAAAGTACAGTCATTTTTGACGGGTTACAGCTAGTTATATTTATAATATTAATAATGTCACCACTAAATCAATTTGCTCTGGTAGATTATTGCATACCTTTAGTACTCTGCAATGTAAACAGTTTTACGTAGGTATTTGCTTTTTTTCCTTGTATTATATCCATTTATATCTGTGTTATATGTAATCTTATTTTCAAAGTATTTTGGCATTCTGTCATTTAAAAAATGTTCTATATGAAAATGATTGTTGTTTAACTTTAGATCTTGTTTTACGGTGAGACAAATTAAATCTGTTAACGTCTTTTTAATTTTAGAGTATCTATTTCTCCTTAGAATGTTTCTCTTTCCTCTGTTAATAAAATAGACCGGAAGTTTTGATATTAACGTATTTTATTCCGGTCTATTGACGGAAAAGTTAAAAATATTTAAATTTAAAATATGGTTGCTTCGATCGGGAAAAAATAAAAATATTCTGCGGAAATCCCCTGGGCCGACCGAGTGTCAAACGAAGGAATTCCAAACGAAATTGCCAAAAGTTAAAGAAAGACAATTGAATTAGTATGTGTAAGCCGTGCGTATGAAGCCATGTATTCACTAGGGGACAAATCGCGAAACATTCCGCTCGGCATGTCGCATCCAACATCTACGCTCATGTTTCGGGGACAATGACACGGTCATTTGACGTGTACACACCGGGACTCGCATATCTTGTCGCGGAAATGTCACCCGATGAGGTTATGATGATAGCTGCAGTATCTCATTTGGCGAAAACGGGGTTCCGCGCAATTCGAAATGTTTTTTTGGGTCGCAATTTCAAATTAACGAGGTTTTACTGTAGTAAATTGAATATTATTAAAAACAAGGTCCTTTTTGCAAACATATATTGTTTTCCACACGTCGCGGAAATGTCGCCCTATGAGGTTATGATGACAACTGCGTATCTGTTTATATTAATGAGTTTATCGAAACGTAAGAGGAGAAAAAAGAGGAGAATGCGAAATTATTTACTGCAAAGAAAAAGAAGGACGGACATTCTATGTGATCTTCGATCGATACAGCTCGATGAGTTCAAGAACAATTTCGTTTCCCCACATTGTCATCTTGACAGATACAGCGCATGCGTATTCACTTGTAAACATACCACGTGGTACTGACGCTCCGCGTAATGTTGCAGTGAGCTCGCTCGGGTACAGTGCGCATGGCAACGTTGCCACGGCACGTAGAAATGCCGCGCTATGTTGTGCGCGACGTCGCGGAACTGTGCACGACGTTGCAACGTCACGTAGACTCTGCCGCGCTTGCTGTTGAGGGACAATTTGTCCCTTAGTGAATACATGGCTTGAGGCACAATGTTTCGTTGTGTTGGTGTTTATGTTCAACACAACGAAACAATGTGCGTCGTACGCACGGCGTACACATACTAGTACGCTTGTCTTTCTTAAATGAAATTTACTATACCCATGTCTATTCGAATAAAAACATTTAGTTTTCTTCGATCTTCCTCCACGTAAGCACCGTCCCATGGTGTAGTAATGCCATAATGTCCCAGTGGCCGTTCTAAACATACAGCGGAATTTGACTCTAATTTTGTAATTATTGTTGGCATGGCTAAATTGGCTTGTCACAATAACAAATTTCAGTCAACCGTGACTATTTAATTTTTTGGTTTGTATAAACCTTTTTTTAAACAAAATTTGCTGCAAATACATTTTGTGTGTAATTGTCAAAATAATGAGAAGTAGGTACATACGTTTGTCATAGGTAAGATATATATTAAAAGTTACCGACAAATGGAATGGTCGGTAAATCGGTGAAATATGACTTAAATACCGGTTTAGTTACCGCAGATCTGTAATTACGGATATAATAAAATGTGAATATTATGGTCGTAACTAGTGATGCAACGAATACTACTTTCACGAATACGAATACGAATATCAATCCTACTATTCGGCGAATACGAATAATTCAACAAGGTAATAAATAATACACCACTGTTCTTTTTTTACTAAGAGATTTAACAATTAAAATTTACCAACGGCAAATTTTTGTTCAAAAAGCACATTTGTAACTTCTCAGGCGATTTCTTTTATCCGTTTGTACATTCCCAGTGGTCGAAAACAATCTTTCTGAGGTGACAGTAGACGGCTTTAATGAAAAATACTTCTGGGCCAGTTTTTTGCCATGTTATTAGATTTAATTTGAAATTATTTTATAGGAGTTAACACTTTTACACACAACGGAAATAAAATGGAACGAACAATACGTATTACAAAACAAAAACTTCATGAAATGAGCACCTAACCTTATTAATAACCCAACGAAATTAGATGAAAGAACTCATGTTATGCTGTAAAACAAGTAACAATTGACAAAATGAGAACTCAACAAATATATTCATTCAATATTAGGGGAATCCCCGATAATAGAGTGCATGTGTGTTCGGGTACATGGTGCACAGCCAAACTTTAATTTGCGGTGCGTTCAGTAATAAATAGTTTGTTTTTAATATTCGTGACGATATTCGGCGAATACGAATTTTCGGTAAATATCTACTATTTGGCGAATACGAATATTCGTATTCGTTGCATCACTAGTCGTAACGTATAAAATAAATTTAAAAAAATATTTTAATGAAAAGAAAATATTACAAAGGTTATTTTAGTTCACAATTTATAATGTAAATAATTATCGTTTAGAAGAGGAATAAATATAAGCCCTTAAAAATCTTAGATGTTTTACGTATCATCATTTAGGCTAGATCCAATTTTAGCACATATTAGCTGTGATCCGTACGTTTACGTATCGCTTTCTAAATAATAAGTATTTATTTATTAATTTAAAAAAAAAAGTAATTTAAAATAATTAAAAAAATTATTTTAAAAAGGAAGCTACGCACGTTACTTGTCCGTGAACCTTGTCGTTGGTCCAAATGTCCGTGAAACTTTTGTCGTTGGATCAAATATTCGTGGACCTTTTGTCTTTAGACCAAATAAAAAGAGTTACGGACGTTACAGGAAGTTACGGACAGACAGACAACTAAATTATTCTGATTGGAATAGCTCCTGCTGAAAACAATGTTCTGTAAACAATAGTAAAAATTTGCCACGAATTTTCGGAGAATTCTAAAAATTTCTTGGTAAACAAACCACTAAGCAAGCAAGGTATATATTGTTTTAGACAGAAAGAAAAAATACGATAAAACTCTACAAAATCCTTCCTCCAACCTTCAAAAATATTGAAAAGATTGAAGAGTTGAAAAAAAAAGATAAAAGTATGGCTAAATCAAGTCGATGCAGATAAATTAAAAGGAGTATTAAAAACTACGTGGAAATTTAAAAATAGAAAATAAATAGGTATAAACTCGTCCGCCTCAGCACAGGAACTCCTAGTGAGGAGGACTAAGAACACAAATATCAACAATAACATTATACAAACATACTACATATTAAATATGTATAAATTGTATCTGAATAGAACCTAATAAAAAAAAGACCTGTAATCTTAGAATCCTAGAAAGCAATGTACAGTAAGTCATAATTAACTTCAAAATTAACGGTCTTTGTGAGTCAAAAGTATAAAAATAAAGCCTGAGAATTATCGGACATTACCAAAAAATATTAGACTGATTATTGTTGCTATAAAGTATCTGTGTACAAAAGAATTAGACCTTCTTGGGCAGGCTTTGGCCTTGTGCGTAAGTTTTTGACGGCTTCCTGGGTCGTTAATCGATTTTTAATGATGGGAAAACGTAACTGGAATAACAAATTATTCATAGAAACTTCGTTCACGTCAAAACTGGTACTACCCTCGCCAAGAGACAAAGGAGGCTTTAAGCCATGTATTCACTAGGGGACAGATTGTCCCTCAACAGCACGCGCGGCACAGAGTCTACGTGACATTGCAACGTCGTGCACTGTTCCGCGACGGCGTGCACAACATAGCGCGGCATTTCTACGTGCCGTGGCAACGTTGCCATGCGCACGGTACCCGAGCGAGCTCACTGCAACATTACGCGGAGCGTCAGTACCACGTGGTATGTTTACAAGTGAATACGCATGCGCTGTATCTGTCAAGATGACAGTGTGGGGAAACGAAATTGTTCTTGAACTCATCGAGCTGTATCGATCGAAGATCGCATAGAATGTCCGTCCTTCTTTCTCTTTGCAGTAAATAATTTCGCATTCTCCTCTTTTTTCTCCTCTTACGTTTCGATAAACTCATTAACATAAACAGATACGCAGTTGACATCATAACCTCATAGGGCGACATTTCCGTGACGTGTGGAAAACAATAATTATTTGCCAAAAGGACCGTGTTTTTAATAATATTCAATTTACTACAGTAAAACCTTGTTAATTTGAAATTGCGACCGAAGAAAACATTTCGAATTGCGCGGAACCCCGTTTTCGCCAAATGAGATACTGCAGCTGTCATCATAACATCATCGGGTGACATTTCCGCGACAAGATATGCGAGTCCCGGTGTGTACACGTCAAATGACCGCGTCATTGTCCCCGAAACATGAGCGTAGATGTTGATGCGACATGCCGAGCGGAATGTTTTGCGATTTGTCACCTAGTGAATACATGGCTTTAAGCTTCGGCTCCTTTTGCTATCAAGTTTGTCCTATCGTTACTATTTCTGCTTTGAAACAATGCCTGAGCGACATTGTTTGAAAGTCGGTGAATGCCTGCTAAAAATAAATCTTATTATTTTGTCATCGGCTGTCTGGGGTGTGTAGCATGAAGCAGAGAAGGTGTGGCCCACTTTTAGGGGTGCTAGTCATGTTACAGAATCAAAAAATGTAGGTAAAGGAGGGTGGTAACAACCCTGTTTGCATATTTTATTATCACGGGCAGCCGGCACGGAAAGGTATTCTTTGTTCTTTATTGATATGTTTTTTCATCTGTACAATGTTTTAAATTTATTTTAATTTTATTTTTAATGAGACTAATGGAATACTGGGTTTAATATACATAAAAAAAAATCATACTCAGCCCAATTACAATCGTCTTCGGCCGCTCTAGCGACATGCATATAATATACGTATACGCATATTTATAGTGTATCAACGCAGTGTGATCATGTTCAAAGTCCAATTTCCCAATTATAATAATTTTGTTGTATGTCTGTCTGTCTCCGTTACTTCGTGTTACGTCCGTAACCTATTTATATTCTTTGTTTTTCGAAAAAAAATTTTTACGAAAATTCTTTTTTACGAATTTTTTTTTTGTATTCCTTAGGAAACGACATGTAAAAGTACCGTCATTTTTGACGGGGTACAACTGGTATGACGTGGCATGACCGAACCAGATACCGGAAGGTGGTCCCGTTAGAAGCCTCAATAATAGGCGAGCTTGCATGCGAAGATGTTTGAATGTAGATGAGGCAAGAGTTGTATGTCAGGACAGAAGAGTGTGACGAGTGATGGTAATTAAGTAAGTATGTGTTCTATGAATTCAGGTTATTGTCAAGAATATGTATGTATGTTGTGTAGGAGTGACTTTTTAAATGAGATTAATTTAAATTAAAAAATAATAATATTTAATTTAAAAGATGCAAGAATTATATCAACATCAATGTTAGAACCAGCGAAATACATATTATACCTATGACACATTCTTGTGATGCGAGAAAAATAATCAACATTATTCAGATGTTCTCTTTATTCTAAAGAACTCCGGGTTTCTTATAAAAATTAAATTAATGTCAGATAAAGAAAGCGAATCAATAGCCCCACAGAATCTTGCGTGGCACGACAAGATCGGATATTTTCCGTCAGGACCCCAAATTATATATTTCGAAAAAGGCAAGACGACCCTCGCAGCTGTGAAGATTACTATGTTGACCAGCTTTGTTGAAAAAAAGGTGTAGAAAATGTTTCTGCCCTCCTTCGATTCTTGCAACATGTGTTGTATAATAAGATGTCCAAATAGCCGTAAATAAATTGTTGGCTTCTTGCACGATGAAAAGATTTTCGAAAACATGCTGTAGTCGTGTTGAAGAAGATCAGAAAGTGTTACTCTTAATGGCTTCCAACAACAATTACGCGGACCTAGAGGAACAATATTACCCCTGTAATCATCCTCTCCACCTTTACGTAATACGTATATCTGAAAGGATCTCTTCGTAATATCGTAGCAAGTTTGAGGGAAATATTGAGACGTGTATTTTAGAATCTCGAGACAATAAGATCAAGGGTATAGTTAGGTGACAATGTCTTCAAAAACGTCTTAGGATTCCAGGTCTGGAGAGAGATGGCTTCTAATAGTTGTTGAAGGAGGAAAATTCTTGAGCAAATCAAGATCCACGGGGGATTGTTTAGTCAATAATGATGAGGATGGTGTTGATGCCACGGTCACTTGATTCAGAGACCTCTCTTGGACAGCTTTCTCAGCAAGCATTTAGGCCAGAGTACGTGGGTAGCAATAAGGCAACAGAAGTCCTCAGGTGCGGTGGGCGTAGCTGTTTAATTACTTGAGATGATTGCGGCATTTTTTTTTTTTTTTACATCTCAGACCCACAAAACATCACATTGATATTTGTCTGTAGGTGCATCAATACATATATATATAAATAAATTGTGTTTACCAGAAATACATTCATATTAATTAATTACAATAGATCTTATAAACTCAAATACAAATCAACAATACAATACAACAATACAATACAACAATACAAGAAACAATACAAATATTATCAAAATCAAAATAAGTCTCTTTTATTTAGTAACATATTCATTAATTCTGTATTTTGCCCTTTTTTATTAATATCCATTTTGACACGACATGGGATTTTATTAAATATTTTTGGTATGACATATTTTAATGTTCTTTGTCCATATTTATTTATGACCTTCGGTATTCGTAGTCCTTCTTTATTTAACCTCCTTATTATTAGTCCTTCTTTAACCGTAAATCTGGTACTATGTTTATGAATCAATCTATGCTTATATGTCCCATCTTCATGATATCGTGTAATTAGTTTGTACCACAAGACAGCATTAATTGGCGTAGAGCCTTGTTTCTTGAAGAGTTCCTGTATATCTTTAGTAGCACTTTCTTTATTTATTAATTTTATTGCCGAATTTTGAATATTTTGGATTTTTCTAATATTAGTTTTGCATGATTAGTTTAATTGCTGATTAAATATGCGTTAGTAGTCTTTCTTACATAGATTTTTAACACTCGGTTAAAAACGATTTTTTGACGCCTTAAACATGCCGAATATCCACGAGGGTGGCCTTGAATTATTGTTGTGGTTTATGGTGCGTACATGGACTTCTGTCGGAGACTCGTCACGTAAGTAGAGAGAGCTGTCCCTCGTCTATTGTGGATTGTGCTCTGATGATGGATGCTAGAGAGGACTTGATTTAAGGTATAAACGAGCCGCTCCAGACGGGTCGGCGTCCCACAAATGTCGACCTGGTGAGAAATGAATTTAACTTTAGACTGCTTAAACACTTTGTTGGGACTTGGGTCCCGCTGGGAGATCCTGCGGGACCCTGCTCCGTGGTTACTGTGATGTATTATTTTCTTTACGATTCTATTATCATCCCTATACTGCTTTATATGTTACCTTGTTTTAAACTTTGTTTTTTATTATTGCTTTACTATGTTCTTTACCATGCTATTATTATATATTATTATTGCGTATATTAAAGAGGAAGAATGTTAAAAAATATATAAAATATAATGAAATAAAAGAAAAAACAGAAGATATAGCAGCAACAAAATTCAAACGAAATGAAGTACCTAGTTAAGTACATATTGAAAAATGAAGAAGATAAAAGGACAATACAGATTAGAGCGCCTTTAGTCATTCGTTGTTTTACCGCCAAAAAAACAAAATTTTGTGAATATGCGCACTATTATACTTTGTAGAACATTCCGACACATACCATTGCCATTGATCTACTGGCTAGCAGAGTACCGGGTCTAATAAACCCGTGTCTCCTTCATAATCATATAGCAACGAAATTAAAATTAAAATATAAATCTGCGATGAATGCGGTGAGGATTATTCAGCGCCGATTTTGGTCTTATATATTTGAAGGTGCGGGTAAACCCTTGTATTATATGATAATTGTTTGAACACGGACTGAGAGTTGGATAAGTTAGGATGTGGGAAGAGGTGTTCTGGAAGGAAAGAAGATCAGAAGGAGAGCACGCTCTTACCTTTCTATAAGTTATAATTGAACGTTTTTATTTTTAGGGGACTATGATCCACCGTGTACGCCTAACTGTCCCATCATTAGTCTGCCAATTAGTTCATTCATTTCAGTTCAGTCCCCTGACCCCAGAGCCCTGTGACCATTTGGAACTGAAGCGACCCTAGATACGCAGATATACAGGGAATATTAGCGAATGAACATGCGGATGCAGTAGACATTTTTGCCGATAGTATAACTGTGTATAGGACTAAATTGATACAATTCTTTACATCTCAACTAAATGGTAATGGATAATAAATTTTTCTTTTTCTTCTTACTGCTTAAACTACTGATATATACTCGAATATTTTAACTGTATGTCGGTCTTATGTTATTTTAATTTTATTTTATATATTGTATATTTTGTAAAAGCCCATAAGGGCGTTAAATAAATAAATAAATATAAATTTCGGCGTATTTCGCAGTAAATCGCTAAAATCATCAAAAAATTATTATTGGTTGATGTAATTCGACCTTCGCGTGGATTATTAATGCGTACACAGGGCCGTCTCTAGGTTGTGAGTGAGACAACAGTCTAAGGGCGAAAAATTTACTTTTAATTTATTAAAATTATGATTTTTATTAATGAATACAACGCGCACTCTATTGACAAAATTGAGCTAAAAGTATTTTGTAATTGATCTTTGATTGTATAGCGAAAGCGGAGATCTTAAAATTGGTATACTTTTGATAATATGCTTCTATATATAAACATATTTTCAAAATTATTTTTAAAAACGTCACCCTCTTTTTATGTGTCATCGATAGAGAAATTTCACATATTACAAATACCGATGAAAATATATGAAATAGATTCATAAATATTAATTACATTATGTCAATCAGTATGGATAATATGGGGTAATGTTTTCATTCATAATTTTTATTATAAGAATCCTTAAAAATACGACTCTATTAAAACGCATATGATTGGTCGTGATGTATCAATTCGCGTGTTGGTGTAGTGCCGTATTTGTACATCTGAATACCATACAATTGTGACGCACGTATTCGTTTCTAGTGAAAGTGTTTTGGCGGGAATTTAAAATGTTGAATTTCAAAATCATTTTTATACTCACTGAAGTAAAGACTGTTTTATTTTAATAAATGTGAAATTTCCCTATTGAATAGTGGCGGTTTCGGTATTATTTTATGAAATGGAAACATGGCTACTTACACTAAAATACTTCTTGATATATTCAGAAGAATGTTCCAAATACGCTGGATGTACAGAGCTATGAATTAAGATATTGTGGTTTGGATGAATAGAGTTAGGAATATAGATATTTTGGTTTGGACGAATAGAGAAAAATGAGTATTTAAACGATAAAAATTCGTAATTTCAACATCTCAGACATGTAACGAGACATTTGGAGAAGTATCATCATCTTAAAGCATAAAAGCTGTATATAAGGAGAACATCACCGCTGAAAAACCCGAGCAATGGATTGGCCAGTCTACTTTGGAGCTTTTCAGGTAAACAAGGTGATGGTAGCCAATATCCGATGAATGAATGTGGACCAAGAAGAAAAATAATAGATGTATCCTTTTAGGGGCGAAATTTTGTCGGTCGGCTGAAGGTGGGGTATTACCTAGAGCTGGCCCTGCGTGCGTGTGCGTGTAGGTACTAATACCAATCCTAGCTACCTGCTCATTTCTAATGCATGGCAATTAATTATACTTATTGGTTGAGTACAGTGTTCAGTGTACTGAGTGTATCGACCGCAATAATGGCGGGATGGAATTGGGGTGTGGGAATTGTGCCGATGGACAAAACTGATAATGTCCTTTGTCCTCTAACGGTAAATACCGGTAGGCTCCATGTTATTGGCTTTTGATAGCCGTACGCACCAGTAAACCTCAATTGAAACGGGTAGGTACGCTTTAATCACGAAATCTTCCATCTCAGTTCAGTGCCCGTGGCGTATTTTTGCGTACTTCTGAAATTGTGGATTTGAGGCGATTTGGGCGTATTTTGGCTTTGTTATTTCATCGGCTTGGCCGAGGAGTGCCGTGCCGAGGCCGACGGTAAAATGTAAACCGTGGAGCTCATTGGATGAAGGAACGGTTGGAAGAATGGAAGAAATGAACGAATGTTCATTTCTTCAGTTTCATTCATTCATTTCTTCAGAATGTTCAGATGATTTGTTTGAAATATTTGACGTTCTTGACCCGAGACAATCATACCTTAAAACCGTACTTGTAAAATTCCACAAGGACAAGGTAAATTTTAAGCGTACACAACAAATACGGATTACAGGGCTGGCAAAAGCAATTAATTTCGAGGTACCTAAAATGAAAACGTCTTTTGGACAAAGACATTTTAATTTTACTGCCCCGCTTGTTTTTAACAAGTTACCAAATGAAACTGAATAAATTACAATACACAAACCTTTTAAACGCCGTATTACTAATTTTATAAAAATATCAGGTAGAAGGTATGCTGAAGAAGTGACCTCTGAATTGGCAAATTCTGCTTTATATAATTTAAAGTATACTCTAATATTGTATTTATTTTTGTATCTACTTAAATTTTTATGTTAATTCTATTTTATGTAGATTTTCTTTTCTTTTTGATTTATGTATTCTTATGATTGTATATATTACTAAATTTTATTCTGCTTTCATTTTTACGTTTATACTTCTTTACTATTTTGTTACTATATTGCATAACTATCAAATGAGAGTAACTGCCACAGAAGAGGTTTTACCTAGTGCGGCAGTTATTAGTAACTAACATAAAGACTCCTCGGGAATAAATGAATGTCAAGAAATGTTTATTTAGAGAAAAACAGTTTTTTATAGTTTCAAAGACTATATTTCTTTTATTTATGCTCTTTTTATATAAATATTGAATCAACTTATTACTATATAAACATATTCTATGCATGTACGTATGTTAAATGTATGTAATTTCAAATTGACAACGACGTTTTTTGACGTTCGGTGGGCGGTTATTCCTGTTTCTTGCGATGGATAAACAGATATAAATTTAACTATTACAGCGGCCCACGACGGTTTTACCTGATTCTGATTTTTTCTATAAAATAATACTCCAAAAAGTCGACAGATGGCATTTAAAGGTCAGTTTCACAAAAAAGTGACATTCATTGTTTTTCCCGGGGAGTCTTCATATTAACAAATGTAAAATAAACAATAAAATAAACAAAAAAAAAACAAAAATGCTCAAAATTGGGAATCTCCTTCGTCCTCGATCTGGAGCTTAAAAGTCTTCCCAGTCTTGAGCCATATTGATCTTTTAAACTTTAAACTCTTAAATCCTTTAGCTTGTAGGAGACCATCATCCATAGGGTCATTTGGGGATGATGCAATTCGACCCACGTGGCTTCCAATCGCAAAAACAATATAACCAGGAGGGTGGCACACAATTACAGAACGGCGATGAAAATTGGATATTCATGTGTTTATAAAGGTTGAAATCTGGATGTAAAAAATGGAAACGAAAAATGATTCTTTAAGCTTTTATTCCAGGAAGTTACTTTAATTACGGTAATTAATGTATATACCGTGAATATTATTTCTATAGAGAATTTCGATTAGATAATTTCGATGAAGTCGTTTCTATAATATTTTTTTTTAATTCAGGTATTAATAGACAGTAAAAATAGGTAAATTAATGTATTTTTTACCTTGAATCTTACGGCATTATTTTATTCACATTCTACTAATAGTTAGCTCTCAGATTTTATATATTTATGAATGTGTTTTTCTGTTATTACTAGTTTATCGAATCTTTCAAGGTTTTTTCTGGCAACATGTCCAAAGTAAGCAATAAATATTTTATTTAATTTAAATAAAAAACCTTTCAAAATCAACAAAAAACGTAAATATTTCTTGCAAATTTAAAACATTATAGCTTTATTAATATTGAATATTTCTTAATTTCCTAAGTACGGCTTCTAGACAATGAAGTATACTTTATACGTATAAAAAAACATATTATGCGTATATGTAAATATTCATCAAAACTTTGCGCACATCAAAACACTAAAAACGATTTTTTCGGCCGCGGCCTGTCGATTAATGCTTATATTTTCTTAATTATTCTAAATAACGTTCAGTTTATTACTTTTATATAAGAACAGAGGTTCTGTCTAAGTTAGTGCCCTAAAAAATGCAGTCTAGAATATACATTCTGATTTAAATGAATTAAAAAAAAAAACATTTTCGTAAAAAAAAAAAGCCGAAATACGCATTTGCGGACCATCCATTTTATTACTTCAGTCCAATATTCCGATTAATAGTGTCGTGTGTGTGGTAGGTACCCTGAAATTATTTCCCGGCCGATGACCCCCGGGGGATGCGGGGGTCAACATTAGATCACGGGGGGAGGACAGGCGGGGGAAGGGGGACGTCAGCTGACCCGTCAAAGTTAAACGTCCGACCGGACGACTTGTTCGTTCAGCTTGAATAATCAATGTGTGCTCACTGCTTCCATGCTGGGAATAATTAATGCCATCGCTGGCCGCGCCTTGCGCAGAGCTCTTCGCGCTTACGCAAACATTAAACATGTTGCCCTCCTGTTAACGTGATACGGCTGTTTTTGTTATGTATCTTAAACGAATTTTATGGTACACAGTAGACCCTCTATCTTGATATAACGCAAAAAATACCAGTACGTATTTTATATGTAAAATTTAACACATCCTTAAGGCCGGACATTCGCTGCAAATGCATATTTCGGCGTATTTTTACGAAAATGTAGGTTTTTATTATTCATTTATCAGAATGTATATTCTAGACTGCAATTTTTTTAGGGCAATAACTGAGATATAACCTTTTTTTCTTATATAAAAGTAATAAACTGAACATTATTTACAATAATTAGGAAAATATAAACATTAATCGACAGGCCGCGACCAAAAAAATCGTTTTTAGTGTCCTAGGCGGCGCAAAGTTTTAATGAATATTTATATGTACACATAATATGTTTTTAATACGAAAAAAGTATACTTCATTACCTAGAATCCTTACTAAGGAAATTAATAAATATTAAATATTAATAAAATTTTTACGTTTTTTGTTGATTTTAAAAAGCTTTTTATTTATATAAAGCTATGATTTTAAACAGTGTATTCTATTTATTCCCGTATTTTGAGGCTTTACTTAGTAAATAAAAGTTAGATTTTTTAAATAAAAACACATCAATTATTATTTAAAAATTAAAATTCCAAAGTATACTTCTCATTCCGGAGGTTCCAGGTTCCATTCCTGATGAGGTCCACATCATGTCTATGTGATTTTCTCAAGGCTGGGTGTTTTTGTGAATTGTTTAGCTACATTAATTTTGTTCGAAGTCCCTTAGAAGAAACATTATGTTAGAATGGGCTGTAGTTGGAAAACTAAAAACTTCATCATCCATAACTTACATTAACAATGTGTCCTACCATCAATGGTATGTGGATTGTGCAACCTGGACACTCGCTAGACAGATTGTCCATAAATAATTAACAGTCGCCCAACGAGCAACAGAACGGTCAACGCTCGGTGTATCCCTTAGGGATCGTAAGCGCCAGACCTTAGAGTATATACAATGGATTGTATATACTCTAAGCGCCAGACAACATGTGTGGATACGTGCAAAGTCCTGAGCGACTGATGTGGCCCTAAAGGTCACCAAACTAAAACGGAATTGGACAGGATATGATGTGCAACGAGAGGACAACGGATGGAGAAAAAAAATAGATATGTGGGAGGGTATAAGAAATCACATATGATAAAGAAATCACAAAGATGTTGCGTAATCATATCAGTATCTATACAGATGCTAAAAGATATGAAGGTGACAAATGCACACATTTATTTTTTAAGGGTGTTCTAAGCAATGGACTTTGGCACAGACGTCACAAATTTATAAAATTGGGAAGACTTCGGTGACTGGGTCGTGTGGAAGGAATGACTGAGCATCAAGCACCAAAGTCCCTGCTGAACTCAAGGCCGATAGGGCAAAGGAGCTTAGGAAGGTCAAATTAAGATGGAGCCAAATTACGACAATGTCCTCAAAGACATATCTGTCTTGGAGATTCAGAACTGGGGAGAGCTAGTACAAGACCGAGATGAGTGGAGGAAGACTCTTGAGGAGGCCAAGACCCAAACTATAATACAAAAAACATATATAAAACTCCTTTTGTGTATTGCACCAGCCTCAATCCGGCCCTGATAATTTAAATTCAGCTAAGATTACAATTTTGACGTTTTCTAGAAAAGTTAAAAGAGTTCAATTTTAAAAGAAATATTTTTAATGGATATACAATATGATGATATGTATTTTAATTAATTAAAATTATTTTAATCAATATATATAATTTTAATATATATATATACATAAAGAAACCCGTGTTTCCCTATCCGCCAAGTTTTCTCCACAACCAGCCAAAACCATCCACTGGTGGTTACGGTGGTGGATAGCCCTTGGTGTCGCATCGAAAATATGCGAGTTTGGTGGGGGTGGCTGTGCGTGGGTGGGAGTGGGTGACGAAAATGTGCTTTCTAGCACATTGTTTTGATATGGGAAGGCCGCAAATGCTTCAGATTTGTTTCAAAATAGGCGCGCCGACTGTGTCGGTGAGTCTAGAAGGTATCGGAAAAAACCTGCTCTAGAAAGTTCTGGAAGGAGAATGTTCTAGAAGGTTCGCGAAAGTTCTATGACGATCCAAACAGTGTACTAAAAATCTACGCGTGCGAAGCCGCGCGGGCACAGCTAGTATAAAATAAAATTTAAACGATGTTTTAAACTACGCTTAGTTCTGTTTGAATTATGCAGATACTGTGATACAGTAATAATGTCATTGCTATGACGCTTCAGTCTAAAATCGTCATCAATCTCATTTTAATAAGCGTCCATTTTGTCACGTGAACATTGGGGGTTGATTGGTCAAAATTGATATTGCCGCTTTTACTTTTAATAGTGATTTGGAAACACAATGTTGGAAGGGATAGAGCTATACATATTTCTTATTAAATCTCGAATTCAATACATCCTAAATTAGTAATCCTCGGTGACTGCACTCAAAACATTTTTCCAATTTTTTTGGATATCGCTACCTTTGCTATTATATATAACGCTTAATTGATCCCTTACCGCGTGTCATCTGGTGACCTCATATTATAGGGGATGAACACTGCACCCAACCTTGCAATATTTTCACATTTCCCGAGCAGAAAGGTGGAAATCCGAGCGATGGAGGCCTTCCTGCCGTCCCGCGCGGGCCGCGGAGCATGGCACCAGCGGCGGAAGCTCCCCGCTAACTTCCTCTGGACACGGAAATGCGCGGCTCATCCGCGCAAACTCCTCCAAACTAGATAACACCAATTGCCACGTGGATCTGGCGCGACCTTCGCGGCCTGTCGTACACAAACAGTCGGGCGCAAAAGTTGGGCACATTTCCGTGGCTTAATGGGCATGATTAGGGAACGCAAATCCGTTCTATTTTAAAATCCGGATTTTAAGAACGGATTTTGTTCCAATCCGAATTTTACGGATTTTATGGATTAAAATAAAAGCACATGAAAGTCAAATCATATGATTTTTTAATTTTTTTTTGTTATTTGGAATTATTCAAACTATTATAATTACCTAAATACCATAATTATGGTGTTAGTTACTCTTATTAAAATAATGATGCGTACTAAGTAACGTTAATAAAATAATCAACAGGTACAAATTAAAAGAAACTCTGAAGAACAAAAATAAAGACAAATAGACTCCTTGTGAAAATATTAAACAAAACAATTTATCTTCACTTAAATCAACATAAAAACAACGTAAAAAAACTATGCCATTTTTTGAGACATAAAATGTGACTTCAAAAATAATAAGTACTGTCGTTTAACTGCTGCGAATTCGGTAGCACATAATTCCTGCTGCGGAAAAAGCACGCTCTGATTCAACGCTTGTAACCTCCAGAGCCGATAGACTCGACACTCGCGAGACGCGCGAACAGCAAACTCGCTCGTTTCGATTTTTTTATTAAAATTTCTATGCCTATTGCAGGGATAATATGGGATCGGGTAAACCAAATAGATAAAAATGAATAAATAAAACCAAACAGCAGAATTACCGAGACGAATACGAACCAGCTGGGCTGTTTTTGGCAAACTCAAACATATTTTTGACAGCAGGAAGTTCCCAATTAACATAAAAAAGAACCTTTGAATCGTACATACTGCCAGTGATGACGCACGGAGTGGACACGATGGCCCTTACAAAGAAAAATGCACACAATGAGCCACGAAGAGATCCATGCTTGGCGTAAGCCTAAGAAATAGAATTAGAAATTACGAAATTAGGCCCAGAACTAGAGTAGTGGTTATGGATCGTGTAGCGAAGCTAAAATAGCAGTGGGCAGAGCATTTTGCAAGGCAGGATGGTACAAGATGGACTTCCAGAGTTCTGAAGTGGGGAGACCTTGGGAGAATAAAAGAGGCGTCGGAAGACCTCAAAAGAGATGGGCCAACGATATAGCCGCCGTGGGGGGAAAGAAATGGCTACATCTGGCAAATAACAAGGAAAGATGGAAGGGTATGGAAGAGGCCTATATCCGGCAGTAGAGAGATGAAGGTTGAAGAAGAAGAAGAAATATAAACTTTATAATCGCTTTAACACTTTATTCACTATTCACTAGAACATTCCATCCAATTTCCGCACGTATTATTCGCTTCGGCTTATTTCGCTACGTAAGAACTTCCCCAGATTATTCGCTGTCGAATTATCGCTCGGCTGGCCACATTGGCCTCCGCAGCTCGCGGCTGTCTTCGCTTCTGTTCCGCTGTCAAGCGCGCTAAGAACAACAACTCTACTCTCTCGCGCGGTCCTATTTATATCTGGCCAATGCTGGTATCGTACCTTCTAGACGTTCCTAGTGTTTAGCAGAATGTTTCTCGAATGTTTTAGATGCTTCCCGAAAGCCGCAGAACATTGTAGACCGTTCTTGATTCTTCGATAGTGCTGTTGTGACATGCGAAGCGCAATCCTTTTTCGCCTCGCTACAGTAAGTTTGACTCACAGAAAACTAACTAACTAACCATCACGCCGTTTCCCCGCAGGGGAAGGGAGGGAGGATTGAACCCCACACTCTTCTATCCTGGCACACCACTTTTGCTTCGGCCACATTCATACATCTTCTCATACAAGTTCTACGGTTGTTGCGGCTTTTAACGTGGCCATCCTCAAACACTTGCTGTATCTGATCGTGCCAGGTCTTTCGCGGACGCCCTCTATTTCTGTCGCCTTCAACACTCGCCTCATATATTTTCTTAACCATCCTTTCCTCGTTCACGCGTTCCACATGACCAAACCATCTCAGCACTCCTTTCTTTATTCTATCTACCACACCACAGCCAGCATTGCATTCACGTCTAATTTGTTCATTCCTTACT